>OY982572.1:7724984-8204155 GCA_963859945.1 Euplagia quadripunctaria
TGCCTTGGTTGAGAACGGATGCTAGTTGTGATGATAATTAAAGTTCGCCGGCGGACTTTATACTTGCGTTTGTTGCCGACAGCTGCATTGCGCGCACACGCTTATATTTAGTTGGTATAAAAAACGTAATTCAAGATCGTACTAATATATTCTTCAAATACTGTAAAATTCTTAAATAAAATAGTGAAAATAATTGATATGATTGTTTAAAATATGATAATTAAAGTCCATCGTGCTATTGTGGGGTATTGGCGTATTTTTCAAAAATTCAGGGGAAACCGAAACCGTTACTTACGTTGTGCATTCACGTTCAGTCCTAATCCAAAAGGTACTCAAATCTTTTATGACCGTAATGATATTGCGTGGAACTGAAAATGGCTAATAAAACATTGTCTCAATTACAATCAGCGAATCTTTCCTCCAGATGCCAAGTGTGTTTTATGTATTCGTTATTTTTAATGCTCAATTTATTTTCTAACTTGGTACTGCTAATATTGCTTATATATATTGCAGGATACTGGTGCTTAAGCTAAGCTCGAGGCCTATGTTTTAGGACAACAAGGTCTCCCTTGGTCATTTACATTTCAAACTGTACCTAACTGAGCACTATCTCATTAAATGCTGCCGTTCATCATTATTCCTAACTACATAATATATCATCGGTTTGTTTAACAATTAGTACCTACTGACATAAATAAATACCGGACAAGTGCGACTGAGAGATTTTTCGGTTTGAAACTTTAAATTATCTAGAGTCCTACATATCTCATCATCCTCCGAACCTTTTCCCAAATAAGTTGGGGTCGGCTTTCAGTCTAACTACGAAACGGCCAAACTTCGATATTTTACATGAATCGACTGCCACCAGACCTCCAGAACCCGCGTACTAGGTGAAATCAAAGTTCTGTAGTTAGACTGAAAGCCGACCCCAACACATTTCTTTGACTGTCGGACTTTTTTAGGCGTCCAACTACCCGTAACGAATGCCACAGATGTTCGTATGGCAACCGTAAATCATATGCCACAGATGTTCGTATGGCTTAACGTACTTTCCGAGGCACGGAGGGGTCTCAATGTGTTCAGAATGGTCACCCATTCTAAGATTGACCTAGCTAGTATTAGTTAACCTTGTAATGTGTTAACCTACTCGGTTACCACTTAGCCACGAGCCCCCCCTTAAAGTCCTACATATCTAAAATATATAAATTGGAAGGTGAGCCAGCAAAGAAGATAATAACAAAGAGCCAAGGTTATATATTATGTATGCTACACTTGTAATTTAATTATAGCAAGAAAGAAATACATTTTTCAAAACAATGAGCAGAACATATTACGTTGAAATGAACAAGAGTCGAATGTAAGTGAGAACTTACACCATGCTGTGAGAAGCTTTTCAGTGATATTTCTATTCCCTATTCTAAAATAACTTTAAGTAATTGTTGTACAGAATATATTGGTGTTTGCTGTTACTTCGGAACACGAATTAGAACGCCAACGCCTACATTATTCAGAGGTAGTTTCCAAGTTCTACACTATGCTTGTTTTGTTGCCATAAAATCTGTGTTGTTATAATTAAATGATATTGAATTTGACATAGTTTGTTAGCGTATATATTTGAGAATGAATACGTAGATGTCTGAGTGAATGGCGTATCGCCCCGTAGCTGTCCTCTACGGCTCGTGTAGCACAGACTGTGAGTGTAGGTGTTGTCTACCTAGGACCTAACCCGCCTAAGCGAGCTCGAAAACTTTATTGAGCCTACAAAATAGAGAAGTTGTCATAAATACAGGGAATATCTGATATCTGATAATTCATAAAGGTTTTGTGTTAAACGATGATTAAAACATTTTTTTTTTTTGGTAAATAATATTTTTTTAAATACAATATTTATAATATTAATATTTTGGAACGTGGTAAATCGCTATCTTAAGCCAAACTAAGCATTACTTTTGATTTTTTTTAACCAACTTCAAAAAGAAACAGGATCTCAATGCGACTGTTTTTTTTATTGTGTAGTTTAGTTAGCTATCTTCGTCATTTGAGAACGATTTTAATCATTCCTTTTTTAAATGAAATGCTTGTAATTAAGGTTCCTTCCATTTAAATTTAATGAAAATATTCTCCACATCTATATTACTGTCCTCCTTCTTCCTTCCTTTGTCGTAGTATTCCTTTGTAGCTTAGAAACATCTGAAAGTGTGAAAAAATACTCATAAGAATTTAAAAACAGAAAGAAAAACAAGACTTACCTACCCACGCAATATACGCCATTTGTATAGTGCTAAGCGCAAAGGCGCTTGAACAATCGAGTGCTCTTAATGAATATGAAATAAATGACGTTTCTCGCCTATAAGAGATAGTGGGCTGGCAAGAGCCTCAGGCTTACGTCAGCGTATAACAGCTGGAGCTGCATTTTATTTTCATAATTGTTCAGTACTTTCATATCTTTTGTGACTTAATGGATAGGAGTGTATTTGTACTCTTTACTTTCATTTTGAAATTGCTTTGGGCAAATCCGTATATTTAGATTTTGTTTATGTCAACGTCAAAAACTTTATTGCGTTCATGTGTACATATTATTATGATCTTACAATAAGTTAAGGCTCAACATGAAACCCTGTTAGGGCAAAGCAAGATTAATCCACATTTAAAACAGTTGGTTTCATACATTTCATATATAACTATTTATACAATAAATTAAATATTATTATTTCTTATCACATAATTAAATTATTTATTAAGGATATTAAAATCAAATTAAAATTAAATTAATGTTATTTTTTTAATTAAATATTTTTCATTATCTTACGTAATATTTTATTTATTGCAAATCATTTAGAATAAAATCAACCAAATAATAACGAGATGTAATTCCATCAGTTGAATAATATAAAAAAATCTAATTCACTGATATTTAAACCTTTATTCGAAACGTTAAATATAACTTAAAAGATAATGGTAAAACTTACAGAAGTATTTCACAGGAGATAATTATCAAGCTATTTTGCAGTTGGATACAGATTTAGAAAAAGGTAGTTGACTTTTGCCGTATTTCCATATGTGTACAAAGCTGTCGTGCATCACATTCGCTATGGACTAATTGAATGGGTTCCCCTCTGTGGATTTGACTCGGATTCTGAAAGCCGTGTCGTATGCAGAAAGCTAAAATTCATAAAGTATATGTTGTACACATACAGGGTAGCACTAGGAAATCCCTGTGTCGCGGGGGACTTTAGAAATACATAATTAACGATCGCAAGATTCAGATAAACTACCTGAGAATCAAACAAATAATAATTTTAACATATGAAGACAGAACCAATAACGCTACAATCCCACTAATATTATAAATGTGAAAGTTTGGATGGATGGATAGATGGATGGATGGATGTTTGTTACTCTTTCATGCAAAACCACTGAACCGATGGCGATGAAACTTGGCATGTAGATAGCTGGAGACCTGGATTAACGCATAGGCTACCTTTTATCTCGATATTCCCACGGAATCAGGACTTACGCGGGTGAAACCTCGGGGCGCTGCTAGTCAAATATATTTATTAAACTATTCCTCTATCTGTGAATGGACTACATCAATATTTCTTTTAAGAAACGTTTTTTAAGAAAGCGTGATTTCTTTTTTTTATGGTGTAGGGGGCAAACGAGCAGACGGGTCACCTGATGGTAAATGACTACCGCCGCCCATGGGCATGGACTCGAGAGTCACAAGAGAAGAGGGGGAGGGGGGAATAAGGGACAGGGAATGGTTAGGGCCTCCGGTAACCTCACTCACACGGCGAAATGCAATGCAAGCACGTTAAAATTTTGCATTGATTGGTGCACGATTGCTTTTAAACCATTATATAGATTACCCCTTTTTATGATCAATTAATGTACGGTACTATAATGTAATGTATAGGTACGTGGTAGTGTTTTTTTTGGTTTCATGCTTATTCAAATACAACGTTTTTATTTCCAATTCGAAATGGAAATGATTCGGAATTTAAACGATTAACCTCTATATCCCTTGATAATCGAATTGTTATTATTATTTACCTATAAGCATATTTTATCTGACTTTACCTAAATATTTAATGAAACAAACCACTGAACGTCTTAAAAATTTGTTGAAGCAAAATGTGTATGTTGTATGGTCGGAAACGTTTTAAAAAAATAAGTACTTTAAATTTGAGAATGTCAATTTTTTATATTGAATTTTATAGTTTTTGTGCAAAAAAAACTGTTTTCTTTATTTTTAAATAGTGGTTAAACATATTCTACTTAATTGCCAAGCTACTTTGTACTTCTATTATCATACAAACAATCATTCTCTATTCCTACTAAATAAAAACAGGCTTTGTATTTATAAATATCAGATGGCAAGCCGTACTACTGACATTTTTATAATTAAAGTAGTAAGGTGGCAAACAAGTGTACACGTAACGTGACGGTAAGCGCTCACTTATCATTTGTAAAAAGCAACACCGAGACTTTCCTAACCGTAACTCGGGCAGCTTTAAATTTGAACGGTAAAATACGCTCTATCCGTGCCGCGTTATACTTAATAAATTATTTAATGTTTTTCAATCTCGACAGATTTTAGATATACATATAAGACTACCTTTTACAGTTGAAACTAACACACAAGAAACGTTTTTAAGAAGATTACTCACTCGCTCAGATCTTATTAAGCTAGATCACAGTAAAAGTAAGCTCAGTAATAATGAATGTTGTCAAACTTGAAGTGAAAGAAAATGTTAGAGCCTTCCGTCGTCGCTTACGACATAGTTGCAATTAAACTTTGAGAACCGATAGATGCTATCTTCTGATGCACATGTCCTTTGTTGTGAGACTGCAATTTGTTCATTCTGTCCTCCTTAGTTGTTCAGAACAATCACAAAACTTTATACTGACGAGTCCTGAATATGTTTTGGTCTGATTTGTAAACCTTTATTGTAGGCATGTTTAGATATGAGATTTCTTCAGATTCTCAGATTGTGTTTAAAACGCATCTGCCCACCCCTTAGAGAATACAGGCTTGACTGTACTGTACTTCTGACTTTTCTAACTTTTTGTGCGTGTTGCGGATCACATCACTATTCCGCGGGGCGCCGCGGGGACAGAAGAGACGAAACACTGGCCGCTCGCCGGCACCGGCGACATTCACCAAAAGACCTAAAGACGAACTAGATGCGCACGCGTTTCTAAGTACTTAATTAATGTAACAAATTTAAATTTACCAAATTTACCATTATATCGAGCCAGTCACTGTCATACTGCATATTTATTACAATCTCAACAATGAAGACATGAGTTAAAAAAAAAAAAAATTATATTAATATAATTTTTTTTTTTTATTTTTAACTCCTCGGAATCGGAATTACTCCTGTGTCGCGGGGGACTTTACAAACATACAAACAACGGACACAAACAACACCCAGACTCGGGTGGGAATCGAACCCTATGGCATAGCGGTCAGGGTCACTAACCACTAGACCAAACAGGCCAGTCGCAATTATTTTTATATGGAGGGAAATATCATTCCCGAAACAGAAATCTGCTTATCTGAGTATCGTATTACTACACAAAGATATTGAATTATGGCCTAACAACTTCCATTCTAAGAGGAAACCTATATCCAACAATCAAAATATTTTTCCGTATGAAATAAGATAACCAGTTTATATATGTAAAACGTTCCTTTTATTAGTTTTCCACAAAGTAAATAGCAATTGACTATGACAATGCAATAAGTGAAGAAACTCATTACAAAGACTAAGTGGCTTTACAGCGGTACTTTGTAGTGAGTTGAGTAAAAAGGGCGAACTCCTTGTGGAACTAAATTGTCTTTTTTAACGATAATTTAGTATAACTTTTAAATATTTCCCAAAAAAAAATTACATTCAATTATCCTCCCCACGTAATGGAATTAGTTAAGAATAACCGAGAACAAACTTGAACCGAAACTGAAGACAGAGACTGATGGATTATAGTAATTTCACACCACCACACCAAACCTATATGGAACCGACTTCAGAAAAGGGACGAGGTTTTCAGTTCATTGGGATTTTTTTAAATAAATGTTATCCGATTACTTGAAGATGGCTGGATCGATTTAAAAAAATATTTTTTGCTTGAATTGGTACCTATATTTCTCATGGTGCCTTTGTCATCAGGTCAGGATCTGATGACGGGATCCTGTAGAAATCAAGGTAACTCTTCCAATATCGAGTGATATGGGTTTTTATAACGAGCTCAGAAAGCCGCCGGACCTACTTAAGTTGTTAAGCGATTTATGCTCATTACAATGCGAATGAAGTACCAGGAGAACTCCTCGAGCATTTATTAACGTCCCTGCATCGGGCAAAGCAATAATTTGCAAAAAGTGAACCGATTTTAATAATTCTTTTTTTAATTGTATTGGTTATACTGAAAATTTAAATGGAACTATCAATTAAAATTTGAAAAAATTCACCTCCAAAGGTGGAAAATTAAGGAATGAATATTACAGCTTTTTCGGTTTAAAGATCTTTATTTCTCTATAAGACAAAATGTCACTTACATGAGAACAATTAAATATTTGATAAACATATTAACCCGATATAGGTGGGTACTTAAAAATAAAAGATAAGCTACGTACTGTTAGATGCGAGTTCGCTGCGTTCAAAGTCGTGTGGTCCAAGTTATGGATTACAAGCGATTTGTATTTTTTAATTTTAGACTTTATTTAAAATATGATTATAAAGCTTTTTCTTGAATATGTTCAGCGAGGTCGCTTTTTTATGTCTGCTGGAAGTACATTATATAGCTGTGCTCCCACAAATGTCAGAGAGTTTTTACCGTAGTTGGTTCTTATTGATGGTAATACTAGGTGATTTGCGCGACGAGATGAATATTTAAGTGTTTTTCCTTTTGTTGTGAAAGTGATGTGTGAATTTATCTGTTTGTGAATAATTTTGTATATAAGTATGCATGTGTTGTATGTATAGAGTTGCTGGATATTCATAAGCTTGGTTTCTTCAAATATAGTCTTTGTTGGTGTTAAGTAGTCATAGTGGTACAGGATTTTTATTATTTTGTTTTGTACTGTTTGGATCGGTTTTATATTAGTTTTTAAATATATATATATTATATTTATCATATTTCAATGAGATAAATTAGATGAGGTTTTGCTAGTGCATTATATATGAGTGGTCGAGCTTGTTGTGGAATACATCTTGCCATGTCGTGCAGTGATCCCACTAGAGATAAAAGTTTGTTTTGTATGCGTTGTATGTGTGCATTCCATGTCAGGTTTTTGTCTAATGTTAGGCCAAAGTATTTTTCTTGAGTCGTTTTTTTAAGAATTTGTCCATTTATGGATAAATTGTCATGACTAGGGAGTTTCTTGTTTTTAGCGCAAAAAATTATATATGAAGTTTTTGAAATATTTATTGTTAAAAGGTTGTATTGGAACCATTTGTGCAAAATATTTAAATCATCTTGAGCTTGTTGAATGATAACGTTGAGATTATGACCAAAGTAGAACATACACGTGTCATCTGCATATAGTGAGACTTGTCCGTGTAAACTTAATTCTCAGATGTTATTAATATAAATTAGGAACAATAAAGGCCCGAGTATGGAGCCTTGTGGTACGCCGCAAGTTAAGGATTGAGGAGAACTTTGATGGCTTCCAAGCTGTACGACCTGATCTGTTAGTTAGGTAAGACTGAATCATATTATATGCATTCCCAGTGATGCCAATACTCCATAACTTTTTTAGTAGCAAACTATGACAGACCGTGTCGAATGCCTTTTTCAAATCAATAAAAACTCCTACTGCAATTTGTTTTTGGTCTATTTTCGTTTTAATAGTCGTTTTCAAGTCTACGGTAGCTCCAAGAGTGTTGGACTTCCGACGAAAACCGTATTGTTTTTCATATAAAAAGTTTATTTTAGTTAGGTACTCATCTAATCTCTTATACATAATTTTTTCTAATATTTTTGATAGTACTGGCAACACTGAGATAGGGCGATAGTTTTCTGGTTCAGATTTTGTACCATTTTTATATATTGGAGTGATTCTAGCAATTTTTAAACTATTTGGAAACGTGCCTTCGGTCAGTAATCTATTCCAGACAGTTTGTTAAATTTTGAAGAATGAGATTTTTTATACATTTTAAGGCCTTGGTACTTATGCCGTCAGTACCTGTGCTTGTGTTTGTGTCTAAGCTATCTGTGATTTTGGATATTTCGTTAATCGTGCACGGAGAGAATTGAGAAAAAGTATGGTGTTTAGTGTTATGTTTGGGTAGTGTGTATGCGTCACTATTACTATGAAATCTAGATAGAATATTTTTAGCAAATTGTGTCCCTATACTCGCAAAAAAATTATTAAATATCTCACAGATTTGTGTGGGATTTGAAACTGTTTCTCCAATTTCTGATTTTAATGTTGGGGGAACACAGCTATTCGTAGTTTTATTGGTTGAGAGAGTGTTAATTAGCTTCCACATCTTCTTTGGTTTATTTTTACACTTCATGAACTCTTCGTAAAAATATTTATCCTTTGTATTTCTTATAGTCTGTGTTATGCCCTCTTTTTAAGCTTTAAAGTTACTTCGTAGTATCTCATCTCCAGGATTTTGCTTTAGTTTATTCCATAATTCGTTTCTCTCACTGATTCCGGCTATGATTTGTCTATTTATCCACTCATTTTGAGGTTTATTGATAATTTTAAATTTTGGTGTTTTGTTTTTTACTATCATCTTCTTGATAAAATCTTCCAATTGGGAGAAATCATGTTGTGTGGTATCAAATATGTTTTTTTCAGTCATGGTGTATAATTTTTTATAATTAATAGCCTCATATTGGATTCTTTGTTTCTGAGGTGGTTAACATTACATAAATGTTTTTGTGATCCGATATAGAAGAGTCGATAAGAGCAAAATGGAAATTGTTTTTTCTCAGGTTAGTGGAAACATGATCTATAATTGTTTTACTTGTTGATGTTTCACGAGTGCAGTGTTTGATGTCTTTCTTGTTAATTATTTTATATCCAGATGCCGTAAGCTTGCTGTTATATCGTTTTGTTTTGTTATCAGATACTAGTAGGTCGATATTAATGTCACCAAATATTATAGCTCTTCTCTTTTGTGATAATTGTTTTTCATAGTTGATGAGAAAGTCACTAAAATTTAAGTGTCCAGGTTTATACACAACTCCAACTTCAAGTGCATACTTGTGAAGGTTTATCCATAAATAGTTGTTTTCACCAATGAAGGTGGTTGATGTCATTTCGTGTTTTAAGGTGTTATGTACGTAGATTGATACACCACCACCAATTACATTAGGTCTAATATTGTAGTAATGTGTATAGTTTTGTAGTTGAAATTGTTGAGCTTGTTGTTCTGACTTTAACCAAGTTTCAGCTAGCAATATAATGTTTATACATTTTTTAAAGGAACTAATTTTACATTTTAGCTCATCGAACTTACCAGGCTTACAAATGCTTCTGATATTTGTATAGAAGAAATTTAGACTTGATTTAGCTATGGGTATATCTTGGTAATTATTTAGCACCTGATAGGTTAAAGTAGCACGGTTTTTATTTGGAGTAACTTGAAGATTTATGAGTTTTTTGTGTCCTTCTTCGTAACAATGTTTGGTATCCCTTTGACGTATTTTATTGTTATGTTGTTCTCATCATTTTTAATCCGTTGCTCTAGGTTATCCTTTAGTTCCTTTAGATAATTCTGCTGTGCAGGAGTAAGATCTGAGTGGATTTTTATAGCATTTGGTAGTTTTTCTTTTCCACGCAATAAAGATTTTGCTGGATGTGGCGAATCAAAACACACTTTTATTTTGCGGTTATTGGTAGGGTTGTATTTTCCAAGTCTAAAAATTCTGCTGGGCATTGGACAATCTTCCACTACTGTACTAATAATTTTGGAAACTTCGACCATATCCGGATGACCCTCTGTGTTCCGGTATTCCCACTAAGATAACATTTTTATCTCTGAATGTGCGATCTTGTAGTTCACAAATTATGCTTTCATTGTTACAAAGGGTAGATTTAGAAACTGGCACGGATTTTTTTATTTCTGTGAGCTCTGTTTGAAGCGCTTTCATTTTCTTTTGGGTATCATTATTTGTATTTTCCAGGTCCGATAATTGAGTCTTCATAGAATTTTGTTCATTGTTGAGAGTGTCAATACAAACCTTAATCTCATTCAAATTGGTTTTCAGTTCAACAATAGTATCACGCATGAATTTCAAAGTTTCTTCTTGAACGATTGTAAATTTATCCAACATGCTGGTAATATCTTTGCGAATTTGAATTTCTTGTACACAGTTACAGCATTGTTCGGGTTGCTTACGTTTTCTAAAGGTGATTTGTTTCTCCATAGTTTCCGCAATTTGTGTCCGTAGGTCGCTCAGTGAACCACTACGGCTAGGCGGGGAACGCTGCACGCTCATAGTTTGTGCCACACTCCAACAGCGTCACTAGAGAGAACACAATGTTCGCGCGTGAAAGCGTAGTGTGGATCGCCAGTAAGCGAGTCAAAAAATGTCACATGTGCAGGTCACTTTTTTATTGTAAACTGAACTTTATAACTTATACTGTAATGCTTGGTATTACTTAACTTCGCACTTGATCTTTCAATTAATAACCAAATATACGTCCGCTTTAAACGACTATCGGGTCGGTAGCTTTTTACAATTTATAATGATTTAGAAGCAGTGAAGTCAGTGATATTTTTAAAAATATAATTATATGTAATCTGCAACTGACTAGAAGAGCAAATTTTAACTATAGCAATGTATAAGCAAAATTGTTATGAGCAAAATTAGCAAAAAAAATACTTACGTGTATTTATAATTGTTAACAGGCGGACATAGCACATTCGGCCAAAGGCTACGAGTCAGAGGATGAGAACGCGGGGAGAAAGTGGCACAGGGCCAGCGACGAACGGCCAGCCAGCAAGACTACCATGTACTCCAAGCAGGTTAGTGACATACAAGGTACTATAGGAACCGTAAACAATCTAGATCAACTTCCCCGTCACAGAATTGAAATCATTTGTTTTAAAATATTGTAAAACGAGTATAAGTAGTACTGTGGATACAACGAAGTGGGTGTTTCGGATCCAAACCGACTAAAACCACATGATGTTGCCAACAGCAGACCTCTTGGCGGCATGCTTGTAACATTCTGGCTGAGCAGCCAACCCTTGGACGATCATTTCAAGTACAAGGTGCCTGAACCGTTCCTGGTGACCCCCTCCTGAGAAGAACAATATTTTTACAACTTTTGCTCAATTTTGCAAAACGCGATACAACTATCACAACAAAGGGCAGAAAATCTGATTAAGCAATCTAATATTTTTTTGGGATATGGGGTAAACTCGTAACTACCATATCCTAAAAAAAAAATTTGGTTGGATGGGTTGGTTTGATGGGTCACTTGATGGTAAGTGACTACCGCCCGCTCGTGAGCACCTCAATTCAAGAGTCACAAGTGCGTTGCCGGGCTTTAAGGTGGGAATAGGGTAAGGGGGAAGAGGGGGAGGGGGAGAAGAGGGGAGAGATAAAGGTTAGGTTAGGTCACTCGGCAAAATACAACAAAAACATTGATTCACTGCCGGTTTTTTGTGAAGCCGTGGTATAACTCCGGTCGAGCCGACAAATACGTGCCGAGGCATGGCTCTCCCACAGTTAAAATCGATTGTTTTCTTTGTTTGTAAAGGTTGTTATTCTATTAAATGTATTAAAGATAACATTTTAACCAGAAAGCTGAGCATCAGTATTGAACATGTACATTTAACGCGGACCAGACCATTCGTTATAGAAAAATATTTTATTATAAAGTTTTTCCTGCCATACAGTATTCTAGCGTGAGAAGCTTACCACCGTTGCGTGCGTCGATTATTTCGTCCAGACTATTAATTAGTGTCTTCATCTGATTGATTGTGCAGTCGAGCGTATTCGTCTTTGAATGGCATAATGACCACATGGAAAAGGTACTGCTAATCAGAGCAATTATGTCTAATTGCGACGAACTGATAGCATACAATTATGTGCGCTTGATCTATACAAATAAAACATTTTATGGTTACTCTTTAAAGCAAAAAGTGATTACCTAAAGTCTTTTTAGAAATTATGAAACTTACAAAAAAAAATCTTAGTAAAATAATAAACAGCTTTTAATCATCGCATAGGTACGTTGTATACTCAATATTTACACTATATTGGTACGATACATTGTCTTCGTCTGATTGATTGTATTGTCAAGCATGTTTGTGTAATCAACTGTAAATCCCAATTATGACAATGGGTTGTTATAGCTACCAATTCTCTTTTTTGTTAATTAGTGGCCCTAACAACAAATTGTCAAAAATGACAGCTTACCTACGTAACATTCTTACTTCTAGGCTTCGCTATATTCTAGATCAAAACTTCTAGGAGATTTAAAAAGCCTTTGCAACAAGTCAACTTATATAAAAACTTTTATAATGTAATTTTCTGTTTTAAAATTGCACGACTACAACGGTATTTGCCTGTGCATATATATACGCGTACAGAATTTATTTATTCTTCACGGTAACAAGTAATTTATAAATGTTGTTTTGCAAAATACAAAACGAGTAAGGAAAAATTCCAATACAAAAACGCTTATTTCGAAATCGTGCGATAGTTATTCATTTCTTTTGATTAGATTACGAAATCTGGACAGCAAATAAAAACTCCAGACATTAATTGACTTTCCAAATGAAACGAAAATATAAAAATATTCTCGTCGATTTGCTTTCACTAAATGGAATGTAAATCGCTAAGTCCCAAATAAAATATTCAAACCTTATATAACAGGCTTTATTTTTTATATTGGTAATACCAGAAATGTTTGCTTACTTTATTCTATAAAACTTTTTGATGAAACTGAAAAACAGCAATGGGAAAACATTTATTCCATTCAGTAACATAACATTCCTTTCAGTATACTTTTTTCAGATTTTCAGAATTCAGATATCTAAGTATATAATATATTCAGATATATAAGTCCAGTCTGTTAGCACAATGGAAATACATAATTAATCACAACAACAATAGTGCTTAATGTCATTTTTATGAATGTGTTCTGTCAAAACGTCCTGAAACTCCCTTGACTGCTTTGACAGATGACATTCGCCACAAGTATACAGCCCCATTTCAAATTCATCTTCGTTTTAAGCTAAATGTTTTTACGTCTTACAGTAGTTATTAGTTTTTAATAATTATGATGAATGTGATGTGAATCTTGGTACAATAAGACTTTAATACCGTAAGTGACGTCAGTACATTTGAGGCTTTAAAATTCTTTTCGGAGTTTAGGGTCGCTATAACCGTCACAAGAGTTTTCACAAAAAAAATCGGATTGTACATTATTTTACACCTCCAATAGCTCAGCTCAGCAATAATCAGCTTAACAATTATTCAGTTAAATTTTTTGCTGGTCTTTTTCAATAGATTTTAATTGTTGGTTTACTGATTTCATTTAATTCGACTTCGACTGGCCTGTTGGTCTAGTGGTTAGTGACCCTAACCGCTATACTTATAGGTCGTGGGTTCGATTCCCACCTGAGTCTGGGTGTTCTTTATACATCTATGTTTGTAAAGTCCCCCGCGACACAGGAGTAATTCCTAATGCGGGAGTTGTCTTTTTTAAAAAAAAAAATCCTAATACAGCAAACATGAAATTTAACTATTTTTTTTTTATATTTTTTTATATTTGAACAGGAACTTATAAATAAACATATATTACTTAAACAATACAATACTTTTTTATTTACTCACTAGCCCACACTAAAGACATGCCTTGTCGTTCGATTATTATGAACAGTAAGAAATAACGATATTCAAATAATTATACATATAACATATTAAACATATTTATCTATTCTAACATTAGTGGACTCCAGATATGTGCCTTACCTTTATTTAAAATATAAAATAAGGTCTTCTCGGAAATTTAGGGATGTCTAATATGTATATAAGTTGGCAGTATGTCTTTACACAGACCTCGTGTAACTCTCTAATAAGTAGCTCCCTCACATGTATACATTTAGTTAAACGGAATAGTCAGTAATTAGAATTCTGTGAGGCAGCCTAATCTATTTTGGAGAGCACAAATGAGACTAATTTCGGGTTTAGTTTGAATGCTTTAGGCCAATTTTACCGTACTGAACGTGGACATTGATACTGTTCGATATTCACTATAGAGACAGATGCAAAAACAGACATCATGGTCTCATGTTGTCAGCACAAATATAAATTAAACAATATTTTTAATTTTACTTTACATTTAAACTGTACCCTGACTCTATAGAAGACCCCGTTTGAATAGCATTTCTAGCGAAGTACTACTTTTTTTAATGGATATTAACACTAATATAATGACTACACAGTCAGAGCTAAATGGGATATTGGATTTGCTACACATTAGTAGTACCACTAGTGTTTGTAGGCAACTATTACCGCTTACGATTAGTAGAAGCGTGTTTTTGCCCGCACATTTAGTTTTATATAAACACTTCAAAAATGTAGGTTCTTTGTATGCCTGGATAGTTTTAACTCCACTTGGTATTCATTTTATTATTTTGCGAATAATTTGCTAATACTTATCATCATCATTACGGCCACAAGACTACTTAAGATTGACCTACTGCTGTACTTAATCTTCTACTAATAACTCAAATAAAGAGTTCTAGTGCCGTCAATCAAATTAAAACAATTAAAACTTTTAACAAAAACTTAATCCGACGAAAGTTAAAGTTTTCGTTTTTATTTTCTTCGATCGTCGTGTTAATTTTTTGACAAAGTGTGTCTATTGCAAGTGACCCGGATATACTCTGGGAAACCCCTGCAGACCTTTGCCGCCTCTTGGCCACAGGATGCCACACTGTGGTGTACGGGGGGGGGGGCTTGCACCCTCCGGTTTAGTGAGGCGCATGCGGACACGTCTCGCCACCATCTCAGGCCTGCCAGGCCAGAGATCGTTCTGCACTCTTCGGAGCTTGATGCGTCTATTGCAGGACAGGAGAGTACTCGTTCTCTCCCGTACCGTTTCCGCCGCCTCTTTAGCCAACGTCACCTCATCGCAAAATGAGGCGGCGGAATTCCACCCACTCTCGCTTCGGACCATGGAAATAACCATGGTTTCAAGCGAAAGGCTTCTTCCCGCACCAATATCCGTTATGGTTGAGGTGCTGCTACGCCCACGCTGAATACTTCACTAAGGTGTGGAGGACAGATTGATCGGGACAGCCTCCGCAGTGGTGGCATGTAGACGTTGGCTCCCGGCCGATGCTTACCGAAGCAGCAGTGTTCTGTGAGACACGGCTGCTTCCTTACTTAACTTAAGTAATTCATTAATTACTTACTTTGACTATTTATTGTTAGCCATTAGCCCAAACATGATGTAAACCTTTGAGGAGTTCCCACGACAGTCTTCCGTCTCCGTCATGTTGTAGTGACATTATTACTACATTTATATGTCAATCAGAAGAATCAGATCAGACTCCGTTCACAGGCTTATGAAAATTCAGTAGATTCACAATTAATCCTTTCTATTTTTTACCCATTGGGTTGATTTCTTTTAAAGATTATAATGACACCATCTTCAAAGTATACCAATAAATTATAAAAATTAACAGAATTATTGACATCGGACTAAAAAGGTATGCGTGGTCATACATTAAAAAAAGGGTTGACTTGAAAACCTCCTCCGTTTTTTCGTCGGTAAAAAATACACAACACATACATAAAATGGAAAACAAGTCTTAATTTTCTATTAAAATATTTATTATTGTTGTGAAACCAAATTTTAGATTTTAATCTTAACTTTTTATTTGAAGAAAATAAACACATAACTTAGTGCTGCTATATAGTAGCGCTATAGTATAACTAGTAACCCACTAACTAATAATACTGGTTCTCGCTAGTGAATGTGTACAATATTGGAGTCCAATATTTCCTCGCTACATGCCGTAAATCCTGTCCAACATGGCTGTAGCGCCATCTATTATCAGCAGCACACGTTGTAACTCACTATTAATGACTAAGATCCCGCACACAGCTTGTACGTACATGTTTCCCAGCTAAGAATTTTTTCTACTATCTTTTCTACTTTGATCAGTTTTGTTACTAGAAAATAATTTTGTTGTACAGGCTACCAAAGTTATTTTTTAATTACATATTCTTTAACAACAGTTTTTTTTCATTTATAAGTATATTCAACTTAATTTAAATTGACGAACGAATTGAGAAGTTTCATGTAGACTTACACATACATTATCTCATCTATGACTGATAGTCATGATATCTGCATCCTGATTTTGAAGATTTTATTCCTCAAAAGGAAAAAAAAGGAACCCTTACAGGATCACTTTATTGTCCGTCTGTATGCCGGTCAAGACCCTTTTTCTCGGAAATACGTTGACTTATCAATAATTGTACAAAAAAATCATCCAATCACAACAATCTCTTTAATCAATAGGTCTTTCATCAATGTCAATCAAGGTCAATGGCTTTTTCATGCAAGGGGGTGGTCACTCCCTTGCATGAAAGAGCCCATATTTCATAACGCAATCAAGTTACATTTCACTTCCAAGGTTTTCAAAAAAAAAACGATTAAACACACACAGAATAGCAGATAAAAGTAGCTGATTATTTTTTTATTTCATTTCTAATGCTTTTATTTACCACCAATCCAATCGTTTTAGAGCGGAACAATGTGGAACATTTTAGATTTTTACTTTGTAGCACACAATTTTTAAAAGTTTACAGCTTAAAAACTACGTAAGATTCTATCTCTCTCTAAATTTATTGCTTGATAAAATAGTAATTACATTATTTTTCTAATGTTCTACTCACCTTTAGCTGACGATTCCATTTGGTTTCATTAAAAACTGAAATTTTGAAATATTGTGCGTGTTTGTAAATGAGCGTTCTTTTCTCTCTTCAAAATACAAGAAATACTGCTCCTCTGAAAGATACTTTTAAACAAGCATTCTACATGCGAGCGTTGAGTTGGGGTCCTATTATCATTTGATTCTATTTCACTAGGGATCACTTTAGCCAATTTGAGATAGGAAAACTTTTTTTTTACTTTTGGCCAGCTTTTTAGGATTTGGCCCTAATGCGAGCTTTAAAAGCTTCTAAGTCAACGCAATTGAAAGATGTGGCCATTCAAGCCTTAATTTTAACAAATTTTAACATTTCGCAGGTAGATAAAACCTGAACAAAAAATCTTCGAGGATCGATTTCCGAGATGGACCAACTATCCTTATACAAGTTTGTTTGCTTACGGAACCCTCGGCTCGCGAGTCAGCTCGCACTTGTATGGTTTTTAATAATATTAAATTGACTAAATGTATTACAGTATTCCTCTTCATCGCGGTTGTGTTTAACACCTTTATAGGCCTCTTACATAGTCAGTTAACAATGTACAAGATTGGCCTCATTTTAAAAATAAACATTTAAATAAGACAGCGGTTTTGTACCTCTTTGCAACCGACCAATATACATTCAAGAAGAAAAGTTATTTAGATTTACACATTTCCGCAAATTAATCTTCATCACCGATTTTCTAACGTAAGTGGTTTATAACTTTTCAGTATTCCGTTTCAATGGTAATGATAAATGGCACTTTGAAACTCAGACGGCCAAGTATTTTTATGTTAGTAATAAATTACGATAAGTGAAAGCGCGACAGATATAACCTAGAATGTAAAAGCTTGTCTAAACTGGCTAAAAGTGAGAAATGGCGGGAGGATGAGGAAGGGACTTTGGCCGATAACGAAACCCTACATGCAACAATAATCGTGTGGTCTTATCAACATTAAATTATTAATATAAAACTAACCGACTATTGTTGTTGAAGAAAGATCTTCGTATAGTGATTATGGACTGAAGCTGAGAGTTAGAGCTCCCTACTATAGTTGGATGGGGAGGTACAGAACCGTTTACATAAACACGTAATACTGGTTTTGTCACTTGGACTTAGGCACACCCATCTTCCCCTTTCCATCCAAATCTGCACCAGCAGAAAAAAGAGCACCTAATTTGAAGGTACTACTTAACAGTGGTGAAGGTACTGACCCAGTTCAGCTTCTGCATTTTGAGCAGAAGACTACTGTGCCATACCTGTTGAAAATAGTTTATTTTAGAATAGAATTTACAATCAGTAGTGGAGACTCTAAGGCTGATGAGAATGGCGATGATGAAGTTTTTTTAAGAATACTAAATAATTAAGTAATGCCTGAACAGGAATAGTACCCATAGGTAACTGCAGTAATAAATAAGAAGCTTGAAATATTGAACACATCCATCGTAGTTGCTCAGTAACTCAGGCAACAAAGCTATTTTCACTGGGTTGCAAACGTTTGCAAGGCGATGGACAACAACGATGGGCAAATTGTCGTGTCACTGAATGTTTGATCGATTGTAAATTGCATTCCCGTCTCTTATTCTGATATGAATGTCTAGAAGACGAATATACAGAGCAATGTTCCTTGACTGTCCTCTTTTCGTAGTATTTGGTACATTTTGTTCCTTTTTTGTTTAGTTTTCTGATTTTAAAAATAGAATGAGGTTTAGACTTTTTTACACTCAATTTATTTTCTTTTCTTTTTTGGTTCGTATTCGGTACAATTCTCGGTCGGCAATAATCCTAAATAATATATTAAAAAATAATAATAAATTTACGTCAACTGCAGTTCAGATGCGACTAGAAAATAGTTATAGTAAAAGCAATAAATAGTTTATATTAGATTAAATAATAGTTAAGCTATTAATTAAACTAGTAATAATAACCTTTGAGCTTTAGTGATGATGTATGTTAATTCTAGGTTACATGGCCAGAGTTCATTCCTGTTAATTATGTACTTTAACGGGAATTAACGTTGACCGTGTAACTTCGTCGAAACGTCATGCAGTTCAAAGGTAGGTTCTAGGTACATATTAAAAACCCAAATTGCGTTAATTTCCGCAAATGTAATTGTATAAATCAGTAATAATACATTATCATGATATGGTCAACTTAGCAAATCTGCTAGAGGATGACTGATTGAGCGGAAGAACATAGGAATTGAAATTTGTTTCAGTCCATTTCATAAGCATGGCTTTAAGAAGGAGGATTACATTGCAATAGGCATTTAATGAGATTAAAATTATTAATTATTACGATTAATTTTCCTTCCGTTCATACACGTATATACAAAGGCGCTACATAAGTTTTGTCGTTCTTTGTGATTTTTTTCGAAGTTGTCACCACTGGCAGTAATACAGGTCTTCATAAGTGTACACTAGGTGATGAACACATTACTCAAGTATCCCTCTGGAACAGAGCCGCATATCTCCACAAAAGCTTGTATAAGCTCCTCATCTCTCGAAAACTTGCGTTCCTTCACTTTTTTTAATACGGGAATAGCGCAAAGTCGCATGGCGCTAAATCCAGAATATAAGGTTCCAGCAATTTGATTCCAACTTGGTGCGTTTAGTCCGTAGTTTTACCGGTTCGACGTGCAGAGGCCTTTTCTTGATGCAAAAGTCTAGTAGGCATCGAGTCTTGAGTTTGGTCATTAACTTTTTAAGGCTCCTAGTACTTGAGGTAAATTTGTTCTACGGTTCGTTCTACGGGCCTTAGAAAAGGACAAGCTTCCCTTAGTGCACTAATCATTTCCTCGGAACATTTTTGTTTAGTTAAACCCATGTTTAAAGTTATATAAAATAATTACACGAATAGCATAACAGGAGAAATCCACTATTTTCATTTAGAAAATGAATAAAAAAATCGATTCCTTGCCTCTGAATTTGTTTGTAGTTTTTTAATGTTGCTTAGAGTTTATGGATATGACTTTAAATCACAATATTAGGATATCTAGTCTGCATACGACAAAATTTATGTAGCACCCTACGTATATATTTCTTGAAACTAACCATCCCGGATTTATTACTTAACCGCGTTCATGCAAGCGTAGTAACGAGTTTTATGCTGAAAAGTGAAGAAAATCTCTTTCTTGAGCATTCAAATTGTTTAAAACTTTTAGTTTTTAGTGTAGTCATTCAACAGTTATAACTACGTTATGTTTATATTTATTTTGTTTTTGTAACAATGTTACAATATCATCAATTAAACATACTAAAATCTGACAAACACACTAATAAATAAAATAAAAATCGCAGTGCTTCGATTGATACCACATACGATATACCATATATATTATTATGTAAGTCTAGCCATCTTATTAATTAAAATTTAATAGTAGAGTGAAGTTATTAAATGTATTAATATATTAACTTTCTCTTGACCCACAAAACATAACTTATAATTATGTATGAGGATAGTATCTGAATCTTTTGAGTATACAAGTTCAATGCTTATTTAAGTGAATGAGATCTTATTTCTTATTCATTCAGTTACTTAAACCTCACTGAAGTCATTCTAGTACCTCTCATATTAGCCCAGTGCTTTTAGAAAGGTATACTTCCCCATCCACAGCCTCCTATAATGAAACACCATGTGGTTCGGTTCCGACATAAGCACGCCCATGCTCTTAAGATTTTACTTACAGTCGATTCAAAAACATAAGTTATTCAAATCGTAATTTATAATTACAAAAATATATACCTACTTACCATGACATATAAGTACATAGGCTGCACTAAAAGTATCGGGAATGGAATATTTCCACTGTTCCTATCATATTAAAATCTTTTTAATTGAAAACTCTTTGGTTTTAAAAATCGAATACCATTTATTTATTTAAAAAAAGATTCTCGGTCTTCTCACAAGGTCTTCTCAAACTTGTTTAGTCGTTGAGAAAATGGAATTGACTCGAAAAAATTCAAGGGCGATGATTTATTATGACTTTCGAAACGGTTTAACACAAAACCAGTGTGTTGACCGGATGCTTTCTGCATTTGGTGATGAAGCCCCATCCAAAACCACAATTTATCGCTGGTTTGCTGAATTTCAACGTGGACGTGTCAAGCTCAGTGATGATCCCCGTCAAGGTCGTCCAAAAACTGCAGTCACCCAAGAAAACGTTGATGCTGTGCGTAAGCTGATTGAGGAAGATCGACATGTGACATACCACGAAATTCAGGCAAATTTAGACATTGGCATGAGTCAAATACAAATAATCTTGCATGAACAATTAGGTGTAAAAGAGTTGTTTTCCCGATGGATACCGCATTTGCTTTGTGAAGAGCAAAAAGCGGCTCGCGTTACTTGGTGCGTCAGAACTCTCGAAAGATTCCACGCAGGATCCTCAAATGCTGTATATAACATTGTATCAGGTGACGAATCCTGTATATACGCGTACGAACCCGAAACAAAAAACCAGTCACGAGTTTGGGTGTTCGAAAATGAGTTAAAGCCAACTAAAATTGTTCGTTCACGGAGTGTTGCACAAAAAAATGGTGGCCACGTTTGTCTCCAAAACCGGCCATGTTGCGACTATTACTCTTGAGGGACAAAGAACGGTTAATGCAGAATGGTATGCTAGCATTTGTTTGCCACAGTTCGTTTCCGAACTCCGTAAAGAGAACTGCAACCGCTGCATCATCTTCCATCACGACAATGCGAGTTCTCACACCGTGCACAGAACAAAAGAGTTTTTAGAGTAAGAAAACATAGAATTATTAGACCATCCGCCGTACAGTCCCGACCTAAGCCCTAATGATTTCTATACTTTCCCTAAAATAAAGAATAAATTGCGTGGTCAGAGTTTTTATCACCTGAAGAAGCTGTGGACGCCTACAAAACGGCCATTTTGGAGACCCCAACTTCCGAATGGAATGGTTGCTTCAATGATTGGTTCGTTCGTATGGAAAATGTGTCAAATTTCGCGGAGAATACTTCGAAAAGCAATAAATACATTTTTAAATAGTAATGTTGTGTCACTTCCTTGATTCCCGAAATTTTCAGTGTAGCCCACGTATGTATGTAAATAATGACACGAGTAAGTAAAAAACCTCTTAGCGGTTGTATCAGACTTTCAGCATATTGACTTATTATTGTACATATATTTAAGTTAAGTAAAAGATGGTCATTTATGCATACTTTCATTGAAGCACAGTTTATCATAAAATATACATACTACTATCATAAATAATCTACCGTTCCATTTTTGCCTCTGTTAATAAATAATTTATTAGCCTAAATTGTTTTTTTCCACTACCATCTAATCCAATAATTCGTAACAGCCATCTGTACAATAGGCATCTTATGTGTACACAATAAATATATTTCTTAATAAAGAAAAGCTTTGGCCCTTGTATTCCGAACCACAATGATAACCTTAATAAAATACCTTTGCGTGTTTGGTACAGGAATTCCGGGAACAATACTGCATCAACAACAAACAACTGGATCTGCTGGAGCTGGAGAAGTCCAAGAAGGACAGATTCCTCGGATGCCTCTCACAATACCATATCGAGAGTCCATGTTCACGAGCCAATAGGTAAGACCACGTGAACTGTGTAATACAACGAGTATTTGCAAGTAAATTATATCTATATGTGACGATTTACATACAGGTTTAAACAATATCCCTTTTCATCCATTGCCTGCCTTTCTTAACTATCTTTCCCTTTCAATATACTCTAAATTTTCACATCTTTAATTAACAAAGTGCCCGGTTGACGACAATAGGTGAGTGAAACCAAATATAATTGATATAATGTGGGTGACTTTCAAACTTTCGCGTTCAATGATATAATTCTAAAAGAAAGTTCTATCTCACGATCTCGACTCGACGGAGGGCGTGCAACACTAAGCCAGCCTGCGACCACGGCCAGTGCAACCTGGTCGAAATGTCAGGCAATTCAGAGGTATGCAATACCTATTTCGTGATCGCGTTAATTCCCGTGTAAATACATAATTATTGGGTCTCTCCCAGGTGCAATAGTGGACTGGAATAGAAAATGATTGAACCTTGCAATAGTGCCATTATCATTTCTTGTGTATGTGGCTAACAATAATCTTTTAATGTAGATTTCTAACGTTTCTGATAATACAATGTCCATTATAAGAAGTAAAATTCTTGCCAATTTGCGATAATAACTATTATTTGGAGTACAATGTTTTCTAACTTTTTGCTTGGGAATGGATACAGTTTAATTAGCTTATCAATTGGCTTATGTGCAGTATATGTTACAGACATACATACATGCTTGTGGTAGGGTGTGTCGTTCCCGTATTGGTCTTTACAGCCACTAAAAGAGATGTCTCGCTGATATTACTCCATAAATCTTCTGTTATAGACGTAAATGCCGATGATGAATATTTTGGTTGGAATTATAATCAGTCGTTTCAATGCTTTAGATATATATTATACATTTAGATACATTTAAATATATATTTTCAGTTTCTGAGGCAATCTAAAACTGTACTTCTACAGTAGGTTGATCCCAGTAAATATCCGACCCGACGTTTTATTAAAAAGCATTCATGGCTCTCTCATTTTGGGTCTAAACTACCTTCTCTTATTTGCGAGATGGATTATTTAACCTGTGTTTGCGATTCCTGACCTCTTACCAAATTTACCTGCCTCAGTTCTTTGAGTGTATACTTTACGCATATAGAAATAGGTACGACGCTACATTTTTGAATATGCCTTTTATGCTTGCCTGCCCTGCCCTATTATTTTAAGGGTCAAGCCATGTTTATTTTATTTGAGGAAAGGATATGAATAGGCCCATGTAAATGATGCCTTTTCAATATTTGTAGTAAGTTATATGAAGTGGAAACGAAACGTTTGCATTGTATCCCTCGGGATTTTAGTCCAGCAATTAGAGTAAAATATTCAATTTCAATACCGTTCAAGTTCCGTCCCTCGTGTAGGAGTACGTTCTTAAGTATGTATCTAAGTATGCCTCATTATTTTCTCATATTGTTCTTCCCACTGTTTAAAGCTTGTGCACCTACCATGAACATGTACTTTATTTGTGCAGAAAAAAGCCTTTTTACAACTTTCCCTTTACTGTAATAATCTCGTTATTCCTCGTGTTCCTCCACAACAATGTTATAATAGTACCTAATTAGAGTAGAATATATACACTTTATGCAGTTGCTACCCTGCCGCTTGACCACTAATTGGCCAGCGCCTTATTTCAGGCTAACTTTATATTAGAAGTAACAACAATGTGTTTTCCTCTAGCGCTACAAAAGACCAGAAATGGTCGTTTATTAACTACTAGTAAACTGCTCTGGCTTCGCACTGGTAGCAGAGCATGTATGCCTGTATTTTTTTCGTTCTTGTGTGTTAATCTTAAAAGATAGACATATAGCTTTGCTATATTGTAATAGATGTTATTATGAGAAATAACTCCGTAATACATTGTTTTCATACAACTTCTTCCAGCCGGTATTATTTCTTCCGACGTCTTCCACAATCATCGTCATATTTCAGTAAATTTATACAAAACCATATATATCTCAACCTCAATCATGAATCATATCTATCTATATCCATGCGTGAAAGCCATATTGAAATCCATTCGGTACTTTTGCAGTTTATCGCGAACAGATGCGACGACTTGCTTTTATAATATGTAGTGATATTTTTTGTTAAGTGTTATGAACCTTATGACGATCGCGACCACAATTACTTTACGCTATAATTTTATAATGAGTAAGATATTTCGATCACATCCTTTAAGAATCTACATATAATATAAAAAAGTTTTTTTACTTTCAGAACCAGTAGAACTGATTGAATACTTATTATAATTTCACTAGTTTGATAAAGTACGATTAATATACCAGGTTCGTAACTTTTCCTGTCACGGCACATCAAATCACGTTACGTTAAGGCTCAAGCTTAAATTAAAAATTTATGCCCCACGCGTCACGCGGAATCACACCGTATACATGTTTAACCCGACGTGTAAAAGTCTAGCCCTTGTACATTGGAGATGCATGAGGTTATATTTTACGAAATAATAAAAACGTAAAATCGAAACCTTCAATTTCTCCTTAGTCTGCAAAAATTATACAAGCGGTCATTGGATAAGGTGATTAATTCATTTCTCATAATTCAGTAATTATTATAAATCCGCAGATTGAGGTCCTCCCAATTCTTAATCATCAGTGTTAAAATCAGTGAGAAGGTTTAAGATATTTATATTTTGACGTTACACAAAAGGGCATTGGTCCCGTGGCATAAATTTCTACTTTATATGCCTGCGATCGTGTAGTCCTTAAATCGATTCTCGAATGGGCAAATTGTTATGAGCCGGTTATGATTTTCTGCAAGCTACGGTTATGTATGTATGTTCATCTGTTTCCGCATATCATCTAAGCTACCAATCATAATTAAAAAACTAAAGTATAATTTTATGATCTTTTTTCTGTTAAGAAGCAAAACGGCCAGACCCCGTGTTGCTACTTAGGGTTTCTCAGTTCAGTAGACAGCAGAAGTGTGTGTTGTGCAGAACGCTGACAGTTTATTAGTACTACAAAACATATTAAAAGTACATTAAATAATATTGTAAGTATTAAATTCTACAAAGCCGTTTTCTTTCACAAAGTTAGTCTAACGTAGTACGTTTTCTTTTATGTCGAATGACATTATGTTTTCAATTTGCCTTCTAATAAAGAAAAGTATACCTCTTATAACTCCAGTTGATATAAAATGTTTTTCATCTTGTTTCGTGTGATCCCATCTGAGCCTTTTAACCGGAAGCTTTCATGCATAAGATATGAGCAAACTTAACCTATTAACATTTTGTGAAAGTTAATAGAAAATATTATTTCAAGAAAGAAAATTTCCCGATGTGCCTATAAACGCCGTAGAGCTTAAGTGAAATAAAATGTGATGAGGGACAAGATTCTTATAAGCTAGACAATTTTTGTTTGATGAAACAATCATTGCATGACTACTGATCAGGCAAAAAGATCATTAGGGTTTAATTTACCACGACATGAGTTAAAACCACCAGAATTAGAAATGAAACTTAAAGTCTTGTTAATATTGATTTTTCATTACCTTAATGTCACATGGGAAGCGTGCCTATTGTTGGTTGGCCAAACAGTCTGTGTCATTACGATAAGGCCAACCGATTCACTTACTATGCTTAAGGCAAAATTATTCGCCTCTTTCTAAAATTTTATTTAGTAGGAAGTCCAACCACTTTTCCTTTGCGTCTGCTAAAAAATACGGGCGCTTGTCTATAGACTCCATCTTCAAAATTACACCACCAAATGGAACCATAAATGTTTATATCTTTTCAGGTACTTTTTTTTTCTACTTTAAAGCAATAACACGGCTTTAACTTCAAAGTGAAATCTAAAATAAGAATATTTTTATACTTTAACCTTTACCTTTGATGTTTAGCAATATTTTCTCCGTATCGGTGAATAGATTTATCTTTTAGTGAAGATACTTTTTACAAACTCTTACCAAAGTCCTATCTATTTATCCAGTAAGCGCCTTACATTTTTTTATAGATACATTTATATTTAGTTACTGAACGTTATAATCATATTACAATGCGAAACAAGGAATTCTATAACCTGAGGTATTGACCTCCGGTTGTAGAATTCCTGATGCAAAGGCTTGTCAATCATGATAGATTACTGTAAAAAAAAAATTGTCAAAGAGATAGTTCACCATGGTTTAGGTTTCAAATCGTTTAATTTCTAAAACTAATTTCAAAAATTTGTTGCCGTAAATTATTGTTTTTGCAGACAGTCAACAGAAATTATTTTTAACAGTCCTGTCCTGTAGAAATGAGCTTTAGTCTTATAAGTGACAATAAATGACAAAGATAAATCACGATGCCAGTTTTATAGATTGTTGATCAAGAACAAAACATACAACATTTTGTGGAACTAGGTCAATTATGTTTGCCTTTCCTAAAAACCTTTGTACAAAAAACTAACATGTAGGTATGTCTCATATATCCAAAAGTTGAAGACTGGTTTTGACTGTTTGTTGATTTTTCTGTTATCAGTAAGATTTATTTTAAAAAAAGTATACTATTTAAAGGAGCGGGCTGGTAAGCATATAAATTCAACGCATAACACAGTTAGCAATTTATAATATGCGAAATGGGGCGTATTCCTTGCTATGTTATTACACTGCCTTCAATTACTAAACGGGAGTAATTTCCACGAATATACTTCGGTTTAAAGAAATTTATTTCTCATGAGAACTTTACAGTTCTCTTATAATGAGATACAGTGAAAAGTAGTTGTACAATACAATTACCTCTAGAATATTAGAAGTTACAGTGTACATACATATTTCTTAAGTTTATTTTTAAACGTGTTTATGTTATCACATTCTTTTATATCGTCTGGCAATCTATTGAAAAGCTGTGCTCCCTCAAACAATATGACTTTTTTTACCGTAATTCGTGCGTGCGCTGATAAGTTCAAGTTTATTCTTTTTTCTTAAGTTACGTGACATTGTTTTTTTCTTTAGTTTTATGTTAGTTTGGATTGAGTTGGTGGTAATGTTTTTGACAAGAATGCAAGTATAGTAAATATGTAGCTGTCTAATATTTAATAGTTTAGTTTTTTCGTGTAGGGTTTTTGTTCAGTTTTGTACTTCAGCTAGACAAAAGTATAGGGTGATAAGTCAGCTGAAGTGGATAATTAAAGTTGTCATTGATGAAAACCATCATCTAACAAGAGTGCATTTGATATTGGCAATGTCAACATACCTTTTTTTATGATTGATCTTCATTCATCATTTCGTCTTGTTAGTTGATTTAGTACAGTCAAAAAGTAAACTTTTTAAGAATTAAAGTAAAAGACTAGAATTAAATAAGAAAATCACCTTTAATATAATATTAATAAAAATATTCCGTGCTTATTTATTATATCATATTAAAAAAAATTCTTAATAATGAACAATTTTAATATTCTTATATTAAAAAAAAATCGCAATTGAACAAATCACAGAATTCTTAACTGTTTTTAAAACAATCTTAATAATCATTATTCATTTCATTGTAAAAAATAACTAAAATCCCAGATAGCACAAGTCACAAATTTTTCTATCTTATTATTTATAAATTATAATCTATATATATTCATAAAAAAGAATCCTTTTCCTATCTTACTATTACAAATTTAATTATAATAATAATATTTCGCAAATTTGTTTATATCGTAAACAATGTGATCATCGATTTCAATGGTCTTTTAATTTAAAAAATCACAAGCACTTTTCTTCCTGTGATGTGATGGCACTATGGTTAAAAGCAAGTATTCTCATGAAGGAAAAACAAAATGTTTCGTCTGCATCGCATTCTAGAAATCGTACTCGAAGCTGCCGTATTATTAGCAGGCTATAGACGCTCCCAGTGGTTTTGAAATTTTTATTTTCAAAAGATTTCAAAGCTATTGGACAAATATAAATCAAGAAGACTTTGAGATAGCAATTCCCGAGCTTCGGATTGCGTTCAAACTGTATCTGTGATATCTTGCAACAGATATCATCGCTTTTACTAAGAATCAACTGCAACAATTTCAGCCTCGTGACTATTACAAGGAGCTTCACTTGATTAAGTATCTAGTATCTTATTCAAAGCCCCTCTTGCTGTAATATACCGTGCACGGTGGATTGCAAAAGCTTTAAACGCAATAAAAATGTTTCTGTTTAAGCATTTAAGCATCACTTAAAGATCACAATTAAACAAGCTAAGGCCATTACGATTATTTGAATATTTGTTGTGCTTGTTTACGCAAAATACTGGTTTTCACTGTCAGTGGCTTATATGGCCCATTATAACGAAACCCATTATAAAGATTTCGTTAAATAAGAAAAATATAACGTACTTTTAGCCAAAGTCGCCATAAAAATAATTTATACTTTAGTACCTTTCTAAAGACCCGATTACTTTAGCTTTTTTTAACCGACGAAGCAATGGAGGTGGTTTTCATGACAAAACGTTTATATATACTTTTTACAGGGTAGTCCCATTTCCGTAATTCTATTTTTATTGGATAGGGTAAACTTCGAAGCTCTTCCCATTTTAATTTCAAATAAAAATGTCCACCCTAAGGGTAGAAAAATGGGAACGAATGATTGTTCACCTATGACTTTACACCTGTGAATCGATTTCGTTGAAACTTAGTACACATATGTAGTTCTAATGACAGTACAACATGACGGAGACCTGTAGTAGATTAACATGGAGAGAGAGAATTTTAATAAATTTGCTTGTCTCTAATACGTAAACTTTATTTATTTAAAACTTTATGCACATCGAGTACGGCGGACTTAATGCCTTAGGCATTCTCTGCCAGTCAACTTTCGGCTGATGGAGAGAAAACAGGAAGTAGGTGCATTAAAAATATTATAGGGTAAATATGCAAAACAAATATCAGACAAAAACACTTAGATAAAGTATATAGAATGAACTACATATCATAAATATACACACAAATATGTATACAAACATAATATATACATATATTTACATACTTACAACTTATAAAAACATAACGATTTAGATGATAAACTATGGTGAAGTTGATTCTGCTCGTTGTTCGAAAAAGTACTACTCCTTTACTTTAACTCTAAATGAGTAACGATTGGTGGCCATCTTGATTTCGAGGGGAAGCACATTCCAGAGAAGAACAGCCTGACCGAAGAAAGAAGAGCCTACAAATTCTGACGTGTGAGAGGGACAAAGAAAAAAATTAAAAAAAAAGCAAAGATACGGATTGACTGTAGAACCTCCGTCGTTCTTTCGTCGGTTAAAAAACTTATTTCTGATTATACCAATGCCAAATACAAATTTAAAAATCGGTAGTGACCCCAAAATGTCAGTTAAAAATAAAAAAACAGTCCTGGTATGTTTTCTAGTGGAATAGTCAGTTTTAGGTATTGAAAGTAAAAGAATCTAATGTATCTATTATTTATCACTTGTACTAATTATATGTACCCATATATATATATATATATATATATATGGGCATAATAAAGTTTAAACTGTATACGTTAATTAGAAATACATTCTACTCCTCGAACACTACGCCTTATTTACACTTTGATTCATACAGTTCAACAAAAAGCAAAAATTATTACTGACTTTTTAAACCGAGAACAAGTGTTCTCGTTGTAAAAATCCTCTTTGAATAGAGCTTTCGAATCTAACATTAATTGAGGTGTAAACTGAATGCACTACTACTACTTTTAGTACGCATTAAAAGAAAAATCCTGGTTTTCTGTAATATCAGGCACAATCAACATAGCTATAGATAATTAACCACTTAATGGGCTTTAATGGGCTAACTTGACAATTATAATGACTCGTTTTTTTATACATGGTGAATACTCAGTTTAGGATACTCGTTGTAGTTACTACTTGTAGCTTAATAATATTATGGTGCTAGAGCTACACTGCGCACCCAATAACGGTCGGCTGGCATGTGAACATATCGAATCTTATTTGTTTATTGTTTACGCTTACCTTGTTTGTTTATTTAGCAACTTGCACCGATTGAAAGGAAGGCTGACATGGGTTATACCTAATTTCTCTTAATACTAGGTACAGGCACCAGGTTTCTTTAAGTTTGGATTTCAAATTTCTACTATCATATCCAGAACGCTAACTATTAAGGCCCCGTAACCAAGGTGACATGCCACAAAGTAGTTTTAACTCCATGAAAAAGAATAGCGTAAACATGCAATTACTCTCGTTTGAACAAGAATGCAGTACACAAGAACCTAACAAATTATTTCCATATTAGTGTTGACGCGACCCTGTAAAACTCGCAATAAAAACTGTAAAATAATCAAAACAACTACATTGTTAAAAGTCCATGCACTAATTTAATATTCTCGTAAATTCTATCATAAAATAATATCCTTTATTTGAATAGATTTAACGAATACTTTGTTTAGAGAACAATGCAATACAAATCACATGCAGTTGCATGCAGCAGTCGTATTTTCAGAATATACAAATGTCTGTTACTGAATGTGTGATGCAAAGTAATAATATAAGAATTGTAGAGCTCGTACGGTGAAAATCGTTTACAATCGCACAAAGACCTGTAGTAACAGTTAAAGCATATTTTATTTTATACCTTAGGTATGATGTTTACGTACCTGGTATACACGATTTGACGTGGACGTGGTCGTCAGCCTGCGTACTGCTTAAAAGGTTTACTATACCGGGCTTGCAAATCTTTAAACATATACAAGTTCTGAAAATCTCTACCAGTACATACGATTCAGAGTATACTGTATGCTCTTTTTACAGACATTTTACTTACTATATGTACCTGTAATAAGTTTGTGCAAAAAATGAAATTGCTTGTGCAAAGCTAACACACATGTAGGCTTTCCTAATGTAATTTAAATTTGAATGTGGTCATAATTGGCTCGACTTTTGACCTTAATTACTTACAAGAGGTTTTAAATAAATATAAATTTCAACTCAGCGTTATTATGTTCCATGTTCTCTAAAATAGTTTGTGATAAACAAGAACTTCGCTTATTTCGAAATTAGTATCTGAAATACTGCACTCCTGCGCTACAACTTCCAGGTACAGACGTTTTGTATCACAAACTTGATAGTTGTATCAGTGTAATATAATGATGTACCTATACACATTTACTTCAATGTATCTAAGTGAGGTTAGTTTTTGTAGATACCATTATTAACCATCTCGTAATTAAACCATTGTTTTAAAATAAAATAATGTTTAAAAAAAAAAATCACACAAAATACCTAAATCCAACGTTTATAATATTAGGTGATTCGTTTAGATACGGTAGGTTTAACTGTAACTAATTCATAAACAGAAATCATTGTTTATGAAATTTTACGTGTGATACATATGAAATGAAATCATTGAAAAATAAAAATAAAACGAAAATGAATAAAAGTAGCGTAGCGGTGATGTCACATAATGTCGATCCATAAATGTCTTATTTTACCGTAAAGTTATATCCAAACTTTAATATCCTTCTGTAAATGCTAAATTCCCCAGGCTATACATGATGTTTTCAAACATAAACAAAATGTATCCGCGTATATGCAAAATGGTAAACATTACGGTAAGCATAAATGTGTAAAGGATGGTGCGTGTTCATGTAAAATTGTAGATTATCGATTAGTAACCCGTTTAGTACTGGCTGAATTCACTTTTAATTAGAGGGTAGCTTTTGCCCTAGTCATTCGTCGTTTCAAGTGTTTAGTTGAGAGTTAAATTTAAGGGGTGTTTAATTCTGCTTTATTCATTCACTTGTATCATTAGTGTAATTGCAATATAATTTCCCTTCTCGATCTTAATGTAATTTTATCCAGTTGTATTTTTATCGTTCCGTAATAAATATATTATCTGTTAACCTTTTCCGATTTCGAAATTCTTCACACATTTTAAATAAATCAGTAAACTCGCATGTAAATGTCAAGTGTTGTATATTTCTTGGACGGAGATTTTTTTTTTCACTTATGTCTTAATATATTTGCGAACACCGAAATTTTACATGTAAGTATTATGGAGTAGTTCAGATATTTCTAAGTCCGTAAGCTCTTAGCTTTTGTATATAATATCTAGGCACAAGTTATTAATCCACTTGGACACGGTAAGTGTCAAAGAAGTATTACTTAAACTACTGTACCATTTATGTTGTTAATAGAATTACTAACTTATTACCTCTAAATCAATATAGCTACATTAGTATCGGCTTTCTAACTTGATTTAGTTGGACGATAAATTGCCACCTTTTAGGGAACGTAAAGGTAACAAATTGAGCATTTTGTTATTCTGCACCCTTATAATCGTATTGGGGTCAATAAGAGGTCAACAGGCACTTTGATATTTTGCCCTTGAATCTTTTAGCTACGCTGTCTATTTTGCTAAGCGGTTTTTTACAATGCTACGTGTAAGGTTATTTTCTCATGTTAATTCACAAAGGTCGAGTTTCGTTTCTAGAAAAGATCTCTTTCAGATTTTGTGACCATTTTCACATTTAAATACATATGTACATATAAATATCTTTTTTGAACCCCTTGCTTTTAATACACTTGTTGGGTTCTAATTCAAGTGAGATAAGTCAATCTTCGGTATCAAAGAAATGTACAAATGCCACAATATATATAACGACGACTTCTCAGAGGCTTTTGAGCGATTCAACAACAAAATGATGGACAAATTAAATGAATGGAAACTGGAATTTAGTCAAGAAATATTTTAAATAAAGGATTCATTAAACAATCTTAATGAGCCTTTCAAAGATCTTAAATCTGAGTTTAACTAAATTAGAGTAGTATATATTGTGATCCAAAATTCAGTGCAAGACTTAGATACGAAGCAGAACGAAATACAGAATGATGTGTTTTATAGCGACGATCACATGAACGTAAGAAAAAGAACTATGCGTCAAGGAAATGCAATTGATTAATATTGTTAATATAGAATTGGCAAATATTAAGATCGATAATGGAAAATTAAAATTTGGAATTAACCAGAGAGAACAACGGGATCAACTGCTAAACATAGAAATTATCCCAGTACCTAAGAACTAAGACATTACAATTTCAACAAGGCACGCATTTCAGCAAGGCATATTATCCCTAAACACAAGAAGGGTACAAGGGTGAAGAGTTGAAAACTACAGAGGTATTTCTATTTTAAACATTCTGAGTAAGGTTTTTGAAACACTTGAGTACAATGCTATTGATCCATATATTATCGCTGGTGTACCTAATACACAACATGATTTTCTTCAAAGAGATCGACTATCTCCAATCCATCATTTTTTTTCTTAAAAATACTGATTATGAGGGGCAGGTTGATGTGATCTACATCGATTTTGAAAAAGTTTTTGATCGTGTGGATCACGTCATCCTTCTCAACAAGTTATTTAGAGTGGCCAGACGTGTTGATTTGCTGCGATGGATTGAATTATACCTGCTTATATTATTTACACAAACCAACTCGAACGAATCCAAAAAATATTTGTCAACCATCTTAAGTATCGCTTTCGCCAACCTCCAACGTCATATGAATAAAGTTGTAGGTCGCATGCCATGTTAACTCTCGATGAAAGGTGCAAACTGCTGGATATGTGCCTGTTGTATGACATTATCAGTGGACGCCTCGATGCCCTGATTTCCTGACACATGTGACGTTTAACACACCACTCCGACGCACTCGTCATATTCCAATGTTGCACGTACCCCGTCATGCTACTAACTGTGCCCAAAATAGTAACCTTACAGGCATTGCTTGAACCCATACCAAAACTTTTAGTGTATTCTTGTTCTAAAGAAGCCTTCAAATTAAAAATATTCGTAGTCGTCGTAATCTAACCAATTGTAAGGCCTGCCCGCTTTACAATTGCTTTGCAAATGTTTTACTTTCGTACGCTTCTCAGTGGAAAGTGTTTTTTGTTTACGAAAAGAATAAAAAGAAAATAGTCAATGTCTCCTTGCATTTAAAGAACAGTATTAAATCTTGATTCTGTCGATGTTTAGAATGTCTGCAATGGTTTAATGATATATTTCAGAAGTTTTATCAAATAAATATGCAAAGAATTACCCAGCGCCGGAACTAAACATTTTAAGAAATGCACCTATTTTTTAAGTAGCACGAAGACACTTCCAGCAATGGGTACCGAGAATAAGCAATAAAAAAACTTATTACTTTTGTGGTAGCTATTTTACTGTGAGTATATTATGTATGAAAGCAATAAGAAAATCAAAAGAAGCACGTCTAATAGCCTAAATCATTAACTAATTCAAAGTATTTATTTTGACAACATAAATCTGTGTTCTTTTGTGAGGGATTGGCCTTCCCAAGGAAATGAAGCAACTAAAATCTTTCCGAAAAACATGGTTTACGTCCGATTTATTCATGAGGCGACTTACTCGGACTATATATTTGCACAAACAATTTTATCGGTAGACGATAAAAAATTCATGATATCTTGATTTGGAGATGATTGAGGCCGGACTGTATTTTATTGTTATAATCCCAGTGATTACATTAAGAAAACTGGTAACTGTGATTTAGAATATCGCGTTATAAGTTGCTGTTTTATAATTCTGTTGTATTCGAAAAAATTTTTCGTGTAATATTGTTGTTGTAATATTGTATCTACACGCCTCCTGGATGAGAATCTGTCATTAGTAACTTTACCAATACTAGCACAAGATACATAATATATCTACTGCCATGTAATGGAAGTTCTGGTATTGGCTAGCAGTAATATGTAACTCGAGCGGAATAAAAAAAATCAGAGCTGCCTATTCGAAACGATTGGGTCATACCGCCTCTTATAGGTATATTAACTCGTAGATTTCAGAGTAAGATGACTTTTGAAATTTTCAACTATTAAAATTGACTAAATAGTTATCTACAGAAAAGCTCTGTCTACTAACCTCATTCTTATAAACATACTAATAAAGGCAGGTAGTGTAGGTATAGGTGGTTTTTGGCCAACATAGTTGAGGACCAAAATATTATCTCTGCTTCAATATTTTATTCAATAATAACAATAGTAATATCTTTTCAGAGCATCATTTCTATCCGTGTGTGTTCGCCGGCGGGTACCCTCCGATGAGAACCTCAACACCGATTATGCACCAATACAGAGGTACCCCAGGTAAGATAGATCAATCTTTTAAAAAATATCTTGTGGAAATCAAACCATTACATTAATTTTTATCAAACTGTAACTAAATCACATTATTAGCTTGTCATTAATTGATAGTATATATACATATTTAGTTTGCGTTTAGTTCTTAATATACTTATTTTTATGCGGCATAATTTTTCCTTGTATAATATATGTAAAGTTTTCATAGTCAAATTAATGTCACTTTTATTGAAAATTGAACTATGTTCAGTTAGTTCCAAATGGATATTTTATAGTTGTATAATATGTGGATAACGCTATGGGTGATAAATACATTTCATATAAAATTGAACCTATCCTTGTAAATAAAAGTGTACAACTGTTTGTTTTTCCAAATAAATAAATAAATTGAAGGAATTCGTTCGAAAGAACGTTACACATATAGACGGAGAGCTGGATATCAAAATCAGAAATGATAAGAGGCAGTGAAATTTTTTGTCTAAAAATACTTCTTACTATATGACAAACCCATAGCGCTTACAGCCAAAAGTCGCTCCCGGGGTCGGCTCCCTCACTTAACCTTCTGCCATTGTTTAAGTTATTAACTAAGAGTGTAACTAATAACAAAACACATTGTCAGAATTCCACCTTAATATTTTAAATAATTGCTCTCCGGTTTACCAATTTATGACGATAATTTTCTTTTTTACAAACTTAACCACCATTTTGCCTTCTGGCAATTTTATTGTTATCCAGATTTTTTAATTAATTAATAATATGAAAATGAAATTGCTAGAACTGCACCTTGTCATTAAAATTTAAACAATATTTATTTGATAACATTATTGACTTTTGCAACGTTTTATCCCCGACCTAGACTTCGGGCAATAATTTTATGCAATTTCTACAGTTAAAAACTATAACTACACAAAATTTCAGGGCTGCATTCAAAGATTTTATTTTGATTAAAAATTTACGTGTTTGACCGCCAGCCCACGCTTCCGACCCCGGGAGCGACTTCTGGCTGTAAGCGCTATAGGTTTGTCATACAGTAAGGAGAGCTTTTAGATAAAAAAAATCACTGTACCTTATCATTTCTGATTTTGGTAAGCAGCTCTTAAACTAATACATCGCGTTACAGATCGTTATTATTGCCGATTAATATAGTTGAGCCAGGCTAAGAAAACATTTTTATCGAAGATGATAGGTACATCAATTTAATTAGGCACTATAATATCACAATATTTCTACGTCTTTTTGTAACGAGTCGTAATTCGATTCTTAATTTCTTAGAATTTGAAGGTGAAGGTAAATGTCATTATTATAATATTGACGCCAAACGTTTATTTCATCATATTATATACAACTTTATAAGTAGTTATATTAATATGTAACAGTATATAATTACCAATTAGTGTAATTTAATCACGACGTCTGAGGAGGTAGATAGGTAGGTACTTCGAGTTGTTGATGTGTAATCAAGCTTAGCGTAGACACTGAATCGAAACAGCTGACGTTATCACATGAAACGTAGATGAGGTTATATCAAAGGATATTGCTTTACAGATAACGAAAATTATAATATTAAACTTTATAGGTGTGAATAGTGTTGAATGTTGAAATTTTTGAAGATCACGAATTCGACTCCTAACAAAAACTTATGAAACTTTCACGTAAGTTACGCAACAAGACTTCATAAGATCCCAAAGTAGCAGTTCTACATAGCTTTCAAACGCTTATTTTTTTAAATAAGTAATGTGTATTTAGTTAAGAATGTAAACGATAGTAAGTTAATACGCAACTGACCAGTTTGCAAGCATCGACTATAATAATAGGACAAGTATATTTTGATTGAATGTGGTTGGTAGCATACATACATAGATATGGTCACGCCTTATTCCCGTACGGCGTAGGTAAAGACGGTAGAACGCCATTTGCCACGAATCTGACATACAGTTCGCGCCTCTTCCATATTCATCAGACTTTTCATCTAACTTAGACTTGGACCAAATAGAAAACTCGTAAATTTTTTTGGTAAAAAAAATGTAGCTAAATGTAGCACAACGCTTTCGATCATTGATTGAACCACAACACAGTCGGAATCATTCGACTCCGCCATTATAATTAATATGAAATTCTTATCATAGAACAATACCGTGCAGAAATACATTCGGAAACATTGGGTACGGTACATAGCGTACATAATATTTTGTTGAATAGTACCCCCCAGACACATGACACCGAATCACTCTACTAATTGTAAATCTACTAATCATATTTTTTTACTATGTCCTGTGTTCGTGAAAAAAATATAAATTCAATCATCTTGATTTAATAAAATCGTTTAACAATTGTTTGAAATCGTCTTTTATTTAAACTAAAAATCAATACGACGGTCAACACACACAATATCACTGCAACAATAGGTTGCTTTGTCAAAAGTTAAATTATTATAACAATAAATAATAATGACGCGTTGCACATATTCACCTGTGTCGATCTAAGATCGCCAGTTTCCTAATAGTTGAGCTTTGTAAATAGAAATCACTTTATTCACATTCTTTTTTATATTATTAGATACGACATAATTATTTGGCAGGTTTGGTCAACCAACCCCGGCACCGCCCGAGCTGTGCGCCTATGATGCCGATCTGGAGTGCTCATACTTCAGGAGACGTCCACGGTCAGTGTGCAGCCAACCTGACCCCAAACGCTACACCTGGATGCCTGAAGATGAAGACTTCACCCGGATGGAGTGGCCACAGTGAGTAATTATTTAAGTTCTAATCAACGATTCGCTATTTTGTTACATGTAAATTAACCAGCCTATGTAACATATTCAGAAAAACATAACTAAATTCCGTTCTGGATGCTTTAATCGAAAATATTATTGTGTGTACAAACAGGGTAGGTATGACACAAAATGCCCTTACTAGCCAAAAGCTTCCTACACGTCCATCTAGCTTCGATTTTAATCAAGTTTATCGCCAAAGTATCAACTGTTTTGTGGTAAGTATATAAACCGAGTATTCAGTTAAATATACTATGTGGCTTACCGTACCGTACTGTGTTGCCTGATAAAAATGATTTATTTATTAAGTACGGCTGGATCCCAGCTATCAGTAAACACACATTACGAAAAAAATGGTGCATTCTATACTAGAGCGATGTACCAAAGACCGCATCGTCACTTTAGACATGGTAAGACATATATGTTAAATTCATGGAAAAGAACAAAAAATAAACAAATTTTAGGAGGAATGAGGAATCTCTAAATTAAATGAAAGGACGCGACCAATAGAAAAATAAAATTAAATCTGTTAATTGCCTAATGATGGTAACTTTATAACTATGCATGTAACTGAAATCTCTTACCGGCAGCTTAACAAATTAAGTCCAAAAGCCAGGCCTCCACTAAACTCTATTTCGTTAAACTTATTTACAACCTGATTATTTGTATACATAAAATATTTAATGGTATCTAAATAAAAATCAAAATATTCGAGGCTGCAAACCCTGACGTATTGATCCTTCTATTTTCGTCAGCCGTCTCTGTTGAGAACAACCTTTACTAATTTACATATCCATGAAGGAGAGAATGACTCGTTATTTTCACAACTTTGTTTCCGCATAATTGATTTAGATATCAACTTGCTGCCGTTGCTTGAGATCTCATGCGGAAAAAATTCTAAAATTGTACTCGAAATTGAGCCTTTTGAGCTTTGATTTAATTTTGTCAGAATTGTACAAATAGAAGTTGTAATGAGCATTATCATTTGTTATTTGTCTGGGTATTATTTATCTATAATATGTATGTATTTAGAAATATATAAATATGTTTATCAGCAGTCTGGTTACCATAGTACTACTACTATGGTAACCAGACTGCTGATAAACATATTTACTACTTACTACTACTACTAGTAGTTTGGAATTAGATGGCCGTGTCTGAAATGTGTCAAGTAAAAGAAAAAAAAAGAATAGCCAACAGGATTCATGCTACATGGACCCGAGGAAACTAGTAGAATCAATGAAGAATATTGTTTCATAAAGACTTTTTAAAGCAGATAGCCTTCTTTATCTTTATTTATTTAATCAGATTTTCTGATTTATTTTATTACCATAAAATCGAGATTATTCACATCCAGTGACGTGTCATCTCATTTTTTTAGGGTAATGAAGTTAAATAGTTGCTATTTGGTTTCGTTTTAGCCGGTGTAAGGAATGCCTAGTCTCCAGTAATGACACAGCCATTTGGTTTTTGTGTCGCGCTAGTCTTTCTTTATATGCTTTACAAGACTTATCTATATCCTCCTTGATAGTTGGCATTTGGTACTCATGTACTTCTGTGTTCTTTGTAAACCAAGGTGCGTCCAAAACATCTTTAACGCTTTGTTTTGAAAGCGTTGCAGAATTTCGATGTAGAGTGGCTTGCTAAACCCCAGAGCTCAATGCCATATGTCCATATAGGTTTTATGATGCATTTGTAAATAAGCAGCTTATTTTGTAAACTTAGAGAGGACTGTCTACCTATTAATCAGTACAAGTGCCTACATTTTTTGTTGGCCTGCTCTCTTTTAATCTTTATATGTTCACGCCAGGTATGCCTCCTGTCTAGGTGCATACCTAGGTATTTGACTGTGTTTTGTTGCGGTAGTACGCATCCATCTAGTGTTACCGGTGGAAACTCACCTCTTCTGAGAGTAAATGTAATATGGACTGATTTGGCAGCACTAGCCTTAATTCGCCACTTGTTTAACCATCCATCTATTTTAATTAAGTGTTCTTGGAGTTTAGATGAAGTATCAACTTGGCTTTTATCACAAGACAGAACTGCAGTGTCATCAGCATAAGTTGCAGTAACAACTCTTTCGGTAGTTCGTAGGTCAGCTGTATATACCGTATACAAGACAGGTCCCAGCACAGATCCCTGGAGCACTCCTGCTTTAATGTTATAGAAGGAAGATAAAGAATTTTCTGTTTTAACTTGGAATATCCGATGTTGTAGATACGACTTGAGCAATAAATATGCAGGATGTGGTAAACAAGTTTTTAATTTACATAAAAGACCTTCATGCCATACTCGATCGAATACCTGTTGTATGTCGAGAAAAACAGCTGAGCAGTATTCCTTTTTTTCTAATGATAGCCTAATTGTATGTGCAACTCTGTATATTTGCTCTGTTGTTCCGTGGTTGCTTTTGAATCTGAACTGATGGTCTGGTATTATTATTTTTTTGTCTAGTATTGGTTGCAATCGTTGTAGAAATATTTTTTCAAAGAGCTTCGATAATAGAGGCAAAAGGCTTTTGGGTCTATAGGAAGCAACTTCATTGGGAGACTTTCCTGGCTTAGCAATCATATTTATAGTCGAAATTTTCCACATAGCTGGGAAGTATTGAAGTCATAATACTGCATTGAACAGGATTGTTATCAGCATGACTCATTTTTTTGGGAGGTGTTTTAAGACCTCTGATGTAATCAAATCAAATCCTGGTGCGTTCTTTATCTTGAGGTGCTGAATATTTTTCTTAATTTCTTCTGGAATACGCAGACATAATGGCAAGGACATTGCTGATCACTGTTAAGAATATCGTCGATATCTGTTTCTGGATATGATACGTCGGCATCATTTGGTTTGAATACTTCTTTTAGAAATTCAGCAAACAATTCCGCCTTTCCTGCAGGCTTTCTAGACCAGCCACCGTCTGATCGTCTCAAAGGAGGCAAATGTTCTTTTGGCCTTTTTGTTGCTTTAGTAATTTTCCACAGAGAGTAGTCATTTGTTTTATGAGTTGTTTTATATAAGTTTTAGTTTATCTTGAAGAGTGGCATTTTCATTATCTTTGAGCAATGTCTTTAGTTCCTTTTGTGCTCTATTAAGCGCTCTCTTATCATTTGAATCCCTACTTGCGTGCCACTGTCGTCTCAACCTCCTTTTTGTTGTTATTTTATATTATACTTGCAGTGCCCCACGGTTTCACCCGCGTAAGTCCCGATCCCGTAGGAATATCGAGATAAAAAGTAACCTATGTGTTAATCCAGGTCTCCAGCTATGTACATACTAAGTTTAATTGGAATCGGTTCAGTAGTTTTGGTGTGAAAGAGTAACAAACATCCATCCATCCATCAAAACTTTCACATTTATAATATTAGTGGGATTTCTTCGATCTAATGAAGATAATTTTTTACATGTAGGGTTCCGTTCCTCAAAAGACAAAAAAGGAACCCTTATAGGATTACTTCGTGATCTGGTATTTGGCATTAAGCAAGGTCATACAGTACAAGTAAAGGAAAAAATTCAAGAGTCATTATTTTTTTGTTATTTGACATAAATATAATATTTTTTCTTATAATTTTCCTTACGTCAATCATTAGAACTAAAACGCCGCCTGCAGTATAGAATAGTTCTCATACGAATACATTACACATACGCGGTGTTAGGAGAGAATTGGCAAGATTCAGCTCAATGGTTTCAAAGTGATACTGAACACAATACGATAACTGTGTAGCCAAAGCCTGTTACTATACTGTACTATTTCTAACAAGCTGACAATCCAGTCAGCTTGTAACTAGGCGCTATGATGCTCCATTGTTTGTGTGATAGATCTAGTTGCACTGAAATTATTTGAAGTTATGTTATTAGTACCTATAACTATTTATTAACCTAGAGAGCGATTACCCCTACTTTTCCACATTACACAAGTTTCATAGTGTTGTGAAAATTTTATTTATATTATAAGATAATTATAAGAATAATTCCTATAAACTTATTGGCTTATTATTGTTAACGTAACAATTTCTGATCTAAATAAAGGCAATGGGAAAAGAATGTAAAAAATGTCAGGATAAAAAATAAATCTAAATGAATTATGACATAACGTCTCGTTAAGCCATTTCGCCATTCCCTTGCGCCACTGTGAATTAGCTTTAATCTTTTTGTGAGACAGAATACCGAGCTTGGATGTACCTTTTACGCATACAAGAATTCTATGACGATAACCTAAAAATCTACAACTAAATTTGTACGGTTTGTACTCACGGTTCTTTTAATGCCAAAACCAATGGTGTCACTTTGCTTTTTAAAATACTAAAAGGAAAGATCAGGTGACCTCATTCATCTTAAGGAAAATGTAGCACTAAACCGTAAAATAGAACGAATGCGCGTGCAAATGCCTGTTCTGCTACATTCATAAATAATATCCTTCGAACAGACATTTGTTCGTATGGTTGTAACTAAGGCACCCTGCGGTCTACTTTATCCTATTTAACTAAGCCATGAATCTCAAAGGAAATAGTGCCACGATGTTACTGATTTAATACCTCTGGTTCGGTGAAAACCCTTTCTGACTTTAATAGAAAAGCTAAGAAAAGTCACGAAAGATAAACTTGCTAAGGTTTTTGGATATTTTTTCAAATCCTACGTGGAGAACATTTCAGTCGTGATTGATACCAGAGCCTGCGTTACGTTGAAAACGATTCTAATAAAATATTATCGATTCTTCTTATAGCGTTCTCATATAGCGTTGTAATTAACTAAACTATGTATTATCAATTATCATAATGGTGTTCAGACATCAGTAGTAACTTTTACCTAGTAACCTCACTATATAATGAAATTTGATAACTTTAGCAATTCTTGTAAATATATTTTGTGTATCTCTCGGAACCGTCTTCATAAAAACTTTGTATTTACATAAAAGGCTTTGCTTAAGTTTATCTATCAGGTGTTGTTTCTGAAAAAAAAAATGCCATTTTACACAAAAAAAAACGCCACGCACTAGTATACCATATCTTCTATACCGTATACATAATATATATACCTATACCTACATCAAAATGTAAGAAAGCGCTCATGCGTTGATTTACATACGCAAATTTTAGTAAACTTCTATAAGCTATATCAGTTTTAAATGAACTTACTGCTGCATTAGTTTACTTTGTGTATTACTTAAAAATTTTGAGTGATAACTTGTTCCTTGCATTTTTGCGGTTAATTCCGCATAATCATTATAAATATAAGCCATTGGTCATTCGTATCAATGACAACCCTGTTTTAAAACTATATCAATACTGAGCTTGAGCCTTCTCCCAGTAGGAGAGAGGTTAACAGAGGTTTTAATCAATCACGCCCCCTTTTTTCCTGTGGAAGCTCCTGGTACTATTCCGCCGAAATCACGACGAAACGATAATGCCACAGTCTTTCCATAGCTGATCCGTTTTGATGCTAGACCGTGTGCACTGACTGAAAATTTTCAAAAGGATCCGTCTAGTGGTTTTTGTGTAAAAATATGTTGTTTGAAGTTTGAAGAGAAAGTTAAAAATTACCCTTAGTTTGTTCTCAACTGAATTTCTAAATTGTATAGTACAATTTAAAAATTGAGAATACACAAACAATAGTATATACAAAATCTACTCAGGATTGCAGTATTATCGCATGCAGTTATTAATTCATTGGTTTTTGTTTCAGATCGGTAATAGAAGATAACGCGGGTTGGCCGCAAAATTATAATGTCGACCAAATCGCGTCAGTTAGTCGAGGAGGCTCGTTGCCTCGACCACCTTCTATAATTCCGTAAGTATTAATAATATAATATGTAAGAAACATTCTCACAACCACTGATATAAAATATGAAAATCACTAACTACAGTAACTGCCAAGTTGTTCGTACCACTCTTCGCACTCAAGACAATGTTCTGAACTTATTCCTACCCTTTTTATAACCCCACTATTAATTAACATTTATCAATCGACCAATACCATTGCGTTACCGGTATAACCAGTCAAAATAATGTCTATTAACTTATTCTTATTAAATAGTGAACTGTGTTATCCGTTATTATAGTTTGTCCCTATTTTTAATAAAATAAATAAGAGTTTTTTATGTGGCGACGGCAAATATTTTATATTAGTTTTATTCACGTGTGGACCCGACGGGGCCCGCGTCGGTTGCAGGTGCAAAACTAAAAAAAATATAAATACCACTCACGAAAGTTCTTTATTGAAGTCTTTAGATCATGTAAACAAACGGAGAATCACGTTGCCGTTAAGGAGTTAGAAGAAGGTAATTTTTTTTAATAATAGAATATCTTGCCGTACGTCATAATTTATTATAATGGATATCAGTGTTGACCAACAAATAATTTAACAGCGGTTGTGGGTATGTCATAGAAGATTTGGGCAGTATTCGCTCTCAATCCGCGTTGATTAATACGGCCATCCATTAAATAATTGTCTTTGGATACGTAATATTTTTCCAACGTGAGGGATTTCACGCGTATAAAACAAATATACGTTAATTTGGCAGGTTTGAAACTATGTCTAAATTTATTTAAATGTAATAAAGCCTTAAAAAATCATCCAATAGTGCAAGAACTAAAATTCCTTCCATGCTAAATCCATAAAACTTAGTCAAAGGCTTTCACAACTTGTTGAGTTTATGGCTTTCCTCCTCTCCTCTTTTTTATTCACTGAAGTGAAGATTATATAAAAGATAAATATTGTTTTTCGTGAAGAAAAAAAAAATACTGTGATTTAAATTTTTATGCTCTGTTCTTATATTATATTATATATCTTATATATTTTTAGATAAGTTAAAGGGCTCTTTATCCCGGCAATAGCCAGTTTGAGTTACAATCATGCGACCCTGACCTTGAATGAATGAATGAAGTCTTTATTTACGAGAACATGGGTACATTTGGCAGATATAATAGAAAAAAATAGTTTTACCATATTCAACTTTTCAGATGTGCAATTGTTTAACATGTAATTTAGATACACCTATTTAAAAAAAGAAAAACAATATCAATTAGAATTAAATAACATAATAATTAAGTACACTGTTATTATTACAATATTAAAATAGATTACATCTCTATGAATTTCTATTTTATGAAATTACAATAGTTATGGAACAATTTAAAAAAATGAAATGAAATATCACATCGTATATCAAAAAAATTATCCTCCTTAATCCATTCGCATAAGCTATATGATTTCCCTTACATTGCCTTCCCATCTGAATTCGAATGGGTACCACGTAAGACTGAATTACAGTTGGCAAAATGTGGGTATTTAATACGCCTCAGCCTTCCCCTTCGGGGATACAGGGGTGATGTATGTACTTTTTTCTTCAGTAAGGGTCTTATGTTTTAGTGTGTGCGCAATTTATTACCTTAACTAAACTAAATATAAATGTGGCTCCTGATTGTATTAACGAGGTAGGTTTGGTTTCCTCGTGTTTATAAACGTTGCTGCCATAAGACAAAGTCTTCGTTTTAAGTAAAAGTATATATGTAAAAGTATATATGAATGTCCAAATTAAAGTATTACACTAGAAAAATAGACTTACAGTTAAATATAGACAAAGCAATACGCATGACTGTGTTCCAGAACACAGTCACGCGTATACGCGCGCTGATACTGAGAAAAAAAGAAAGAAATACAACATACTTTATTTTATTTACTTGGTGTCTTTTCTTTACTTTTACAGAAACCACTTTTTTATTTGAATGAAGTTTGTGTAACTAGTAGAATTTTAAAGCCAAAGACCTGTCTTCCCCGTCCTGTCTAATATCTCGCAGTTTACAACCTTTTGGACAAGTATAAATTAAAATGGGGGTATTTTGAATAAAACCCCGTCAACGATTAGACAAGAGCTGATCAAATCTGTCTACACGTAAAGGCGCTACTATGCCACAGACAAATACACAGATACACAGACACACAGAATATACACAAACACGCAGAAACACAAGTTAAACTTATAACGTATTTTTGGGTCAGGGGTTAAAAAGTTAAATTAATTTTTTAGCCAGTAATAATTACCTCAAGTCTGTTGTTACAACATTTTTTTGCAACCAAGTACAAAAACTCGACAGATGTTAAGTAGTTACAATAGTTAAACTGTCGGATTTCTAATAAGTGGAGTTATTTGTCTTTCCAATTTGCACGACTTCATGGAATCAGAAATCAACTGTTTCCGACTTCTCTAAGAGTGACAACCTTTTGCAACATGCATTACGTGATCCTGAATCCCACTTTTCTTCTATTATTTTCTAAATAACTTTATTTCATGATTCATCGTTGTTTTAGTCATATTGAATAAATATCACTAACATTTATTTATTTATGAAATAGTACAACCACATCATACATATTAATAATTCAAATTCAAATTCAAAATCATTTATTCAATTAAGACACTAAGTGACATTTATGAACGTTAAATTTAAGCTACTGTTAAAAAATCATAGATCGACGCAAATAGACGCCACAGCATGTACTGGTCGAGGTAAATTAGGTGAAAACACCAAAATCTACTGCCTGCTTGTGTCGATCTATAACTTCCAGTTTCCAAAATGCGTAGAGCCTTATGAGAAGAATACTGGCAAAGAAACTCATGGCCACTCTTTTTAAAAGTCAGATCTTCAGGTACAATGGTATTAGTGTTACATAAAAGGTAAGCATGATGCAAGCTGTTGCCACCTGATTTTCATTTTATTGAAATGCTCCAAAAGCTAACGTACAAACAAAAAATATCACTCAGTGATACCGTTGAAGGTTCGAACCTATTAAACATAGAAATTATTCAAGGTGCACATTAGTTACAAAGTCTACTGTTAAAACTAATTCGTGACTGGATTAAGAGGCTAGAGTTGCAGTTGAACGAACCAAAATAATAGTATAGGCTAAAGCATCGCTGACTAGGCCGACCAGTCACCCCAAGCAGCACCCGTTCACGAGTATGACGCATGGACCAGCCATCGTCTCCTTCGCCATATCAGAGGGAAAGAAACGACCCGCCCCATGACGACGCCGCAAGCAATGACATTTAGTGAGCATGACGAACCATAGTCGAGATACTCATAAAAATCACTACTAGTCAAAATTACCAAAATAATCGTCACGCATTACTTTCAACTAATAATGGTTTGTTAATAATTTAGCTTAATTATAAGACAAAGAAGTTTGTGTGTATATACCTAAAGACACCTTAAGCCCAAGACTGTTTGTCGTTTAGATAATCGTTGATCGTATAGTAGGCTTTCCTAATAAGGTGATTTTTTACAGTACGCTTAAATTTATCTACAGGAAGGTCGATTACATCTATAGGAATTTTATTATAAAAACGTATACCAAGACCTTCGAACGAGTTGTGTACCTTATGTAAGCGATGATAGGTAGCAACGAGTTTAGACTTGTTTCTTGTATTAATATTGTCTATATCACTGTTTTTCTTATAGTCATTGATATTGTGCCTAACAAACATAATATTTGCAAATATATACTGTGATGCAACAGTTAAAATACCTATATCCTTAAACAACTCTCGAAGAGAGACTCTAGCCCCTAAATTGTATATTGAGCGGATGGCTCGTTTTTGAAGAATAAAAATCGTTTCAACATCAGCCGCCTTGCCCCAAAGTAGTATACCATAGGACATGACGCTGTGAAAGTAGCTAAAATAAACTAGCCTAGCTGTGTCCGTATCAGTGAGCTGACGTACCTTCCATACTGCGTAAGCTGCCGAACTAAGCCTACCTGCAAGGCTGTCTATCTGGGGTCCCCATTGCAGTTTACTGTCTAATATAAGTCCCAAGAATACTGTTGAGTCTACAATACTTATCATTTCATTATTTAGAGTTAGATTAGTGCCTAGCTGTTTTACATTTGGCATAGTAAATCTCACACACTTTGTTTTATTTGAGTTCAGTAGGAGATTGTTAGTTGAAAACCAATACAATACATCATTTAGCGCCCTATTCACATCGTCAAAAACTGTTTTTTTACGATCGACTTTGAAAATAAGTGACGTATCATCAGCAAATAGAACTATATCACAGCGATCTTTTAAATAATAAGGTAAATCGTTTATATATATGAGAAAAAGTAGAGGACCCAGTATAGAGCCCTGAGGAACGCCCATAGTAACAGGTAATCCAGAAGACCTCGCACTATTGACATCTACATGTTGAATTCTATCTTTCAAGTAGGAAACAATTAGTTCCAAAGCAATACCATTAACACCATAATGCCTAAGTTTAAGAAAAAGCGTGTTGTGTTCTACGCAGTCAAAAGCTTTTGAGAGATCGCAAAATACACCTATCGCATCTTGCGAATTCTCCCATGCATTAAATATATGTCTCAAAAGAGTTGCACCGGCATCAATTGTTGAACGACCCTTTGTAAAGCCAAATTGTTCTTTGTGCAATAAATTATTTCGATTAAAATGGCTTTCTAGTTGTTGCAGGATAACTTTTTCAAAAATTTTACTTATAGCCGGCAAGATTGAGATTGGCCTAAAGTTACTTGGTTCAGTTGTACAACCCTTCTTGAATAAAGGTATTACTTTGCTATACTTCATCAGGTTAGGAAAAACACCAGAATCAACACATCGATTGAATGTTATAGCTAGAAATGGCGCTATATCAATTATAATAGTTTCAATTAATTTAACAGAAATCCCCCATAAGTCCCCTGAATTCTTAGAGTTAAGAGACTTAAACGTTTTTATAATGTCTGTGGGGTTTATGAATTCAAATTTAAATAAATTCTTACATTTGTTTACATTGGCCCTTAACAACAATTCAGACCTGGACGCACAAGAATTCAAGGTACTAGTTGTACTAACTGGTATATTTGTGAAAAAGGTATTAAAAGATTCAGCTATGTCTAAGTTGTTTGTTATAAACCTATTATTAATATTTAATTTTAAATTGTTATCTCGAGGTTTACTACGTCCAGTTTCATTATTAATAATGTTCCATGTAGCTGTTATTTTATTATTTGAAGACTTAATCTTATTACTTATGTATAAAGACTTTGCCATAGAACATGTTTTCCTAAAAATCTTTGAGTAATTTTTGACATATTCATGAAATTTTGAGTCAAAATTACTTTGTTTCATGGCATATAAATCATACAGCTTTTCTCTACTTTTGTATATTCCTGTTGTTGCCCAATCACAGAATGTCGTCTTTGGCCTTTGCATTATTGTTTTTGACTTAAATATACTGTTAAATTCGATTTCTATCATATTGAATAAGTCGTCGTAAAGCTTATCTGGATCACTTTGAGTCCAATCTAAATTGGAAACTTTATCACTAATGTTATTACAAAAATTCAATAATCGGTTACTAGTCATGGGCCTGCATATGGTTTTGTTTATTCTATTTTCTTTTATACAAGGAAATGTAACAAATTGCCCACAGTGATCAGATGTTAAATCACTTAAAATTGACCTATTTAAATATTCCCCATTGCAAAAGATGTTATCTAAGCAAGTTGCCGAGTGAGAAGTAATTCTTGTTGGCTCAGAAAATAAATAATTTAAGTCAAATGATTCAAATAGGCTCACTAATCTTTTACTGATAGGACACTTTTCTAATATATTAATATTGAAATCTCCACAAACTACCAAAACCTTACTACTGACACATAAACGCTTCAAAACTTCTTCCATAACTAACTCAAATATGCTAAAGTCACTCTGTGGTGGCCGATACACACTAACTATAATATGGTGTTCCAGTTCTACACAAGAAAGCTCAACAGTGCGCTCAACAGACAAATTTACAACATCTTTCCGGTTTTTGCACTTAATACTATTACGAACAAAAATTAAAGACCCCCCATGAATTGACTTCTTTCTTACATACACACTTCTAGCAGAATAAAATTCATTATCTAGTATTAACTAGTGTGCCTGTAGCCAATGCTCTGTGATACAGAGCACATCAACATTATATTTATCAAAAATAATTCTACTTCTAAGTCTTTCCTAGATAATCCTTGAATATTTTGATGAACTATGTTTATGGTCATTGACTTTTTTACTTTATTGCTACAATTTTTATTTATTTTTATATTTTTACTAACAATACATACATTACATACATTTTTAAACTATATTGTTTAGTCTTCGGTCTGATGATGATGATGTATGACACTTACGGTGTACATAACATTGGCTAGTTACAGTAGAGTGCTAAAGAACAAAATAAAAATAACAAAAAGTAAACAAACAAAACAAGCTAAAGAAATTTAAACAAATATTAAAATAATATTAGTTATTTGAGCTGCTATAAAATATTTTTTGCATGATATTGTCGAAAGTTTACGCGAATGTTACGCATTAGCACTCGCGTCAAAGAACACATTTCTGACATAAAACACCAACGCTCGATGAAGTCTGCTGTGTGTGAACACGTGCAACAAGGGACCAACCATTACCTGCGTTTCGATAAACCACAGGTACTCGCGAAAGAACACCGATTCCTACCAAGGATGCTCCGTGAGGCTATTGAAATTAAAAAACACCCTAATTTTAATAGAGAAGATGGTTGGAACGTACCACCAGCTTGGGATCCGGTTATCCACTTACTCAAACCCAAGAAAATACAAAACACAGCAAGGCTTCAAGACACTTTGAGCTCATTCTGCGTAAATAGTAACACCAACAATCAACAAACCTCGGGTACTTTCAGATAACTTTGAACTTCGATACATGAGACGTCCACCATCTTAGTCTAACCGTGACCATGGCTGCTGAAAAGCAACTGAAACGTCGGGATCAGTGTAAATAGTAAAATAACACCAAATAAATCGCGATAGAATCCGTTAAAAATAGTTTTATTTCAATATTTTTTGCAGTTTGGTCTTAAATTTATTAAATGAATCACCAATGATGTCAATGTCTGGATAACATCAAAGTGAATGTATACGAACACAATCAACTTATAAGACATGAAAGATACATGATTTACTAATCCTATTGTAGAACACATATTTTTATAAAAGATGATGATAACCTGATATTAGAGTTGACTTTTCTACCCATAGTTCACTCGGTTGGTTTTTATTAAAATGTAAAAGCTAAGTAATTTTATTTAATAACTAAAAGCCAAAGATGTAAAAAATAAGCCTGTTTTTTTTACTTTTGTCTGTATACCCAAGGGATGATAGAAAAGTGGTTTTATCAGAGTGGGAGTTAGAGGTTTTAAAGAATAAAGAATTTGTTCTAAACCAAATCAATAATGCAAAATCCTACCCTAATTTGCCAACGTTACTTAGACTTTTACTAAAGTTATTAGTACTGGCTAAGTTGGTTTATCTTCTAACCAAAGGTTTAGATAAACTTTCTCGTGATCAAGGTCGTTGATGAAGCCTCCTCCCTAGACAAGGAAAGCGTTCTTGCTTACTTCCGTCTAAAGTTTTTCCGAGGGGGGTTCACCTCCATTTGACCCGAGCTTAACTTCTACCAAATCTTTATGAAGAATTTCTATTATTTCCAGCGTAGAAAAAGTTTAAGTAAAGCAAGTATTTTGTTTTTTCTTAAGAAAAAACAGTGTTTATAAAGTGACAATAGCACACGTAGAGTTTGGTGTGCGAAACACCACGCATCGTTCCGTCGCGCGCTCTAATTGGTTTTACGTGTGCGGGTTGTTACTTTGTACTAAAAGTTATATTTTTATGGTAGTTGCCAAAACATTATACCTATAGTAACGTGGCGTTGCTGCCAGCCTTCGGGAAACGCTTTTATGCCGCGTTCCAATAAACAAGAAACGATTCGTTTTACTTACGGACGGTAAAATTTCGTTGAATTTTCAATGAAAATTTTACCGTCAAGCAAAATGAATCCGAAGAATGAACGCGGTATTAGTCTACTATTAAATGTCATTTATCTATTATTGTGTACAAATTAGTTTAATAAATATTTCCATAAATAATACAAAAATAATTTATCAATTTCTGCTTTTGAACTCATGAGTACTACGTAACGAAACAAGCTCCGCGCAGTATCTATGATATTTTTCTCTACTTGCCTTTGTGTTGCAACATGCCATGTGACATAAAGGTTATTGCAAAGGTCAAGTAGATATGGTCAAATTTGTAGTTCGTTTTTCCCTCTAAACGTTTAATATAACATAGATTTAATTTGGCTGTTAAGGAAATTGTCTGCGTTGTCTGTACAAATAATGAAATCGAAAAAGAGTGTCGTATACTTGTTTAAATTTGCAAGAATTAGGTGTATGAACTGTTAATATATTTTAATAGTAGATAACAGCGTACACTATATAGTTGTGAAAAAATGTTCACTGGCTTTGAGTTCCTAATTGTTGACCAATCAAGGGCACTACAAGAACTCATATCTGTTATCGTCTTATAATTTAATCTTAATTCTTTAAGTGCAGGTCTTTTCCACCCGTATTTAAAATAAAAAAAAGACTATCATAGGGAATAGGTACTATTAACATTAAAGAATCAGACATAAAATATTTTCAGGTCATTTGGAAATAGCACGTATTAATTGTTCTTTGTAAATTTGAGGCCTACAACAACTCGTAGCAGTAATGTCAATATACGTTCTTATGACACAAGGAATAGTTTCTGTCTCCCACCCGCTAAAATAATATAATATTTTGCCGAATGCCTTGTGAGAATATAAATGTTTGGGATCGTCCCCCGCGTGTGACAATGATTTGTGTGATTCACAGATAGTTATAGTCTCGATGTAAGTCTCGATGAACTTTGTGTCTGTTTATTGTACATTTGTAAAGCCTCCCGCATCCGAGATATATTTCTTTCGTGCGAGGATTGTTTTATTTATAAAAAATAATTACCTATCGTTATACTTTTCTCGTTGGTGGTCAAAACTGAGTTTAGAAACCCTTTTAGCTATCCTAATTCTCAGTGTTCCGAAAATTCTTTGAAGTAATATCCACAACTATGTATCATATTTAACCTCAATGTTAAGTATGAAACTGTTTATGTAAGAAGAATGTACAGATAAGAGGCAGCCAAGATTTTCAAAAGAGAATAAAATAATGGGTAGATTAAATAATAGGAAATAATTTTTAGAACTAAAAACGTATATTTTAAACTAAATAGATTTAAACAATGGAATGATGAAATGTTCCCTTTTATAAATTAGTTTTATTACTGTTGCAATAAAATAAAAATATCTTTAAATATATACCTTTAAATCTCTTAGACAAGAACCAACAGCTTGGTCAAAACACAGATTGTGTTTGCACATAATCCAATTTTGCATCATAAATTGCTGCGAACGATACAAATATAATAATGTTATTCGAGGAATTATAATTACATCGAAATTATTCCACAAAATTGTATTATAAATTTGCCAAAACTGCCAACGAGAATGAATTAACTACAACAGCTTGATAACATATTTGTGGTTATTCATTTTCAAAATCAAATTAATAACCTACAAAAGTAATTTTATTTAATTTGGAAGCTCACCATGTTTATTTATTTTATTTGTAAGGTACAGACAACAGAATAATTATTTCTTAAACCAAATGTAACTTTTACACAATTTATAAACCTGGAGTTCAATATAGCTGCACACAACATTTACGCGCGTTTTGCTACCGCGCATTGATGCGCATCAAAATAAGTCCTAGGAGTTACGAGTTGTGAAGGTCATTTCCTACCCCCAACAAGAAGCTGCTTGGCAAGCTGAGTCGGGTTAGTAACCGCCGCCCCAGACTCGGCGTCGTTGCTCGTTTAGCACCTCACGGGGAAGATCCAACGGACGTGAGCATCTCCCTCCCCCTAATGTAACATACAAGTAATGCCAAAATTGTGCTACTAATTACTTTTATTTTTATTCCACATCAAAATTTCTAATTTTAAATACATAATTCAAAACTCACTAATTTGTAGATTAAAATTTTATACATTTTCGACTGATTGATAACGAAAAATACTGTGCATTTTAGATTGAATTCTAATTTGTCATAGTAACATTGATGTGATAATTGTCGATATAGCATCAATTGTCATAGTAACATTTATGAAAATTTACTGAACCTTTACTGAGTTTAGTTTCATGTAAGCTAAGTTTAGGATATAAAGTTAGGAAGTGGCTTTCAGTAAGTCTGAGTGTTAAAATGGATGATAAAAGCCCTAAAGACGAAGCTATTTTACGTCCACCTTCGATGAATACAGAATTCGAATTGTATTGCGACAACACACGTAAAACGCTCGCCATGTGAACACTATACAAAAACCCAACGCGCGTTTGACGCACGGCCACCGCCCGTTATCTGAACGCACTCTAACTTATTAATTAGCTTCATCCTCCTCATCCTCTGAGTCTGTTGCCAACTAAGTTAGGGTCGACTATCAGTCTAAGTCGAACTTCGATATTTTACGTGAAGCCACTGTCATCAGTCCTCCACAGCCAAATGTAGTGAAGTTATTCTTACAAAATACGAAAAGACTTACTCCGATCTATTATGTAGTGATATTTTGAGTATATTGATATACCATTCAAAACTAGTAATAAAACTAATAATAGTAAACTTTAAGTACCTAGGTATGTGGCATGGTGGTCGAACATTCGACAGCAGAAACAAGAGACTATTCTTGCTCAGTTCATATGTATGAATGTATATGCCTTTTGGCATTGGCCTGGATATTTTAAGTTTATTGTACAGAGAATACGGATACATATACTTAGATACATTTTTCTTACTACACATAGGTTGTAATAGAAAACGTATTTTAAGGCGTAGTCAAACAGCAGGCGTGACGGGACGGTGACGTTGAGCAGGTTGTAATCTACTAGTTAATATAATTATAGAAGATGCCACACAACCGCGTCGCGGTCGGCCCTCGGCGCTAGCACATTTAAACCTCGTCGCCCGTTGTTTGACTACTCCTTAAAAACGACTAAGCCTACTTTGTGTATGGCGCTGTACCTATGTTAATATGTCCCAGAATGTTATTATTAGTCATAAATAAATAGGGACCAAGGCACCAATAAACTAGTAACTTGTACATTTTGGAGAAAATAAGTCGTCCATGTGTCACTAAGTTAATAATTTAGATTATATTCTTGTTACGTATTTTACACATTTTCTTAAACTTAAGAATTTTTTGTTGTATTATCTTTTAAGACTCCAAAATTATCATTACATAAATAGGATAATTAAAGTTGCATTTTCCCGCAATACAATACACAAATTGCGTGAAACTGTAGCAATATGCCTTGTAATAGATAACCCCTCTAGCTGTTCAGTCATGACATCCATCACTTGTCACAACATACACAATATCCACAATGGCCTATCATTTACCTTCTGTTGGCTTTCGCAGGCCATTCCCCGCATATAATAATACTCGGGATAATATAGGTAATTACGGTGAAAAGCTGAAATTGTGTTATGGCGATAATGGATAAAACTGGTTCTGGACAATACAAATTACAGATAATATTACCAAATATATATGGACAGAATTACTTGAAATAAATACAAATATTGTGACTTTGTATTTGAAAAAAAGAGTAGATGCGAGTTGTTCTTAAAGCATCCTGTTATTGATTGGTCTACCTATCGCGTGTAACACTAATGTAATTTCTGATTTATGGCTTTTAACGTTCAGTACATTTCTGATCGAATTAAAACAAAGGAAGTACAGAAAAAAATCCTATCTGACAGAAGAAAGAGCATCGACAGCACTATCAGGGTAGTATAGTTTTTTGGTGAGAGTTGCCAGGGCTTGATTAGTTGCGTAGGGTTGGCAAAGAGCATTATAAAACCGTTAGTGTAAGTAGAGTAGTAAAAAGTATCAAAGTCTACTGTTGTCTGTATATAGGCTTACCATCAGGCAGACGTTGTTTGCCAACTTACTTATAAAAACCAACGAAGTCTTTACCAACCAATTATTTTTTCCTATATGATAACCACGGCCTTGTATTAAAGTTGGAATACAACACACCAAAATGAGATTAATATTACGTAAAAAGAAATTAACCAGACATTGATACAGGTAATGACGGTTGCTTTTGCTTATTTTTTTTCTACATCTGATAATCTGCTGGTTGGTACAGATATATGGTACTAGGGTAGGTAAAGTAGATATGGTACAGATAGACATTAACAAAAATCATAATTATTTAAAGATAAGAAAAGATTTCGTACAGTCTTTTGTAAGCCCTGAAACTATTTAGCAAGTACCCTTTTTGTGTTAAGTACCCTAAAATAAATATATTTTACAGATGTCCCGCCCACACACCTATACCGCCGCCGCCCCCGCCTCCCCCTCTTACAATGGGACCCAACAGGTAATCCATTACATGTATCAAACGTACGACCATTGTACGTCGTATAAGAACTCTTTTGCTAAATTTCACGCTTTTAGAATCAATGGGTAATCCTATGTTTGTGAGTTAGAGCGATATTTTAGCATACTTTCACCTACAATATTTTAGATTTCTTTGGCTAAGTAAGGTAATACTGCGCTGATTGTACGTATGGAGTATGGGTTATGGATTAAGTAACACTAACGATTTTCAGGTCATGAGCGTAAAAAAGTTAAAACTAAACTTTTTTTTTTACCACGGTTCATACTGAAGGTAAGGTTTTTATTACGAGGGCAAAATAGGTGTTTTTAGCAAAAGGGGTTGTCAACCATATATGTATGTAGTAGATAACGAGTCAGTTAAAAAATGACCGTTGACTTAATCAAACAATCCAATTACTTAGTTGTTTTATAAATGGTATTATCCTATAAATGCAATTTGGAATCCCAAGAGGTTTCATAATTGTAATAGATTAATACGGTGACCGTCGGTATTAATCTATAACACCTATCTTAGCTGAATTGCCTGCCAATCTAACTCGAACATACCCTTTGTGTGAAGTTCCTATTGATTGATAGCAGGACTAAGCTCGAGCTACCAATGAATTACAACGATCTGGATATAGGTTGACATCCACAGAATTTCAGTACTAAAGGGTATTGTTTTCAACATATGAAAGCGTGGAACGTACTAAACAGCCCCGGAGACCGCATTGAGTTCTTTCTCATTAACGTCAATGGAACATACAAATTACCATTTACCATATTAAATTTAGACCCTTTGTTAGAAATGTTTTTGCCTGACAAAATATTACTTTTTAAAGATACTTTTACATGTTGCGACAAGTTTATTAATTTTTTTATTTATGGTTAACCAGCAATTGTTTACACTGCATCTTTCAATTATTTACAAACTAATTACTTACATAAGTGTAACAATTAATTAAAGTAAACATATAATATTATGAACTCTTAGGTATACAGTTCAAAAATGTATTAAATCTTAAATTAGAGAAATATTATTATTATAGTTTTGTAATACAACTTCCAATAGTGATAACAATGATAATAAGCTAATAATTAAAAAAAATAATGACTATAAATACATTTTAGAAAAGTACAATAAAAAATAAAATTAATTATATTGTCATTCAATTTATAAATTAATTATTCTTATTATAAAAGTTGATAATTGGATTGTAAAATTTCCCAAGGTTATCGTTATAAATGTCTACTATGTCACTGCAGCCGTTTATTACTTTGCAAAGTCTGGGAACTGGCGAGTTAGCACCCAAAAAACTATTCTACGTAAGGGTGGGCATAAGGGAGTAAGAGCGTTTCTCCCAGAAACGCTCTTACTCCCTTATGTCTAGTTGGAGCCCGAAATCTAATTAAGTCAAGCAAGCGAGGGCAATTAATGTGGTTACGAAGAAGTTTGAATTCAAACAATGCATCTGTAATCACGCTGCGCACCGACAGTGATTGCATCCTGAAGTATTGCATACGTGTGTTGTACGAAGTTGTTAGCTATATAGCAGTGTTTAGAGTATGATGTAGATTCACGGTCGGTATTACCTCTTGATTGTTGCCTTCATCCTTTAGAATTACACTGCCAGTGTTTCAATATCTAACAAAGTAATTATTTATTGGCTATTAGACAGTTTTGTGATTTTATACGCAAGACATGCCGTAAAAGTGCGACTATTCTCTCAGTTAATTGCAAGGTCTCAAACCTTGAACAATTTGCTTGATATAATAAAAAGAATATGCATGCATGTGCAAAAGAATTGTGCAGCCGAGTTCATGTGTGCAATAATAAAACCAAGATGACAATAATTGTTACTGTTAATGCTTATAGACTTTCTTTACGCGTAAGCAACATTTTCTTTGAATACTACAATTTGTAATTATGGTTTTACTCGTAACCTGGCTATTTACATTTAGTTTACAATGTATATTCATATATCAACACTTTAATCAAAACTTTCATTAACACAAAGATGAGTAGATACAGGTATATCTACTTATCTAGGTAGATAAGTTATTTATTATTTATAGTTTTGCGCTTAACTACGACCACAGGTAATTATTTAGCTTTACAAAATAGGAAAACCTTAATAACCTACAAACCAACATAAATATGATAATATGACTATTTTGTTTAAATAATACATACAAATACTATATATTAAGGTTTCTTGCGAAAATTACAGTAATTTTTTTCAGGTTTTTATTATTTTATTCAATCGTCAAAAATATTAAACATTTATACAGTATATTCAGTCCATAAAGAAAGAAGAAAATAAAAAAAAACACTTGTGAACACAGTTTTGAAAAAATCTAATTTTATAATTGTGTTCTAAAATTAGGACACGTGGTTTTGGAGATTACGTACTGATTTCATGAGTAGCTCTTTAGCAACTTTTTCTGCTGGCTTCGTATTAAAATGAAATACTTTTCAGGACAAAACACGTGTCTTTCGCTCGATCTCACACTTTGACCACGTTTGACGACTCAGTTATGCCAGCCGCAGTCGGAGGTAACCGTTTCAGACGCGACTGTGAAAGGCTCATCGATGGACGAATTGTTAAGGTGTGTAAATTTTTAAGGCAGTTCCCTTAAATTTTACTTTAAAACCAACGAATTACACCACTTGTGTGCACACGCACACGCTCATTGATTGTGCTTATTTGCAAATTTCATTATAAAAAAAAAAGGAAAATGTACCTTAATCATCATTTTGTAGTTAATTAGAAACCCAAGTGAACAAAATAAATATTAGTATCAACATCTATACTAGTAACAGAGCTAAGAGTTGATTCTTTTTTGGTTAAACGCGCAAATTTTTCGCACCCGTCGGATTTGAAAAAATATTTTTACATATTTTGATAGCCCAATTTTTGAGGAGAGGTGTGGACTATTTAACATGAAGCATCGACCCTTAGAAGCGGAACAATGACCTTAAACGTGTGAAACTCTTGCTCAAATACTTCACATGTTTATCAGTACTGAATAACAAGGTGTATTACATATATCAGGGTCCAATTTTTTGGGTTGAATAAATAGTTCGAACGTGAAAATTTTAACCGCAGTCGGAGGTAACCGTTTCAGACGCGACTGTGAAAGGCTCATCGATGGACGAATTGTTAAGGTGTGTAAATTTTTAAGGCAGTTCCCTTAAATTTTACTTTAAAACCAACGAATTACACCACTTGTGTGCACACGCACACGCTCATTGATTGTGCTTATTTGCAAATTTCATTATAAAAAAAAAAGGAAAATGTACCTTAATCATCATTTTGTAGTTAATTAGAAACCCAAGTGAACAAAATAAATATTAGTATCAACATCTATACTAGTAACAGAGCTAAGAGTTGATTCTTTTTTGGTTAAACGCGCAAATTTTTCGCACCCGTCGGATTTGAAAAAATATTTTTACATATTTTGATAGCCCAATTTTTGAGGAGAGGTGTGGACTATTTAACATGAAGCATCGACCCTTAGAAGCGGAACAATGACCTTAAACGTGTGAAACTCTTGCTCAAATACTTCACATGTTTATCAGTACTGAATAACAAGGTGTATTACATATATCAGGGTCCAATTTTTTGGGTTGAATAAATAGTTCGAACGTGAAAATTTTAACTTAGGCACATTGCTAAATGGTTTTATATTATGTATAAATTTTTCAGCCGGAAGCAAAACTCTACTCAACTTTGCCAGTTATGTTTCAACCGTTTCCCCCGTACCCGCAATTCATGACCCAGACTGCACCAGCACCGATACATTACCCGCCGCCACTACAACCAATGCCTACTCATCCAGCTCCAACGGTGTCAAGACCCAAACAGACGGAACAACCTAAAGTCGTCTGTTTAGGTAATTATTACAAAATAAAAATTAATCAAATGAAAAGAGGCAGTAAGTTCCTCACAACAGTTAGTTACTTATAAAATACATTTCTTTTAGATTCAATAAAGAAAGGAGTGATGAGAACTCAAGCAACACAAACAGAAGTATGTTTAGGTAGAAAACCTTTACCTCCAAATTATTTATCATTGAGTCCTCGTACTATAAAAAGGGTAAGTCAAATACATTTTTGTTCTGTAATAATGATACAATCTATAACAATTTACGTCACAATATGCAGGTTGATATGCCCCAATGACATTGAGAGGAGTTATACCCATGAGCATATTACATCATTAATCTGATAGTGGTTTATTTTGATTTAGTGACAAAATTGACTGTTTTTCTTTTGTATAGTCCCCATTTTGTTGACCTTATCCCAGCAGGTTGGATCTGTTGAATGACAACGCAAACATTGTTATTTAACACAGATGTGTCGCAGAGTGTATATCTTTATTATATTAGTTTTTAGCTGTAGTCAATGCTTCAGACAAATAAGTAAGATGTTGTCTGTGGTCTCTTACACTTAGATTGAATACATACAGCATAGATTGTAATAGTTATGGCGGATGGTAAATAAAATAAGGGAAATTAATTCTGTATTTTATTAAAAAATAACCTGCCGGTGACCATAAATGAATAGGATCGACATGCTACGTGCTGCATCAATCAATCAATTAGCCTATTCTAGTCCACTTCTGGACATAGGCCTCTCCCAATGTGCGTCATAGTACTCGGTCCTCCGCTTTCCGCATCCAGTCCCTCCCAGCTACCTTCCTCAGGTCGTCGGTCCATCTGGCTGGGGGGCGTCCTACCTTCCGTTTACCGATTCGCGGTCTCCACTCTAAGATCCGCTTGCTCCATCGGCCATCGGTCCTTCGGCACACGTGGCCAGCCCATTGCCACTTAAGCGTGCTGCATACTTTTAAATTTTACTCTATGAGTCTTAACTACCAATTATTAATTAAGTTTTAATTATGTTAGCGATTCACCTGTTTTGTTTTAGGTAAAAATGGTAGCTGCAGGCGTACAAACAAATGGGTATACTGTTGGAGCTCGTAGACTCACAAAATCTTTTTCTGAAGTTGGAGGTGATAGATTGGCCGGTAGCTCACAAAATGATATTACTACTACTGTAGAAAGGTATTTAAACATCTAAAATTGAAATAAAAATAAAATGGATTCAAGTAATATTAAGTAGTACATATTTATTTCAGTTTTACTAATAACGATCATGACAAACTACATAGAACACAATCCGAAGAACCGCCCAGATCTCCACGGTCACCAACAGATGTAATGCCTTCTTCACCTCTACGACGCGGTGATTCAGATGACGTTACATCTTCGTCTGTAAAATCTGTAGCTTCGTCCTCACAAATTGATAAATCATCAGAGCTAAGTGTTTTACAGCGACAAGCTCAAGAATACTTCCAACAAAACTTCCAATTTATTCATGAAAGTGATAGAGATGACACAATAGACGATGACATAGAAAATATAGAAAAAAGTATGGCGTTAAATCGTCGAAATTTGGAATATTTACAACAAGAAATCGCTAAACAAACAAAGGGCGATAAGTCTCTTAGATCTATTCTTTCTAAAAGTACAAGTGATGCTTCACAAAAGACAATCAATTCTCATCCATTTTCAAAAACGTCCACTTTCCAATCTGAACCTTCTACAGAAACTTCTGCAACCACAACTGATGATAGTGAGAAGAATGAAAAGGAAATTATCATAGATTTTGAACCCAGACCTGATGATGAAGCTATACCTTTTACAACGCTGAAAAGAAAAAGCAGAAGGATGTTGCAAAAGACTCTATCAGAAGGAGAAATTCTTTTAGATGTGTAAGTACTTAAAAAAAACACGGTACTTTCATCTTTATCTGAAATGCTAACATGCTCAATGAATTCCTTTACTTATTAGAATAAATAAAGGAATTCATCTATCATTATTATTAATACAGAACGTATTGCCGACTTATAGGAGTACAGCCTGTGTTTGATACAAAGTATTGGTCGCTCTATTAGCCAGGGTAATGTGGTCCTATAAGTCTTACGATGTCTAGCTTTGAGATAATAATTTTTTTACTCAGGTTAAATTATTTCAGAAGAAAAACCGAATTGCAAGCAAATGACAGTATTAAAGATGCTCCAATCGTTATGTCTACAAGCCAAGAAAATATGACACGAGAGGATCGCGAAAGAGAAGCATTGTATGAGCAATATATTGGTCAAAATTATAATCAAACTCCTATCAAAGACGAAGGCATCTTTGGGTTCGAACCAGATGGGTCATTCAGGTAAGAAAAGAATAATAAATTTAATTGTTATGGTTTTGTACATATTAGGTTGAAAACACATAACAATTAGGTCCGTTGCACAGCATCCACAGACCGGTGAATTATATATTGCATAACCATCAATCCTTTTAGATATAGCTCTTTCACAATCACACTTTCTCTTGTTCTCATTTTAAGCAAACGGCTAGTACTGGGGCTTCGAAATTGGTATGCTATGCTTTCATCCGCTCTCATTCATATTTCTTTCCATAGTTCTTCAGATGGAAATGCATATGAAGATTTTCACGAAAAATACATTAGTTACAAGCATGAACCATTTAGAAATCGAAGCGTAAGTTTTGAAGAACAAACAGAAATTATAGTTGACAAGGACGAAATTCTTGAGAGCAGGTATGCACGCACCATTTTAGCTGTTATTAAATTTGGCTAGCAAATTATAGCAGAGTATTTAGAAACTATAGTTGCGTTATTTATGCATATGAAACGTACTTAAATACAAAAAATGTGAAATAGTAGGCAAAATATTCTTGGTGTATTAATAGTCTTTTTGAACTTTTCAGTACAGCTAAATCTAGTCCTGGATCTCCAAATCCTGCTTCTATAAACACAGAAATAAACCAAAAAATTAAACGAGCTGTTATATCTAACACGGTTACTACTATACTCCCTCCTCTGGATAAAGTATCACCTTGTGCGTCAAATGAATCGCTCACAGTAGATCATAGCAGGTAAATACAGATAAAACACAACTTGATTTTAACTTAGACTTATAAAGTTACTTGGGCTTGAAAGGAATTTCTAAAATGTTCGACTTAAAATACAAAAGATGACTGACTAACATATTGACTGCACAAAGGTTTAAGCACTCCTCTTGCCCGCTGATATTTCGATTGCTGATGGTTCGATCCCCTTGTTACAACCGCAACCTCTAGATAGCAAGGTCGACCTTAGCCATTTGAATCCAATTTAAAAGTTTAGACTTACTTTATACAACCTAGCCTATTTAGATGTATGTGAGAATAACCTGTGATGTAATAGATTAACTCATAGAGTCAGTTTGCGAATGGCAGAGGAGAGCGAAGCAAGGAGGCAAGTCCCGTGCATAGAATAACATATAACTTGTTGAATTTAGAACCTTTTACCAACCTTTTTTTGTTTACATGTAAACTTCATTAGCAGCAGTATTATAAAAGTGCTTTGTTTTGGATCTGAATCTTCAAATGACCAAATTATTCCTTGGTAACACCTTCATTAAACTATAAAATAAGTCTGAATATTTTATACCTTGAAAAAATGTATGTCATAACTAAAAATAGATAAACTTATTGATTTATCAACCATAATTCACACGAAAATTTAGCTGTAATCAAGTTAAAGTATGTTTTTCACTGTGTTAAAAACTCCAAGGTTATATTTATGAAGATTCAATATAGTATCATATTTTATCAAATTAAAGGGATCATTCCGATGGCAATTGGAACGAATCACAAACAACTATTCTGCAAGTTGATTCGGGTACAGAAAATGGGACAGTGATAAGGTAAGAGTAGTTTTGTTGCTCTCTATTTATTATGTTGCTTAGCATATACCTGTGATGTAACTCATAAGTATGGCAATTTCGTTTAATAGCTCATCAGATCTAAGTTCTCTAGCTGCATCACCCGGGGCGCTTGCACTTTTGACACCAACTTCAAGAAGAAAGCAACTTTTGCTACTACAACATCAACAGCGATCCTCTTTGGATACAGATGCCTTGGAAGAAGAATTTGATGCCTCACAAGTAAATATTATTTCTATAATATGAATATTTATACTATATTCATGCTTGGTTAAGATGAGCTTAATGACAACATATATTTTTAGAGCCAATCACCTACATCTCCAAGAAATAAACTGGATACATCAAGTTCAAGTTCCCAACAAGCAAGATCTTCGCTGTCTCCACCTGCTGTAGTTCCAAACATACCGTTACCTATTACTAAGCAACCAACTATTTCAAAGACTGTCTCACCTGTGGCTCCAAAAGTTAGTCATATGCCTGCGATTGCTATTACTCATCCAAGCCTAGATTTGGCAGATGTCCCTTTTAAAAGAACACCTAGTATTATTAATAAAAGACGAGAACGCGCTTTGAGTCCGTCAAGGAGAAGAGATTTACAGAAAAAGGCGCAACAAAAGGAGCCCAATGGTACTATACCAAATCAAATAATCGAATCTCCTTCTGAACCAACGTTAGCTAAAACTGCCACTAGTGAAACAAGTTTAGCTAGAACAGATTCAGGGAAAATTAATACTACTGACGTATCGGAAAGCACAACAACAACAGAAGACTATGTTACCGCTAATTCTGATAGTTCTAAAAAAAGTTGTAAGAATCATAATCAAAGTAAGTATGTAGAAAGCAGAAACAATACAAAAATTTAATATTCAGTTTTTAGAAGAAATTAATATTTTTAATTATTTTATTATTATTAGACCCGGAAAACAATAAGGCACAAGAAGGATCATCTTTTGAAAGCGCATCAAGTCTTTATTCTTCGACACGAACAGAAAATATCGCTGAGGATTTAATATTGCCAAGTTATTCACCACCTTTACAAATCAGTGACGACTTTATAGTTCCTGACCTAGCCTCACCCCCATTACCATTGTCAGATAGGATACCCAAAGCTACAGTGGAAAAAATTGAAGTTAAAGCGGAAATTACTCCTAACTTTGAACACATCAAGAGAGAAAAGACTGATATTAAACTTAAAGATGATATTCCAAAAGTTTCGAAAGTTAGTATGGTTTTATTAAAAATACATTTACGTAATGTTAGATTTTGCACGAAGCTTTATTAGTCTTAAAACTTTCCTTTCTGCTTATGTTTGAAACTGCTCCTCTTTTCAGACTATGCGTGGTACAATTAGTGGAAAGAGTAGTTCGAGTGGAAGTTATAGTATAGGGGGATCTAATCCCAATGTTACTGAAACTGTTGAGGAGAAATCTCCCGAAAAAATTGTAGAATTACCCGAACAAAATGAAAGTAAAGAAATTACTAATAAAATTGCTGATAAAAATGTACATGCAAAAGAACAACTTGTGCCAAAAATGATGGTAATAAAATAATAAATATAGATAAAAAGTAAGCCAAAATTCTTTCCATTCTAAAATATTTATGCATATGTCATTGCAGGGTTCTTTATCAGATGATGAAAGAAGCGTGCACTATTCTTCTTCAGGCTATTATGAAAGTCCTGTTGAAGATGATGAAGACGGTGGGTTAAGTGAGTATAGTAGCTTATTGCTTGGTAAACTAATCACTTCTTTTCGATATAAAGCGTATAATTTTATTTTTTAGCCTACAAACATTCTCAAAAATATAGAACGTCGACAAGACCAAAATCTTGGCTATCTGAGGATAAACGCAGAAAAAAGAAAGCTTTCACATTAGAATTCTCGAAATCTTATGATGACTCTGTATCTACTTCTCAAGATGATTGGGGTAAAAAACATACAAAAGAGCCAGACAGCACAAGTCAAAAATCTGAACGAAATGTATTCAAATATTCCAACATCAAGTCGCCATTAGAAGAAAAGGTTCCTGAATGTCGTAAGAAGAAAACTCATTTTGCTGAAAAAACGAAAAGCGTTCAATCTTCGCCGCGAGAACCAATAGATATTGAAAAATCTATAAAAGATAAAGCGATAAAAGAAAAAGATTCTGAAACCAAACGTCTTCCTGAAAGGGAAAGGTATGTAAAGAGGACAAAACTAAAAGCTAAAAGTCCGACTCAAAGTAAAACTCTTGATAGTAATCACAGTTATCGACCAACACATTATGACAGAAGAGAAGCAACGGGTTCCAACATGAAGTTACATCTGAATATACCAACATCAGATGATTCTAGTGAACAATATAGGAAGGAAGGTAAGTACTACTAGAATCTTTTTATTTTTATTTCTTTAGGATTCAAATATAAATTGTAAATGTAATATCGTATTTACAGGTACTAGCAATGGTAATATATCACCTAGAAAACATAGACGCTTACGAGATAGTCCGAGAAGAAAAACTGGTAATAGTTCTAATAATGCAAAGTCTCCTACTTCAACTAACAATCATGCAATATACAGGTAAACTTAATTGAATAAATTGAAATCTATAAAGTGTTGACCTAACCACTGCTCGTATAGCAGTCATATAATCAAACGACTATTGTATATCATAGGCCCAGAAGGAAAAGTGGTTCTAATGAAAGTATATCGCTGCCTGGCAGCTTACCGCGAAGAAAACAGTCAATACCAACGGTTCCGTGTCTAAGCTCTTTAGAAGCTGAAGACATAGAAACAACAAGAACTCTTGCCAGTGCGGGATCCAGGCTGACACCACTTAGATACGTAAAAAGTCCAACAACCTCTCCTAGACATCAAAAGAAGCAGCAAGATAAAGGTATAAAACATTTAACGACTCTTTTATTTTAATTCATGACACGCTTTAGCGCCCTCTGATTATGGATTTATTTAATTCTAACAGAAATCAGCCCAGAGCAGCGTTTCCCAACGAAGACTTTTAAAAATTTCTTCTATCATTAAAACGGGCCCGAAACCTATTTTAACAAGAGACATTTTTATAAAAAGAACTAAAAGAAATCTTGACTGACTGACTTGAGTAAATAATTGGATTCATTTGTTTTATAATAATAATACGTTTATTTCAGATAGATTACATTCATAGAAAACAATTAGAAATAAATTAGAATAAACATCAGAAAATAATCATCATCGATAAATTGAAAAATACACAATATAAACGAACAACAAAGAACACAATCACAATACACAAATAAATAAAATAATATCAGTTTACATTTTATCAATTATTATTTCTTTTACAATCCATGCCATACATATTTCGTCCTAACTAATTTAGAAACCAATATAAAACAGTTTAGATTTTTTTAATTATACCCCTTTTGTGGCAGCGTGCTGAAGCTAAATGAAGTAATAATTGAAAGATTCCGGTACTTAAGTTCCGGAACCTAAATAAGTAGCTTTAGACCTACCTATGAAATATTGTTTCTTGTTTAAATTTACTCTCCGTGTCAAAACCTCCTTGTATCACCTGGTTCTTTCGAAGTTGACCTGACTAAAACAACACGATACCGTCGACATTGGACCTATTGAAGGAAGATGGAGTACCTGGGTGGAGATCTAAGACCAATTTAACTTATCCTACATTATTACATGAATATTAAATGGATCAAAAACCAATATTTATTGTTGTAGTCTCTTCAAAATTAATCCTGACATTCTTTGAGATTAAGTGCTGAACTTTTACGAATTATGGAAATCTTAGGAAATTCAGCTGCAAACAGTACATGATAACATGTACATGTTAACTTTTCTTTACTTTTCGCTCCGTCTAGATATCTCTTATCCTAAGAGTTCGTGGAAAATAGGTTGGGAGATCTTGGTCTAGAGGTCTTAAAAAGCTTTTTTCTCAGAAGGAAAATGCGCAAAAGCAGCGTCAGCAGAATCTCTTCGCTCAGTGTCACCGGGATCAGATTCCGTATTTTATTCAGAACAAACGGAGCAGAGTCTAGCGGGGGCTGATGGTGAATCTAAGGCACATTGCCTTCATTGCGGCAAGGAAGTCCATATCGTAACAGCCACGCATGAACATGACAGCATAGCGTCTAGGACTTCTCAAACAGATGTAAGTATATAATAGCTCACCATGTGATTAGAATTTCTTTTGCTAAAAATATTTGAATGTCAATAATATTGGAATATAAAGATCATTTCTGTTCATTCTACTAACTAAGAAAAAAATATTTTCGTATATTAAAGAATTATTTTATTCTTCATTTATAGAACAGTTCTTCATTCTTATTAAATAAAATTGAATTTATTTCATTTTCCTTCAGGACTCTTACGCTGACGCTACACCGGACATTGTGCCGGCACCAGCAGGTTTTGAAGATTCTCCATCTTGCGCCTCAACAAAAAAGACTAGCGGTGCTCGTCTATATAAAAAATTAGACAAGAGGTATAGGTCTGAAGATAAATCCAAGCATCACTATCGACATAGGCAAGATGTTCGTGCAAAGGTTTGTTTAAAATGCAATATATTCTACAAAGGAGCTCAACTTCTCTATGAAATTCAATTGTCTATTGGGTTCTTCTAGCTTGAGGACCATAAGTATCAGCTTTTCCACACATTTCTTTGATATTTTATCGTGAATATATCCCCACTTACAAACACATTTATAAGAACCTGGTAAATTCAAACAATCCTCCCTATTTGAATCACAACTGTGTTGTTTTGTTGCACATTCGTTAATATCTACACACATCCCAAACTGTGAATCCCACGTGAAACCCTTTTGATGACAGTTGCAAGATACGTTCCAATTATTTTGTATAATTTGTTCGAAATCTTGATTGTCCTTGTGATTGAAACTACATATCCTGTGTGATATGTTCTTGTTTCTAAAGTTTTCACTATAGCAAGGATTTTTAAAACTATTGTGACACTCAGACATTTTCCGTACATGTTTTAAAGGACAACAAGGGTCCGGACAAAAACTGTAAGTAGCACAAGCAAATGATAACTTATCATCTGAACGACAATCATGATTTCTACTTCCAAGTACTTTATTCAAGCAACTTGCAAAATTATCACAAGATTCACCCAGCATTGATAGTGCTGGAATTCTTTTCATAGTATACCAGCACATGTAATAGGAAGCTGATGTTCGCCAGCGAAATTTTTCCTTTGGTCCCCCAAAGGGTAGACCCGTTTTTTCAGCGTAAGATAAAGCTTTCTTGCATTCATTATTTTGACTACGTAAAGATGTAATGTTTAGGGTTGTGGCATTTTTATTTAAAGATGTGGTGATGTCATCGTTCCTCGTAAATGGAGCAGTTTTTACAATGCTGTGCAAATAAGTTATGCACTTAAAGAAATCTTGGTGGCAGTTTTTATGTACCATCCAGTGAATGGAGTTTAAACTTGGTGAAGGAAAAGCGTCATAAAATCCAGTAAAAGGAGAAGGCTTATCTGTATAATATCTTCTATCCCATTCATTAAATTTATGATTTCGCAAATAATAAGCTATATCTCTCAATGCATTTCCCAACCACTTCTCTTCAGATTCTTCATAGTCAGGATCTAGAATCGTTACCAAATTATTTGCTTTCTGTCCAACACCACCAGTCAATTTAACAATATTTTCTCCAAAACATACACAAAAACTCACAGCTAAATATGCAATCATCATTTTGTAAAAACTTTTTAAAAACATCATTATTTATATAATGACACTTAAAATAAATAAATTGTACAGATAGATAATCTCTTAAATTAAAACATAGAAACAATCATATATAATACAAAATATACGGGAATGACCGCGTCAAGGAATGACACTTCCGTTAGAGATTTTAAAATAAGGTTCATTGCTCGCTATATCACATAAAATGAAAAAGGTTTACTACTTAAAATCATAACTGTCCACTTAAATGTTATTCTGATTAAACTTAGACCAACAGTTCAACGAGTTGTATTTCTATTTTTTAACGTCCTTAATGTTAGAAAACACAGCTTCAATCAGCAGCAAATGGAGTATATTGCATAATGATATGATAATTAGGTCTGCCCGTCTCCAAAAAATCTTTTGACATCATTCATTACCACTATAGTGTTGCATTTTTCAAGAGGAATAGGGCACTGGAACCCAATTTATTTTCCAGGGGTCAGGGGTGCCAGGGTATAGGTCGACATTGACTATGTAACACTAGTATTGCGAGTACTCACGACTTATAGTAACTATAGCTAACACAAATCCAAAGAAAAGTTCTAGTTTAAAGTATAGCTTTTTATTATAGAAGTATTGACAGACTTGTTGGTCTAGTGGTTAGTGATCTTGACTGCTGAGCCAGAGGTCGTGGGTTCGATTCCTAACCAGGACAAATAGAGTGTGACGAGCATGATCATTTTTTCTGTGTCTGGGTGTAATTTATCTAAAATATATATGTATTTAGAAATATATAAGAATGTTTATCAGAAGTCTCGTTACCATAGTACAGGCTCTGTCTAGTTTGGGATCAGACGGCCGTGTGTGAGATGTGTGAAGGTATTATTATTATTATTGTTATATCACCAACTGTATCACATATTAGCTCTTCCGAATTTCATAGTAAATAATAATCAGTCATTATGACATTAGTAGGTATTGTCTTAGTTTGTCGGTCGGACTGCAGATGTATAAGTAAAAAGTTATTTTTTTTATAGTCTGAAGAGAGAGGCAAGGAAGAGTACGCCACCAACGAGAAGCCTCAAGACACTCGCATAGCTAGGTCCGCTGGTAATAGTTTAGATAAACTTGGTGGCTCTAGCGCAAGTGTAGATCCTGATGGTAAGTGTAAGAATGGAAACTAAAATAAATGATTAATATTGACTTCTTAACAATATTATACTTACTTATAGATAAGCCTTAAAAGGAAAAGAACAATGCTTACCATATTAAATATGTATATCTAAGAATCTAAAATATATTTTGTAGAACACGAAGAATGTTCTGGAAGTTCCGAAGGAGCTGAAGGTGGTCGTGATGAAAGAGGAATCTATGCTACACCTTGGTGGTGTGGCAATTGGATATTGCTCTCTGAAAATGATGACCATTGGAACAGAATCCCTCCAGGTATTTCAGAAATTAAATATAGTACAATTTTATCTATTCACCACAAATATTATATTTTTCATACGATATCACAGATGTCTTAGATGCTTCTGAGCACAATCAAGAAGATCCAACCGAGTCGGAGACCGAATTTAACAAGAGATACGTGGCGCTCACACACAGGCTTGTGCATCGGCGCGCTTGCATAGAACTCAACAGACGACAAGCTGATAATAGTTTTGGTTAGTCCTTGCCAAGTATAGTTATTTTTATCAACACCGACATATTTTTATAGAGGTAATCTCGCAGCCTTGAAGAAAAACCGTGCCGGTTCATTGCCGGCCAGTCCAGATAAAAATCAAGCGGTCCTGATAGGGTTTGTTCCTTTAATTTTTAATCTCGAAGCTACCTAATATACACCGTTCTCGTATGTTTCTAGTCAGAGTTAAGCTTTGATGTCAAACAATATCTGTGCTAGACTACAGAATCCAGATGCAGTCCGCGACTTCGCTATTGCCCCTTCAGTAATTGTAAGAATATGCGGGGAAGCGAGATGTGGTTATTCCCGCCTAGATAGAACAGAATGGACTATCCTAAATAAATTATAAATACTTTTTGACAAAAAAAATAACCGACGCGATGGAAGAAGAAAAAAATTAAAAAGCGAAAAATTATAAATAATAAACTTGCTAGCCTTACTAAACTCCTACACTAAAGTAAATACCTAAATAATTTTATGTCGGAATGAAATGTTTTTAATTTTCATTTTGTTTGTATATTTGGCGCCGACTCAAAATTATTTAGATATTTACATTAGTGTAGGAGTTTAGTTAGGCTAACAAGTTTATATTTTATTGTTTTTCGCTTTTCAGTTCTTTATTTTCTCGATTCAAATTCTTGTTAATTTTTAGAAACGAAAAATATTCTGCAATTTTTTTATCGTCTCATCCGTAAATGAAAACACTTTGTCCGTTTTTTGAGTGGCACAAAACACACACTTTATACATGACATAATGCTCTAACTATGAACAAAATTGAAGTTAAATAAATAACATAAAGTAATACTTGCGAATGTTTTGTTTATGTTCATGTGTTCACTACACAATTATAATACTACTACTACACGAATAGAACTGACTTAGTGTGACTGACTACTACTCCTGACAATACAAAAATACCTATAATGGTTTAATTGAAATAAATGATTTTGATTTGATTTGATTGATTGAATAAACTAGGGACAATAACAACAGGCCGTTATGCCGATGCGATATTGTTAAGAGCAACAGCTGTACTCAGGCATATAACTTAACTATTAATTAACTAGTTACTTAACTAGTTTCAATGATATCTATCAGAGGGCTGAAAAAACCTTGAGTGAGAAAAAATACGATAGTAGTATATCAAATATTAGAAACTAGAATTTAATAAGCGTGCGCAATGTGCGAATGTGACATTGCATATATTTTTATGCTTATGATATATTCGACCAATCACATCACGAATAAATTGATGCCACATATATTATATCTCAATTTTATGTTGGGATAAAGAACGAAAATCCTTTTATTCCATATACAACGTAACTGCTACATCCAGGTATACTCGTAGGGGAGAAAGATTTTACTGTCTGCTAGGTCAAAGGAACCGACGTGGAGGTCTGCCTTCAGAAGTATAAGCTTTTGAAACTTTAAAGAATAATATATACAAATTTCAAGTTTCCTAAAATACATTTAAATTTTTTTTTTTTGAAGTTTTCAACTTGTCTGCCACCACTTTAGAACCGTGATAATCGTCTGCCGTTTTTTTTATAAATAGCTATGATAGTATATTTTGACATATCTAAACGGCAGCTTTCCTATAATACTTTTTTAGTTTATAAAATTATCACACCTGTCGTACCTGAATGTAGCTGGGGCCACCGCGACCGCGCTTAGCTAACCCCCACCTGGTGGTTAATAGGTATAACAGACTCACTGAGGAAATTTTAGGCTTTCCTAAATTATGTGTGGTCTGCCGTTCACTGGCTCTTATTAGCCCAGCAACCAACACTACAAAATAGACAATATACAACAATACAATACAACATAGATAACAATACAAAATAGATACTAAAGCAAAAACCACTAGAAATATAAGTACCTAGTAACATCTCTAGTGGTTTTTAGTTATTCAGCGATACTGATCCCAATTGAAGATAAACTAAAAGGCTCTAGCTACTTACTTACATGGAAACCTATGATTGATTATCATAATTTTTACTTAAGTCTACATTTATTTCAATTTACATACATATAAGCTTATATATCCGAAGGGGTACGCAGTGGTGTATTGAACACTCACATTTCGCCCCACTTACGTAATAGGAGAGGGGCAAGCTTATTACCTTCAACCGACTGGGCACTTTGGGAATTAAAGATTGGTAAATTGGGAGTACATTAAAAGTGAAAGGTAGTTAGGGGTCATCCATAAATTACGTCACACGTTAAGGGGTCACGGAGGGTGACGTCACATATCGAAATCTAAAGTATTCAACAAAAAACAATAATAATTCAACACAAAACATTACCGGTAAACGAAAGACTAGACACGTTACTACACTTTTATAAAAATTTAGAACTGCTCTTTACAGTTCTGGGTATAATATTGAAAAGTATGTTATGTCACACCAGGGAGGGGGATCCCACAAATGTGACCACCTGTGACAAGGATTGGGGGAGTCTAAAAATCATGAAATTCGTGTGACGTAATTTATGGATGGCCCCTTACAAAGGGAAGATAATGTTAGGATAGGGATATTGGTAATACGGATGAATTGGGGATCGAGCAGGTCAGGGTTGCATACCTGTTACTCAAACTGGCTGTTGCTGGGAAGTATTCAATTCCCTGATTATTACAGTGAGAGTGTTTATCTATCATTTCGTGCATATCGCGTAAAATCCGCTAACTTACTACTCAACCACAATAAAAAATGCATAGATTTTAAAAAGCCAAAATACACGAACATCATAAAGCTAGTTTTATGTTAGCTTTTAAGTTTATATTTTATGTATTATGAACCTATTCATTCTTCTTTGACTATTATAAAACTGTTACCGTTCTGCGTCACAACTATTATCGAAGTATACTTAACCGTTCCACTTCTGAAGTGTGACGTATGAAACTATTTCTAGTAGTTACTATATTTAAATAACATCATCTATTATTTTAAGCGTGTCCCCTGAATTCTTTCGCTTATTTTTGCTACAAGCTTGAAAAAATATCGGTGTCTATGACATCATAATTCGTAATGTTAAAATTAACATTAAAAGATTGCGACCTTGATTTTAAAATAATGACATTTAATTGTCCATTTAAATGAATCATCCGTACGATTATAAAGTGTATCGGTGAAAGGTACAGAATTACTTCAGAATCAAAAGTGACGGATCTGTTGCGAACTAAAATTAATTCCTGAAGCGTATTTGAACGTCAGTCTTCAGTTGTTGACGACCCGCTACTGCGGCCAGATGATATTTATACGTTTGGCGTTCACTGTTTAGTTCGTATTGATTTTAGTTCAGTAAACTTGTTACTGTGATAAATGACGTAACTGACGTAATTTTTATGTAGTGCATACATTTTGTGAACATAGTGAGAAGCGCCAATTCGAAGTACAAACTCGAATTTCCTTGAAGGATGGGTCATTCATGTGAGTTAGTTTTGCAACTACTGGGTTCATGGCTTTCATGATTTAAAATAGTGATTTTATTTTTCCGTTTGCAATTATTTTATGTTTTAGTCAAAGATAAGTTGATGTCTGTGGGAAGTTTAAGACAGAAATTGGAAGAAATCTTGAAATTAATGCTGATGTTATGGTGTCGGCAGAGTCAAATTAACAGACTGCTAGCTCCAGAACCTAGTGGTAATGCGATTTTTTTATTAAAAATTAAAATTGGGAAATGATTTAAAACTAACTTAATTACTTTACTATGTTTTAATACTATTAATAAATGTACATACTCAATTAATAACTTCATTATTCACTCGGCATACTATCTTTTTAATCTACCATATGGCCTGATTTTACATTGTAATGACGTCAATGTTTATCTGGCCATTTGCAATAAATTACTACAAAACTGCAAATTCAGTAATGCATTGCTTGAATGAAACCGTGTTTCTTCTTCCTGGAGGATGGCCAAATATGAAAGTCTTTCTGCAAATATTTCAGCGTACAGGTTGCCCATCTTAAAAGCGAATGTGTGTCATGGTCAGTTCCCCTCGCACAAGTTTATTGCCGTCTCTAGGCCGATATTATTGTACTATTCAAGAAAATAAATGCTATATATTCTTAATGAATCTGACGAAGTGTTTGAGCCTGTTAATTTCATTAGTTTTTTTTTAATAAAGGGATACTTTAATACACCGTATAGTGTCAGTACAATTGTTGCTGAATCTAATACGTACCTATACTAACATTAGGCAATCAAAACCTGAGTTTAATCTCGTAGAGAATATTGGTAGGGAGGTCCAAAATCTCCGAAGACGAGAACGCTCAGGTGTTTTGTAAATATAACATTTAATGGTGGTGGTGATAATGTGACATTTTAATAATCATGACATGGGCGTACCCGTAATCAGTTTTGAGGGCCAGGGAGGGAGCAAATCAAATATTTGACGGCCCAGGTGCATGCAAAACATTTTTTTTTAGTTTAATAAACTTAATACTTACGTAAACATACTAAAGCTGGAGGGGGCACCTGCCATTACCTGCCGCCCCCCCCCCCCTCCTGAAAAATTCATGAGCATGGGCGTACCCATGTACGCCCATGCTCATGAATTTTTAGATTTTTAATTCAATTAGCGATCTTAAATTTCCTAAAAACGTATTTAACATAACATTTTAATACTTAACTTACATAGACAGAATGTATGATCAGTATTGTGAACTCTTGTTATTTTATACAATACTATGAACGAGATCGCCTGGTGGTCGAATTTCGGCCATTTTGGATGTTTTGTTTTATTTCATAGACCAGTATATTTTGAACTGTCATGGTATAGACTTTTGTAGCATGACAGGTCAAAGTATATACTAGTCCCCTATAGCTTTATGTAGACGTTTTTAGTCATTTTTAATGTAATTGCACATTTAGTTTAAACATTTTTAGCTTTCTGCACGTCTTCTACATATGTGTGCGTTTGCTTAAAAGTGCGTACGAAGAAATCTTCTCACGTATTAATAATTATATGATTACATACGTGTACCTAATAGATTTCAGTTTTAATGGAACACAGTTTTGCCTATACCGAAAAGTTGTGTAGAGCAGTGAGTAGTGTTACAATCCGGCCACGTGGCTAATGACTAATCTAACCGTACCTAATTTAATGTCATCAATAGATACATACAAATAAATAAAATTCAAGTGTCTGTTTGTAATGTCAAAATAATAGTTTTTTTAAACTCATACAGTTATTTACACGATACGATTAAAATGTTTGTCTGTCTATCTGTCTGTTTGTTCCGGCTGATCTTCGGAATGGATGGACCGATTTTCGCGGGAGTTTCATTGGCAGATAACAGGTGTTATAAGGAGTAACTTCAGCTACTTTTATTTTGGAAAAAGGTTTAGGGTTCCGCGCAAAATATATAAACATGTACACGCGATCAAAACCGCGCGGGAACTGCTAGTATACCCATAAATATAAGAATGGATCCAAAAACAGTTACGCAGGTAGTTTTTTATAAATTTTGAATCACTTTGTTTGTCTGTTCTAGTTTCACAGCACTTAAAACCACATTATTTTATCGGTCATTGAAAACACTAACTAAATTAACTCCGACGGCTTTAGGCATCCATTTTTAGTAAGTAATAGTTTTTCAAGTTCTGATATGATCTAAAATGACTTTCAAGAAACAGTAAGTATTACTCTTAGTTATCACTTTGTTATACATACATACAATCACGCCGGTATCCCAGAAGGAGTAGGCAGAGCCGCAGAGGCGTATTCTGCCGTCCTTACGAAAAGTGTAATAACTAAATCTAGAGAGCTAGCTAGAAAGTTAAAGCTGATTTCAAGAAAAACGCGTTTAAAGATTTTATTTTTGTTTTGTTTGCATCTCCATATTGCAGTTATGTTTAGTATAAAAACCGGCTCCGTCATAGATACGTAAAAATTGTCTAAAGAGAATATATAGATCTCGTTCTACTGATTCCGAGTATGTACTTAACTCAATCCGCGCCAAAACTCGAGTTATTGCACTTTTAACACATCCACATTTTCCCAACCATAATTTGGTCCCTCTCCCGTAATACAAGCCTATTGCTTCCAACCGGGCACTTTGGGAATTAAAGATGAGAAAATCGGGAGTATATTAAAAGGGAAATTAGGTCTTCTTGCCTACCATTCCCTTTTAATATACCCTCGGAAGGTAATGGAAGCAAAAACATATTGCTTCTACGGATGGATCGGGGAGTTTAAGCAATAGTTCGATTTGGTCAGGGTTGCATACTTGTATCTCGAACTGTCTAATTGCCGGGAAGTCTGAACGACTTTAACGACTTTTAACGGCTATTATACCCCAGGGATAAAATATACATATTTATGTTATGACGGCATTATCAAACCATGCTTAAAGGTAACCATCATCCTCCGCGCCTTTTCCCAACTAAGTTGGGGTCGGCTTTCAGTCTAACTACGATACGGCCAAACTTTGATATTTTACGTGAAGCGACTGCCATCAGACCTCTACAACCCAAGTACTAGGCTATATCAAAGTTCTGTAGTTAGACCAGGTTGTCGGACTTTTAAGGCTCCAACTACCCGTAAAAAATGCGACCCGGGACCGACAGTTTGACGTGCTCTCCGGGGCACGGAGGGGTCTCAATATGTAAAAACTCAATATATAGAAACCCATCCTCAACTGACCTGGCTAGAGTTACTTAACTTCGTAATGTGCTAACCTGCTCGGTTACCACTTAGCCCCGAGCTTAAAGGAGACCATAAAAAATAAATATTTAATAGAAAAGGTAAAATAAAATTTGTGGTACTAATATGACATAGGGCCTTTCAAAGGTTACAAATAACAATATTAATAATAAAACAATTCACTACTAGAAAGCGACAAAACAGTGGTGGTGAGACGTGGTAACGAAGAATTTGGCTTCCGAATCCATGGTAGCAAGCCAGTAGTCGTGTCAGCGATCGAACCCGATACACCAGCCGAGTCATCTGGATTAGAAGTTGGAGATATCGTGATAGCTGTTAATGGTAAGTTTAAAAGTATTGTTTTGTTGGAAGAGAAGTTTCAATGATAATATCATGACAACCGGTGATGTTCTATCAAATAAATTATAAACTATGCTGTAAATAGACGTGGGGACACTTTAAATTATTATTTGAAGAAGTAAAATGTTTTCTTTACAATTGGTGTACTCCGTCATGATTCAAGGGTACGCACACAAACTTTTTCAAAATTATTAAAACCTGTGCAGAAAAGTTTATCTTGCCTTTGTTGTATTAGTTTAGTCATGCATAGATTTCATATAAATTGTCCGATAGCTCGAGGTCTGGCCAATAAAATAGTAGAATGCATTGCTGAATATCCACTTTCCAATTTTTTTCTGAACTTTATTTACAAATATTTCTTTTCTAATTCAATTCAATATTAATTGTTTGCACTTGTTTATGAAAAGAGAGAAGAACCAAAGGTTAAATCAGTAATTGCCTAATGACAGTTACTGGAATAAAGTTTACATAACGAATAAATTTTGCTTTTCTTAGAATTCAGACAAAGTTAGAGTTTTTATCTCTATGTGTCTCGTTATGGTTTCTGCTTTAAAATTCATTATCCATTAAATCCATCTGATTGAATGCAGACATAATTCATCGGTCATTTGTTTATTTACAGGGATCAATGTTTTAGATAAAACACACTCTGAAGTGGTGAAGATTGCGCATTCTGGATCTGAAATACTTGAATTAGAGGTAAGATTAATCGAATTTCTATAGAAAAGTGTAATTTTATTTTACCATGCAGTCATACCTTCCCATGTTGATGAATAATGGTAAATTTTACCCAATAACCAGTTGAACATGAACAATAAAGCCTGGTGATAGTGATAGAAGCAATAACGGAACATACGCCACCATGTAACTTTAAGAATGATTGAGTTTCTATTGGCATATGTTGCATAGAACTATAAAAAAATCCACACACAATCCAATCCAAAAGTGACGAACATCTGTTTTTTTAAATAAAGTCCTGTTACTTACCGCGTGAAACTAAATATAACAAAGTGTATATTACGTAAATATTTCATAACATTCACGTGGTAACGCGTGGCCGTAATGTTAATGAATGAGTGCAGACGAGTTAGTCATACACAGTGTGAACTTTTTTATATAGTTATAAAAAACTCCTCAATCCGCATTTTTTTGAACACAAGAAATGGTCTGGTGATTTAAAACTGTCAATAACCCTTTTTATAACATTTTACAGTTTGTTCAAGGAATAGTTAAAATGCATAACACCCGATCATTACTACCATATTCTTGCAATTACACACCGTTAAATACAAAAAATACAGTTTACATAATTGTTTGATTGCCATCATATCATCAAAATAAAACAGCTGCCCTCAATATACTTATAAAATAATTTGCCTATATAATGATAAAAAGCTTTTATATCTCACATTAGGGCTGAAAATAAACTATAATGTTACTTGGATATTATTAGAGCATTCCAGTGCCAGTTACGTACCTACTCTTAAGATCAATCTTACCGTACTACACGTCGTAACCCATTTTTCCAATCTTATTTTAGATGTTGATTTAGGGAGATTTTCATCCACCAATTGTACCTGAATATTTTAGTTTCATCAACCATAGTTGTTTATCATAGTAAAGTATGACAAAATATCTTATTTTAGCGTGATAATTGGTCTAAGCCTTAGACCAATTACAATGTTAAAAGATAAAAAGTAACGTAAGCGTAAAGTACATCTCATTGCAAAATTGCATGTAAACCCTTGTAACAAAGAGTTTATAGTGGTGAACGACAACAGTAGTCATGATCATAAATGACTCACTACATTTATAAAAAAACTACTCAAAATGTTCTTCATAATTTTACACGCTAATATTCGACTAATCTGTAGATTTTTCAAATATCCAATTAATTGATTACACCTATTGTAGTCCACTGCTGGACATAGGCCTCTCCCAATGTGTGCCATAGCATCCGATCCTCTGCCTTCCGCATCCAGTCGATCCCAGCTACCTTCCTCAGATCGTACCTACGTCCATCTGGCTGAGGGGCATCCTACCTTTCGTTTACTGATTCGCTGTCTCTGCTCTAAGACCTGTTTGCTCCAACGACCATCGGTCTTTCTGCATAGTAGCTAGCCCATTGCCAATTTAGCGTGCTTATTCTGCGAGCTGTGTCGATAACTTTAGTTCCGTGTCAGATGACCTCATTACAAATTTTATCCTTTAAAGAAACTCCATGCATAACTTGCTCCATGGCCCGCTGCGCAACTTTTAGTTTGTGGACTAGCCCCACCGGTAGTGTCCACGTCGTATTAATTGATCAGTTAATAAATAAATAAAATAAAATAAGTTATTATAAATTTCTTTAGGTGGCCAGAACTTGCGAAGTAGTAGCATCTCTCGCTCATGAGGGTGGTCCCGCAGCCTTGTACTCAGGGTATCTTTGGCGAGCTGCACCCATCAAACCACATCATCCGCCCCGCTGGACCAGACGCTGGTTCGTGTTGAAGAGAGATAACTGCCTGTATTATTACAAAACGGACTCTGTAAGTAGTATAATTTAATGGTGCAATTTACAGATAAAATCAAGAAGCCAAGTCCCCGTCAGGCAATCAAAGTAGGTACAGGTACTCTTTATCATCCTTCTGCCTTTATTTGGAGTAAAATGTCATTTGTCTTCACACATGTCAACTGTTTTCTTTATACTTACTCCCTTTCATGTCATTTCGCTTAAGAGTTCAAGTTATTTTCCTGATATGTTTTAAAAATTATAGCCCACTGAAATATCATTCATCCAAAACATCTAAATTATTATTATATATATGTACATTTATAATACAATATATATAAATATCAATCGGCAAATGTGTGTCGGAGCATCATTTGAGAACGGCTCGACCGATTTGGCTTGCATGAAATAAATTTTATGGAAAATCAAAGTAAAATTTCTTTGTCAAATTTTGACGTTTTGATATTTTAATTACATTACGTGAGATCGGGCTCAGCTGGAATCTTTAGCTGTCACATGTTTTCATAACAAAAAGAACTGTAAGTCGTGGGACTGCACGTCAGAAGTGAAAACATAACTTCACAATGTATTACAAATTTAAAAAGTAGGTAACAACATATCTAAATGTATACATAGGGTACAATGGAAGTTCAGCGCTCCTGGCCGCTCATAAATGTTTAAATTTCGAATGCTACATTTTTTTTAATATATGAGAAACTCGGCTCCGTCTTACGAAGTTTCGATCAGGTCACGTGTCCTGACGCGAGTTTAAAAATTTTTGCGTATCCCAAAACGTGCACAACGCCGCTAAAGAAGTTTTCACTTCAAAAAGTGGTTGGCTTAAAGGTTAGGTAAATAATAACTTGACACATCTCACAAACTGCCATCTGATCCCAAATCAGGCAGAGCCTATACTATGGTAACCAGACTGCTGATAAACATACTTATATGTATATTTCTAATTACATACACATTATAGATAAATTACACCTAGACACAGACCAAATGATCATACTCATCGCGCAATTATTTATCCAGGGTTCTGTAACTGTCTTCGTGACTGACCTAAACGGCTGGACTGATTTTGATGATTTTTTTGTTTGAGCGGGTCCTTAGATTATATTATTTAGATCTGATACACAATTGGACGTTGGCGCTGCTGCTGCTAGAAATTATATTTTTATTATTTTGACCAAAGGGTTATCGTTATGTTTTTAATATTATAGTGTAGGTATTTATTTTACGGTCAATTATCACCAAATCAATCACCAAATAGAAATTCCAACACATTCCACAACGTTTTTGGATACTTCCTTCACAGTACAAGCTGCACGCCTATGGAATTCATTGCCGAAAGCTATAAGACGACACGACGACACAGACAGTAATATATATAATATATATATATATATATATATATATATATATATATATAATTTGTTTAATGATGTTAATATATTGTTATGTATAAATAGATTTATACGATTCAAATGTATATTAGCACTATTATTATAATCTTTTTTTCTTTCTACTTCTCTGATCTTACACTCAAGTGCTAATAAGACAAATGTGCACCACAAATTACCTGTTCCAAGTAAAGTCCATCTAAAGGTGGCCTGTAAGAGATTGCAGACTGCGATAAGGCCGCCTATTGTACTACTGTTTCTGATGTATTTCTTTTTAATTGTATCCCATTTATGGTGTGCAATAAAGAGTATCTATCTATCAAAAAGAAAATCCTACGTTCGGGTAGACAGGTCAACGTCTAGTCTGTTGGGTATGCTAGTAGTAGCTATAAATACTGTACAACAAAAGTTTTTAAGTTGCTTTTGCTATTGTTATATGAAGATAACTAGTATTCTACTTGGTGGTTAATGTATATTAAAACATTTAGTGAGTACTTACTTACTCATAGAACTTCAACAATGAATAAAATAATAATAAAAAATATAAATAAAAAATCATTTACCGATGACCGGGAGACCGAGTTAGTTTTTGTAAAATTGCATTTTTACAGAAAATACAATTATGCAGTTGAACTTAAAATGCAAAACTGTATCTGCATACAAAATTTCATCAAAATCGTTGGAGCCGTTTCCTGGATTCAAATTATATATTTATATATATATATATACAAGAATTGCTCGTTTAAAGGTATTAGATTAAATAGATAGATGTACAAAATAAAATGTTATCCTCATAGAGTAGTATAATAAGTACGTAGAATATACCTACTCAAGTAACTTATAACACCGCCATCTATCCCGATTACAGAGTATCCATCCAGTGGGAGCTCTCATGCTTGTGAATTATCAACTCATCGAAGAAGATGCAGGAAGGCCTAATGGATTCCGCCTACACCGCGGTGGGGGAGTACGGTTACAACTCGCTGCAGACACTGCAGAGGCGTCGGCTAGATGGCGTGCTGTCCTCGCTCATGCTATTGACGCTAGTAACCAGGTCGGTAAAAATTTCTTAATTTTAATAACTAGTTATTTTTCTTATTTATGTTATAGATATTATAGTATTGATGTATATAAATAGTCTCATAAAAGTAGAAACCCAAAACATGAAAGTATATTGAAGTTACAACGTGAAGTAGTTTTAAGATAACCCGCTAGATGGCAGTGTAGTAAGAATTTCAGTTCTAATGTACAACATTAAATCCTATGTCAATGAACTGCGGTTTCCTGTGTTATGATAAGAATCGTTCTTAATATTTCTGGTTTGTCGTTAATGTTCAATGATATTGGTGATATTTTTATCGTGCACTCGTGTCACGAGCCGTTAATAAAGAACTATGATATGCTTTGTCTAGAAAATCTCCGTTACTGCTATTAAGAAACAATTTTAACGTCTGTCTATAAGTCCTTTTATCCGATTACCACCAAGCAAGCCATATATGCTTTTTTCCTACCTTGCTACTTAATTTTCTATTAATTATTAACTTACAAGAAATATGATCCCGTTATGAACAACGAAAACCTGACTGCTATGCTTATAATTGAATCGGATAGTAGATGTTACCAACCATGAAAGTTATTGACAGTTTATAGGTCCATAGCTTAATCGTAAACTAAGTTGTTCTACTTCGTATGGTAGCTAGATTGGTAGGTACCTATCGTAGGGCCGTCGACGCCACGTACTATCGGCGGTCCACTAACTTCGCCGGTATGCGATACAAACAAGAAAAAGATACTTAACGCACGGTGTTAACCTCGCTGATAGTGAAAATAGTTAAGGGTGCATCTTCATTAATTTAATACTTAAATTTTATGAGAGCTCCATCATTATATATAGCAAGTTGTATTGACGAAATAGTTATCTGTCCAATGCGATTCAATAACTTTGTTTTCAAATAATTTATTAACTGTAGAGGTTCGTCATAATTGTCATTAGCAATTGACTTACCTATTTTATGTTTATCCAGTTTCTGTTATTAGTCTGTACCTAAACCTTCCTCGAAACAAAATAAATAAATAAGCTTTTATCTTTTTATCCCGTGAATCTGTATTAAGTATTTTAACGTAAGCCTTCCCTACAAATACTTGGATAATTTGTTTCTCCAAAAAAAAATCTCTTATTAAACCTCCCAAACTCTCAAAAATCAAAAATATAAGAAATCTTTAACCTGGATCTTCAGTTACTCCAAATTAAACAACTTTACTATTTTTAGCGAGATGGTTGGCTTGAAGTGACAATGCGGAACATGAAGCTGCCACCATCATCGATCCCACGGCCAGACTGCTTCGGTTACCTGATGAAACTTGGCTCCAAGTGGAAATCTTGGGCCAAACGGTACTGCGTACTCAAGGATGCCTGCCTTTACTTTTATAATGATGGAAATAGCAAAAATGCGTTCGGTAAGTTAAAACCAAAAATCTTGATAAGCCTCAACTCAGACTAAGCGGTAAAGTGCGCAACCACTTTTTTAAAATATGAACTAAACCCAACCTTATTCCATTACAATAGAGCTAAAAATGTTTTGCAAGTATCCAGCGGTCAGCGGCGTCTGCTGCTATTTTCTACTATATTTTTCTTCAACCATTTCAACATTTTCTCATTCTTATATTTTTATTATTTTCTCCCATTTTTCTTTCTATTGTGATGATAAATTATTAAATGTTAACGTTAAATAACGTAAACGTTATTACCAAATCATTTCCCAGCATTACTTTGTTATTTGTAGAGAGGTATAATAATTAAGAAATAGAAATAGTTGTCTTTGCCTATACTAAGTCATTTGTGCAGCCATTATTACTAAGTAGGTATTTAGGCGAAATATCATTGAAAGTGTAACCTTAGTTCGTATAGTTTACTGTTTCATTCCGGAAATCTGCTTTCCGTATTTTGAAAACTACTAGATAGTATTAGAATATGCTTTTGTTTTACATTTTTGACTAAAGGTCCTTACTTTTTAATACCTTTTTGAAAAAGTAATGAATACAATGAGACCTTCTATTGCTTCTTTGTTGATTATTCGACGGCTCGATTCATCGAAACTGTTCGATTCACTCTATGACGAGAGCATTTGGCAAGCACTCAAAAGACAAGGAGTTTATATAAAACATATTAGAATATTGAAAAACATCCATCAGATTAGTATAGCGAAAATTAAATTAGACAACGAAGGATATAAAATTACTATAGAAAGAAGAATAAGCCAGGGCGCCCAGTATGTCAGAAACTCTTTGCAGCAGAATTGAAGAGGTATTCAGGCAGCTTAAATGGGAGAAGTATAGAGTACAGATCAATAAAGAAAACCTATCGCACCTGAGATTCGTGGATGATAAAATAATTTTTTCTCCTTTGAAAGACAACCAGATAATACTTGAAGAACTAGATACAGAAAGTCGTAAGGTGGGATTATTCACAAACTCGATGAAAACTAAAGTTGGAAGGGGAAGAGAACAAGAAAGAACACCCATCAACATCAACAAAAAATTAATAGAATATAGAAATGAATATGTATGTCTAGGGTAAATAATCTCTCAAATTGACGTAACTACAAAAAAGATATATATCCGCATAGGGCATGCATGGAAATAGAAAAGATGAGCTGGAGCCTGAAGAAGATGATGAAAGCACAGATATTAGCATTCGGCTGCCAAACCTGGGCCATTATCAAAGATCGCACAAGGAAATTAGAGATACTTTTGTCAAAACGCGATAGGAACTTACTAGACTAAAGTATGTTAAAGTCATAGTTGGAAAGCTAAAGTTGAAGTAGACTCGACACGTAATTAAAAGGAACAGACAAATATAATTCATTGGTTTCCTAACAGCTAAATAAGTAAACGAGGCCGACTGTCGCAACGTTGGGCCCGATGAGATCAATGCAATGTGCACAGTTTGCGCACAGTTGGGAGTGATCTTTGCCAAAGTGCAAACAGATACATAGTGTAGAAGTATTAGGTTAAGTAAAAACTTTTAAACATTAAAAATCTGAACAAAGGCTATTATTATTATTATACTTTTTTAATTTACTTTGTGTTAAAGGTATGGCGTGCCTCCACGGCTACAGAATACAGACATGCGCGCCAGGTGGGAAGAAATTCGCGTTCGAAGTGATGCCAACTGAACCTAAGCAAAGACACTTTTACTTCCATACCGAGTCGGAGATGGACAGGAAACGGTGAGAAATCTGATTTTATACAAAATTTACTAGAATATTTTTAGGTTAGTAGTAGTAGGTCCTAATATATATAATATGTCTGTTTGCGATAAACTCAAAAACTACTGAACGGATTTTCATGTGGTTTTCACCAATATATAGAGCGATTCACGGGGAAGGGTTAGATTTAAAATTTGTTAAGGTTTTGTGTAAATTGGTTGAAATATGATGATGATTGTTGAAGATGTCTCTGCTACCCGTGCGAAGCCGGGGCGGGTTGATAGTTACATAATTGCACAGATAAGGTTGCTCGATAAATTCACCGATTGTTGATATTTTTAATTTCACTCATAAGTGTAAAAATCAATTAATAAAAGCCATTAATAGCATAAATAAAACACAACAATGTGACAGCAAAATTATGGCCAAATTAAATCATTATTACTCGAGCGCTTGTTGGCATCCTTAGTGGTGTAACAATCAAACCACACACAACAAACCCACGCAATGATTCTGAGGGCTATTAGCATGCTTTGAGTGTCCAGCAACAGTTGATGTTCCACTTGACATAGAAGTTTGAAGTACAGTCTTGTCATGGAAAAAGATTCTACCGACCGTTCACACGATATTGAACCAGTGGTGTAAAGGTTCACACAGAAGACTCCATGTAGAGGTCTGACTTTGGATGGGATGTTAGTAGCAATTGCAGTAGCATTTTGATAAAATAAAAATATAACATTTCATAAAGCCTTTTCGCAAGAGGCTTCATTGTGGGATCTTAGATGTTGATGTAGTCTAATCAATAGGTTTTAAAACCTAAATATTTCCAATTTGACTTCAATAAACGAACACTACTTTTCGATTTTCCTTTTATGACACTTGTATAAGAAAAACTTTGAAAATAAAATTGAAATAAAATTGTATGCAACTCTTTACAGCCATTACCAGAAAATATTATAAATGTATAATATTATCTTATCTTACTTCTTACTATTAATCCCACTAATATTATATATGTGAAAGTTTGGATGGATCGATGGATGGATGCTTGTTACTATTTCACGCAAAAACCACTGAACCGATTGCGATGAAACTTGGTATGTAGATAGCTGGAGACCTGGATTAACGCATATGCTTTTTATCCCGATATTCCCATGGGATCGGAACTTACGCGGGTGAAACCGCGGGGCGCTGTTAGTAATATTATATAGGAGAAAGTTTGTGAGGATGGATGAATAAATGTTTGTTAGTCTTTCACGCCAAAATGGCTGAACGGATATGTATGAATTTCGGCATAGAGAAAATATAGCCTTGAATAGCCGTTAAATTTTCAAAGATAAAAAGTTGCGTACGTGGCTACTTTTTATCTTTGAAAATTTAACGGTTCCCTTCGGATACATTTCACTACTCCCACCACTGCGAACGAAGTTGCGGGCAACAGCTAGTATTATATAAATAGAAAAAAAGCCGTACAAGTGCTAGTCCATAAGCAAACAAACTTGTATGTATGTAGATAGTACGTCCATCTCCTGAATCAATGCTCGAAGATTTGTTGCCCGTCTTTTCCTTAAGGCAAACTTAACTTTGCGTTTCTAAAAATACTCTCCCATACATCGATGTACGACAAAGTCAACATTCGAACCGCAAAATAAAAGTTTATAATCACAAAAACCATTTTTTATGTGATATAACAACAAATTAATGGCTTTCGGATTTTTTCCTTTACTTGTGCTATGAGACTTTGCTTTTTACCAAATTTCATGATTCTAGGTCAATGGGAAGTACCCCATAGGTTTTGATTTACCTGCGAAATTCTTATGACTGGGCTGACTTAAAAGCTTGATTTTTTTACAGCTTTAAGGGACCGTAGACATAGGTATTTGGTATTAATTTCAACTTAATGCGTTTATGGGTTCCTGAGCAAAAGAGTCTTGTCAGACAGACGGACAACAAAGTGATCCTATAAGAGGTCCTTTTTTCCTTTTCCTCATAGGGAACCCTAAAATTTGTCAGTTTACAATAAAACTTTTAAAAATTATGTTTATATAATAAGTCTCTATCTCTTATAAAAAAAATTATAAAAAACCATTCACGTCATGCCACATAATCTTTGATTTACTGGTGTACACTACGGACCTAGGTCCATAGTACCTACCATATTGTTGCCTTGTCACTGAACTTACACAGCTTTGCCTCAATTGTGTATATCGAGGCCATCCCTCTATCTTTAATTAATTGTAATGCGATTATGCTGTTTTAGATAAAGTAATTTTTGTAAGCGGTTACCCGTGCGTGGACAGACATTCGCAACCTAAGTCCCCGTGGACTCTAGTGACTCCACTCACTTGCGAAAAATCAGCACTGCGATAGTAATATTGTTGGTCGGACTTCTGTGGAGTGGAGGTGCTTCCTCAGTCGTGTTTTCGCTGTTCGAGCAGAAATCTTTTGTACCCGACCGGAGGTCGTTCACACAATGCTATTCCAGTGCAGTAGGAAAAAGTATTATATACAAATTTGAACTTGAATATCGATATTAGTTGGACAGACTGGCCTGTTGGTCTAGTGGTTCGTGATCCTGACTGCTGAGTCATAGGTCGTGGGTTCGATTCCCACCCAGGACAAATAATGGTGTGATAAGCACAATCATCTGTTCTGTATCTGGGTGTATCTTATCTACAACTAGTAACCCGCCCCGGCTTCGCACGGGTAGCACAGCATATTATATTGATTTTTTCCGACCTCTTCAACAATCATCGTCACATTTCAGCAATTTTACACAAGACCTTAATGAATTGGACACCTAAACCTTCCTCATTAATCACTTTGAATATTGGTGAAAACCGTATGAAAATCCGTTCGGTATCTACTTATTGAGTTTATCGCGAACAGACAGACAGACGGACAGACAGACAGGCGTGGCGGGGGACTTTATTTTATAATAGTAGTGATATATATGTATTTAGTAAAATTAAGTATGTTTATCAGCTCTACTATGTTAACCAGACGGTTAACATAGTAGAGGCTCTGCCTGGTTTGGAATCAGACGGCCGTGTGTGAGGGTCTAAAAACAAAGAAATTAGTAGAAAGGTATAAATAACTATAATATGTATAGTACATTTATCTATTTGTACAAAACGATGTGCAAACTGTAACTATGATTTTCACGACTACTAAAGTCATTTTATGTAATACCTTTATTTAAATATGGAAGAATCACGAACATAGTTATGTAGAACAATACCATTTTAATTACATAAAACAATCATTTTGTTTTTTATAGAAATAAAAATCAAGGCGATGGATTCCATAAAGGCTTGTTAAGTCTGGCCTTAGCAACAATGCTAGTCGTTATGCCGTTCCAGTTTACAATAATTGAACTATTGAATGTGGAACAATTAAGACTTACGTAAGTTGTACGGCCTTAGTCATACTTCTGAATAAATGATCTAAAGAGAGGAAGAGAACTGAGCGCCCTATCTCAAATGATATCCAAAAAAAAATACACTCTATAGATGGTTACAGTCTGATAACGGAAATATAAATGACAATTTTTTTCCTGCGCCTGAGTAGGTAGCCAGAGTTTGTTTTAGAGGTGTTGTATTGTTGCCCATGAGGCAAGCCTATATGTACTTTAGATATAAGGTATGGTTTTGAAAACTCATATAAAATAGGATTCACGGCACATGTTTTTTCTAATCTTATTTTTTATTCAACTGCCCGGTACAAATGATTCTTTTTTTGTTTTTTATAAGGGATTGTCATTAGCGAGAGTTTATAATTAATTCAATAAAACTTATGAACTTAAACTATCACGGAGGGAGGTGTGCTTTATGAATTTGAGGATATCCACCAGAAAGTTTAACCTTTAGTCTATACCGTTATATATACTAAAACTTATGATATTGATTTTTGTAAATTAAGTCAATAAAAGTAAACAAATATTTCAACGAATTGAAACTTCTTCCGTTTTTTATGTCCGTTTGAAATCCGAAAGATCTGCTTGAGATCTTCGCACGGGTAGCAGAGACTTCTTCAACAATTATCATCATATTTCAACCAATTTACACAAAAATTTAAGAAATTCTATACCTGAACCTTCCTCGTGACTCACTCTATCTACTGGTGAAAACCGCATGAAAATCCGTTCAGTAGTTTTTGAGTGTATCGCGAACAGACAGAGAGACGCGGCGGGGGACTTTGTAGTGATGAAGAGAGACATAAAAATCCTTATCAGTATTGTAACACCCATTGGATATAACCCTCAAATAGTACGTTGTTATTATTCAATATGATTGTCACTGTTTATCGCATTCTCATAAAACTTTATATACTAAATTATCCTTTGTCTATAGGACGTGAATAACAAGTTATTACTAATATTACCACCTACTTATAACATTCAACATTATTTTCAGTATTATTAGGTATGTTTTGTGTACCCTTTTTGTTTTGAATATATAATATTAATAAAGAATATACTCACCTCAGAGGGACAATGCTCACTGAGGTGGAGCTAATAGCACAGTCCGCAGAGATCAAGGATAAGGTACTAAAGTTTGACCTGTATGCTAGAACCTTCCATCAACCAGGGATGTCTCGCCTTTACTCGGCCCCGTGTGGCTATATCATGTAGAGATGTTATGTGTAAGCGAATTTAGCATCTGCCTTGTTTAGTAACCGAGACATTTTTTCTGTAATCTAGTAGCTTCAAACTTCATCGTTATAGGTAATCTATATTACTTCTGATACCATCCAAACTTATACACGGTGAATTGTTGAGTGCTATTTTAGGGTTCAGTACCCGAAGGGTAACCAACGGGACCCTATTACTAAGCCTCCGCTGTCCGTCCGTCCGTCTGTCTGTCAGCGGGCTATATCTCATGATCCGTAACAGGTAGACAATTGAAATTTTTACAGAATGTGTATTTCTATGGCCGCTATAACAACAAAAAATAAAAATAAATTAAAAAGTTGCGGCGGGGGAAGGTTCTTTTTAACACGCTTTTATTAGCTTCACTTGTAACTAATTAAGTACCTAACTAACTAACTATGTGAACAAATCTTCAAATTGTCTTTAATTCTCGTATCAAAATGAAAATTTGCATGTATTGGAACTGATCTGATGATAGAGCCTGGAAATGGTGAAACCAGTCCAACTGCTCTTAAGTGATGCTAACCAAAGTAAATGTTAAAAAAAAGAGGCAGTCATGGGACTGCCGACAGAAGTGTAAAGTTAAACGATACGACGAACTTAAACTCTCTCTCTCTCTCTCTGACTGACTGACTGACTGACTCCCCACTCTCCCACTCTCCCTTCAAAAATCTAAATACTTTCTTCTGATTGATCTTGATTCTTTTCTCACAGGCTCTGTCTATTGTATGTATGTAGCTTTTAATGTGGAAGTAGTTAAGTTTGATAGTCATAAGCCTTAATTTGTGACCTAAATCAAACAGGACCGACCAGGCCCATTTGCCCTTTTAAATGTAATCTGTGGCGACACCAGGCACAACCACCAGGAATTTTGGAAAACTCCTTTGTCAGAATTGTAATATGTAATTACGAACGTAAGTTTCGACAATATACAGAATAATAATAATAATGTGGATTCGGCAATCATTGTGCCGATAGTCATATCAGCCCATGGGTTGATTGCGAAGAGCCTCGACGAACACCTTCAGAGACTAACGTTAGGCACCTGGATTAGGGGCCTGATGCAAAAGGCAGTCCTTCTTGATACGGCACGTATTGTGAGGTTTCTGTCTCTGGAACCATAACCACCGGTAGCTTGGTCTCTGTACCCGATACCGGTGGGGCACTATTTTTTATATTTTTAAATATTTTTTTTTATATAATGATGTATTCAAAAATGTAATTTATATGTTTTATAGATGTTAATAAAGAGAATAATAATAATAACGTCACACATCTCACACACGGTCGTCTGATCCAAAACTAGGCAGACCATGTACTATGGGAACCAGACTGCTGAGAAACATACTTATATATTTCTAAATACATACATATTATTATAGATAAATTACACCCAGACACAGAACAAATGATCATGCTCATCACACAATTGTTTGTCCTGGGTGGGAATTGAACCCACGACCTCTGGCCCAACAGTCAGGGTCACTAACCACTAGTCCAACAGGCCAGAATGTTACAGAAACGTGTGGTCAAAGTTTAGGCGCGTTATGTGCCTACAAATAAATGATTTGAATTTATTTGAAGTCGTTTTTTCTTAGAAAAATTATTTCCAAATAACAAATTATGATTTTTAGGGTTCACTACATCGAAAGGAGAAAACAGAACCCTTATAGGATCACTTTGTTGTCCATCCGTCTGTATCAAGCTGGAATTTATATCAAATACTTAAATCTACTGTCCCTTGAAGCTGTGAAAAAATCAAACTTCTAAGCCAACGCAATCAAAAGATACAGCCGTTTATGCCGCAAATTTCCGCAAATTTTCGTCACTAGCAAGGGAATCAAAACCTAAAGGGTACTTCCCGTGAACTCAGAATCTCGAAATTTGGTACGAAGCAACGTATTATAGCACAGATAAAGGAAAAATTGCGAAAACCGTAAATTTTTAGTTACATCATTTAATAAAAATATTTTACGGAACCCTCGGTGCGCAAGTCCGACTCGCACTTGGCCAGTTTTTTTTTCTAAATAATCTGGACATTCCATCAATATCCTTAGTATTAAATAGGTACCCATAGTTTCATTAATGTCAGCCCTCTATCATGCGAAATATTAGCTTAATCGGTCAAGTTCGGTTCAGTGTCAGGTTCAAAATAAGATTTCTGTATTAAAATTACGAATTGTCATATAATTCTCAGCGCTTTACGTTATTTATGGGGTCTAGTAAACGACCCTAAAATATGACCACACTTAACTATTACACTCTGTAAATGCGTCCGACATTTTAACAGGGCTATTGGTCTGGTGGTAAGTAATCCTGACTGCTGAGCCAGAATTCGTGGTTTCGATATCCACCCAGGACAAACAATTGTGTGATGAGCACGATCATTTGTTCTGTGTCTGGGTGTAATTTATCTACGAGTATAATATGTATATATTTAGGAATATATAAGTATGTTCATCAGAGGTCTGGTTATCATAGCACAGGCTCTGTCTATTTCTGTATCAGATGGCCGTGTCTCAAGTTTTTATTAATAAAAAACCTGACAAGTGCGAGTCTGACTCACTCACCGAGGGTTTCGTAAGCAAACAAACTTGTATGTATATATTACGTCCATCTCGGGAATCAATCCTCGAAGACTTGCCCGTCTTTTTCGAAAGATAAACTTAACTTTGCGGTTGCGATGTACGACAAAGTAAAAAATCCAAGCCCAAAATATAAGTTTGTAATCACAAAAAATATTTTTTTATTTGATATAACAACAAATTAACGACTTTCAGATTTTTCCCTTTACTAGTCAGACCTTGCTCCTTACCAAATTTCATGGTTCTAGGTCAATGGAAAGTACCCTATAGGTTTTGATTTACCTGCGAAATGTACAAATTTGTACCTAAAAAAATAAAATTGATCTACATATTACTATAGTACTATGTTGTAGTTGTTGTGGTAATATATTTGGTTTACTTTTCAGATGGATGGCAGCTTTGGAGTATTCTATAGACAGGTGGATGAAGGCTGGTTGACGACGAACCGCCACTTCTGAAGACTCATTCGATTTTATATAACATAGTTTTATTATTATTTATTCCTTGTTACATATTCCATGTTTTCGTTATAGCATTGAAGCGTGTGGTTTATTTTTCCCATTCATAGAAAGTAGTATTTGAAACGTCCTTAAGTAGACGTAGGTAAATCAACTATTTGCGATGAACGTTCAAAATTCGCTAAAGGCTCAGGTGAAATCAGTATATTGTATGCGTTATTGAATTATTTAAGCAAACCTACTCTTTATTTTTGGAATTCTCGTTTTCCAATATCTGACATTTAAAGTAAATGTTCCGGAATGGGAACACCAGCTTTGCCTTCGATTAAATTTGGAGTTTTAACATGTAGCCGTTGGATGTCAGTCTGAAATTGAAATTTCCATATATGTTTACATATAAAGATTAATCGAATTGTATAAGTAATTTTTTAATTCAATTATGTTGTTCTTAAAGGATTACATGTACCTACAACCCTTGATAATTGCATGCACTTCTACAATTGAATATATAAATCCAATACCTTAACATAATTACCTTGCCTGTTTTGTATTCTGAGCTTATAAACTGGGCACATAAAAAAAAACTAGTATCAAGTTAAAATTTACTTTATTAATAAAAAAAAATTATGGATATAAGTAAACAATTAAAACTAAGCACATATTTATTCATTGAATGTTACTACTATGGTACCTAATTACAATTATTAGACACAGTTAAACCTGAGAACCTTTCAGAGCTTATAAAGCGAACATTGATTAACAAGAATAGTGCCAATAAATATTAACATCCTATTACTTTTCTATGAATGGGATTGGAAACAACAGAGATTCGTACATTAAAACCCATCTTCATGTAACGACATTCAAACTTAGCGCCTTCCATAATTTAATTGTTAGATTTCACATGGCAATTTTCGAATTTTGCTCGGACACGCCAAGCGTATAGACGGTACTATGAGAAATGAATTGAACACGCTATCTGAGTTCACTGGCATACATAAAATGCTCGGTTTTAGTCGTTTTCCTTTAAAAATATCATCGAATAACTAAAAGGTACGAACATTTATAAACGACATCACATCCCGTCCTATTGTACCTTAAATACAATCATAGAATTTGATACCAAAAATATTCAGTAGAAAATATTCAATTATTTATATTTAACAAATGTCAAATATAATTTAAATTATTTATTGCATGTAATATTTAATTAAATTATAAATATTTAACGTAGATATCATGGCAACGACGCATCGAAGATGAAACATGTTTTATTAAATGCATAGCTTTAACCTATGTAATTCTAAAATAGATTTATAAAAATAAAATAGTATATCAACGGCTAAAATCATAAATGTTAAATGTCTTTTTATATACCCGAAGTTATGACTGATGAAAATGAGACTAAAATGGAAAATAAATAAATCAATGAAATATTCCTAACACAGTATAACTACATTTGCAGACTATAACTTCACGGGGACGGGTTATTCGGATTATGAATAACACAAAATATCTACTTTATCCAATGATCTAATCTACTGAACCAAAGCAAAAGATACGAGATATTGGACTTAGAATAATGACTGACATCGTAAGGATATAAAAATATTGATGATGAAATCTAAGATGATAATTATATTAAGATGAAAAAATATTCCTACTAATAGTTACATGGATATTTATTATTTTATTAGATGTGGAACGTAGAAACAGTAGGTAAATAAATAGTAGGTATCATTATTGATGTGCCAATTCGTTAGTAAATATTAAGCCGTATTTAGATTTTAACTTATTAAAGCACAATCCACTGAACGTAAATTACTTTCATCTTTTTATCTGTAACCCTTGTGTGAATAGCGATTCTTATCAGTGTTGTGAATTTTTGACAAATTGTTTACAAATAATATGCGCGTATAATTATGTAAGAATTATTTCTTTAACAATAATTGTAAATAATAATAATTTTGGATGTGGGGTTGCAGAATTTATAAATCACTTTATATTATGTACTTATTCAATATGTAATTTATAAATGTGTAATTATGATCAAATTTATTGGTATAATCCCCTTTAGAATGTGGTCCATACTAGGTGACTTAAATTGTGCATTAAATGATAAATAATAGGAAAAAAATAAATCCATATTGATGATTTGTATATAAATAATCAATAAAAGCTCAATATATTTAAAAAAATAAAATAAAAAGACTTGATTATAACAGTCGGTTAAAAGCTTATAGTGTAGTAATGTAAATTAGTGAATGTTTACATAGTTGTGTAAAAGGAAATTAAAAATTTTGTTTATTTTATCGCAAGTTTATATAATGCACGTTGTTTAAAAGTATTGTTTATCGTTTATTGGTAATTTATAGGTTTATCAACAATATATAATATTTACCTAATAGTTATTGTAATGTGTTCAGTAAATAAGTGAATCAGATAAATGGAGATCCATAAGTTCTATATATTCTCAAATATATTTATTAATAATAATTTTTAATATTTATTTTCATGCCAAAAAATGTGCCAGATTTTATTGTGAATGTTAACAAATATGAAAATAAATTCTGTTGAGCGATATTCAAATTATAGTATATTATTTATTAAGTGGAAGAAACGTATTACTTAGTATCGATCAAGTTTTTTAATAATATATGTGACTGTATGAATAGATTTCGTTGTAATAAAGAATAAATAAAAATATCATGTATTGTTTTTATTTGCCGTTTCTGGGTATATTGATACAGTTGTGTATTAAGGCCAATATGGTATATGGACTCGTATAGTACACTTAGCCTTAGGTGATCATGTGTAGGCATCACCATTATACGGCCCTATAATAATAATGTCAAATAAAATTAAAAAAGCACTATAAAATACCTTATCAATTAGCGACTGCGGGAGAAATTCATGAAGCAAGATACAAGTCCGAGGGCGGTGTTAATTTACACGACTTATATGCTACTAACACGAAAAATAAACAATCCAGCGATATCCTTCCCTTTTTTATCGCTCCCAAAGTAAAAACGTTATGGAGGCTTCGGCGGGGCCGTAGCGGGGGTGAGGTGTGCAGACCGGAGAGGGGCAACGCTACAGGAGCGCTACTGCCTCTGACGCCGGTAGTACGCGCGCTCAACTCCCTCCAGTCGCGCGCCATCTGCGCACACGCAGCCTGCGCGCACGCTAACGCAATACTGAAAAAACCTCAATACTACAACAGTGCCAAATTCTATCAACGGATTACAGTGAACAAACTAGAAGTGTATAATTAGTGTGAGACCGAGTGAAGAAAGGTGACAGTTTAGTTACGGCATTAACATTTTCGTTCACAGTCTCTATTAACTGTTTTATGGCCTGTACAGTGCGTCTATTGTTGTGCTCGCTTCCACTAATCTCCTATTCACCTGTCTCAACGCCACCTACTGCGGTTGGACTGTAAAATGTGACAAAAAATTGCAATGGACATCCATTGTACATTTGCGGACGATAGTTTGTAAACTTTGCGGGTTGACTACCTGACTACTGGAGGGTTGGACCTCGACAGATCGGACGATTGATCGCCTAACCACCTTGTGAGTGTTTTTTTTATATGATAAGTGTAATTTAATACAACGGATGTAGAATAAATTGGGTAGGCAGGGTGCGCTTCGCTACCTGTTTTATCGTGTGCCCCCTATGTTATTGTTTTCAACTCATATGCTTTATAAAAACAATTCTGAGAACTAACGGTGGAGCGGTTTTGCTTCTATTGTTCTATTTTACAGCGCTGTTTACTTAATAACTTCCTGCAACTGTGCTCCGCAGTAATTATCTAATTGTTCTTGAAGATTTACTGCAATTGTATTAGCAGTTGGTCATGCTATTGTTTGACGCGTGCCTGACTAAGTAGTATACAGGTTTTTAGACTTGTAGATTCTTCACTTATTTTTCTCTTCTTTTCTTCTCTTTTCTGCTTTTGCTATAGTAACCATAAATAAGTAGGTATATCTAGTTTTGTAAAACTATAGTTTGTTATCAATGCAAACTTGGTCTTTATTATTAGTTACATGTATATCGACTTGTATATCTATATATATGTACATACATGAATACAATGTAAAAACATATTTAAAAAAATAGACCTTTACCTACGCCTACATCGTAGATTAATTATACATTTTTAATCTCTGTACATAATTACCAGTTAACGTTTTGTTACAACAATGTATGCCTCCACGTGAATACAGACAATATATTTAATTATTATAACCGCAACTGGACTTTTAACTCTATAAACTTTTGAAGACAGCCTATAATACAATGGCAAGTTATTAATTTAGAATCAATGATCTTTTGAATAACTTCCTTGTTATTATTCAAGTGCATACAATAACCTATCTTATTACTGCAATACTGTTTTCAAAGTCATGAAATATCTAATACAATTTTATAAAACAAATTATTAACACTTTCCCATGTAGAATAATCGGTTATATCCAATAACTACCTGTTATTACTATAACCGATTAATAAAAAATGGAGAGTTATGTAGCTTTATTAATATTCAGTTACATGGCAAATGTTCGTTAGTGAATTCATATATTCATTATATTCGCTCATAAAAACATTAACGTAAGTATTTTAGGAGTTATCCGAAAATAGACCTTGAAGCATGCCTAAATACATGGCTACATGAAGAATATTGACTGGCGTTCAGTTGGTTAATGTGATTTGTCGGATCAACAAAGATATATACGTCAACAGTGATAATAAGCAGTCAAAAGAGAGAAGAAATTACTTGTTCCATTCTGAAAGGGTCTAACATACCAGTAGGACTTTTCATTCTTGGTTATTGGGTGAATATTCCTGCCTTTTCTTCTCTTGCAGAAATATAATGCATCGTTGGTAATTATTCTTATCTATATTATTTAAATCAAATCATGACAAGTATAACAGGACAAACATAATGACAAGGATCTAAATAAGTCCTATGTTAGTTAATTTTTTAAAGGTTTTTGTGTTGCTAACAATGAGCCAAGTAAAAAGATCGAAGAATCACCCCATTGCAAGGGCCATTTAGTAGAAAATACATTACTCGCTTTTAACAATGTTAATAAACTAATAGAAATATATATGCTTACCAATCAGGAATAAGAAGGTTAGAAGATTAAAAATATATTGGTTGCAATTTGTATCTAAATAGCTGAAAAATACTTATACGGGTAGTAATTAACTATTTTTCTCATATCCAACACTCCTTAAAGCCTTGTGTAATTAGCGAATCAATTAAAAGGTTCATTTCTGATCGCCGCGTTTGGTCATAATAGCGAATTTTACAACATCCAATCATAGTAACATAATAAAAATCGCCATAAAAACTAATTACATATTGGCATCGGCTGAAGATGGAGCCTTGAATATGATTCGACTTGCGGTAGACTCTACCGCGACTTGATCAGTTCTACTAGTTTTATGCGCAAAAAACGGGTGATTTATACTAAGATTTCTTATACTACGACGATCACAGAACTGAGAATAAGTTAAGTTAATAACTACATAGTTGCAGATAGGACTACAAAAATGCACTGTATCAATGGGCCATATTGATATAAATGTAACAAACTTTGTAGAAAAAAATGTTTTATCCATATACATGCAACAATAACATTGACCTATGTTTCATGGATTTAACAGAATATGATAAGGTTTCAGAATATTTACCAACTAGAACATTTACAAAAATATACTCATCTTAAAAAGTTCAAAACTGTCTAAGTAATAACACGCGGTGAGATACCGACTTTAGGTATGTATTTTCGGGGCATTTTCATAAAATCATGAAACATATAACATTAATGTAAAGCCAAGCAAAATAAATATACAAAATTGTAATTAATAATAATATACATACCCCATTACTCATAAGTATAAATAAAATAAACGTACCGGTTAACTAAAAACATAATTGACAAAATAAAATCACGACTTTTGTCATTGTCACTAGCGCTCTTACCGATAATCGCACGTGCCAATGATTTGTAGCACACTGGAGTGATTCCTCACTTCAGCGAGGGTTTAATTTTCACCAGAGAGTGACTGGTACCTTCAGTGCGTTACATCGCTTAAAACAATTTTCTTCCCGCGAACACCAAAAGAATGCTCAAAAAATCTTCTTCTTCTTTGTCCCTCTCACACTTCAGAGTTTATAAGCTCTTCTTTCTTCGTTCAGTCTGTTCTTCTTTCATCGAAATCAGGATGGCCAGTAATCGTTACCAATTTAAAGTAAAGTGAAGGAGTACTTTTCCGAACAATTGGTAGAATAAACTTGCACCTGGTACTATTATGTATTCTGTGCTTGCACATAGTTTATCATCTAAATCGATATATGTTTTTAAATGTATGTATGTGTATATTTGTGAATATTATGTGTGTGTATATATTTTTATGTATGTTAATAGTTTATGATGTGTAAATATTATATATGTGTATTTCATTCTATATACTTTATTTAAGTATTTTTGTCTGATATTTAGTTTGCATATTCAATAAATTATAATATTTTGAATGCAATTACTTCCTGTACTCTCTGCATCACCCGAAGGTTGACTGGCAGAGAATGCCTAAGGCATTAAATCCGCCTCTGTACTTTAGGTGCATAAAGTTTTAAATAAATAAATTATTTACCCGTCTGAAGCTCGGGTAGTATGCATGTCATTTTAAGATTAAGATTATTCATTTCCTTTGACGTTCTTATCCCTGTTTTGATATCCTGGTTGCTGTTTATATTTTTTTCTGTTTTGTAGCATTTTATGTGCAAGTTGGTGGAAATTCTAATGACCTGCAAGAAAGTATTATAATGGCAGCTGATATTTTTCCTGAACACAAGCCACGACCTAGAGCAATGTCGGCAAATTCTAACTTGCGTTGAATAGGCAGTGTGGGACATTACTTAATTGGCGTTAATTGTCAATATTAATACATATATGTATTGTAGTCTAAGTAGACTATCATGGAATCATTTTGACCTTGGTCACGGAGTGCAGTAGTACAACTGAGTGAAGAAATCTATATATATATAAATGAACGACTTAATCGATTTCATTCATCTTTTTTTATGTTTTCTAATACTTTGTAAAAGGTTCTTACGGAATGAAAAATTCATTAATTTGGATAGATTTCACCAAAATTTCCACGCGGGTAACAACAAAAACAATTTTGTAAGTTTAATTTATATAAACTTGCTACCGTCACATGGGTATGATGACGCAATATTGTAATACAGTAGAAACATCAGAAGGTTTTAATTGTTCGGCAAATAGTAGTTAATCTTCACCATCAAGTGATAACGTGTAATCTAATCACAGTACTATGATGTTTATCAGGTGCCTTACGACACGAAAAATTAATGCCGCTCGGTATAACACCAATAAACCATTACTACTTCCAAGTATTTGGCGTTTGATGGCAATAAAATGATGAAGGGGAAGTGCTATTGATTGTCTATTATCTGATATTGGTAGTTAAACCTTGAACGAGGAATAAAGGACAGAATATAATGTAGTATAAGCTGCTAACTATTGTTGCGCCTTGTAGACATAAATTCTAGTTACATGAACCATCAATATAGTGTTTTTTGAGAATAGTAAATACTGTTATGTAGGATTTCAAAATACGAAGTAAATAATTATGACATGAAACAACCCTTTGAGTTGGACGTGTCGCCCAGGTTGCGCTCGCCGTTGTCACAGGCAGTCAACCTGCATTCATACCATGTCTATTTATTACGTGAACGTCATGAAACAAGTTTAAATGTTTATACGAAGAAAATTGCTGGTTTTGCGAGTATTTGTAGGCACCGGTTACAATTTATTTGGCATACATACGTACGCCCACGCCTTATTATTCCCGTCCGGGGTAGGCAGAGACAATAGAACTGCCTTTTGCCACGATGCTGACTACAGCTCGCGCCTCTTCCACATTTAGCAGTCCTTGCGTATACGTATGCTTTTAACTTGACCCTTCTTTAGTTTACTTGCCACTTTGTTAGTTTAAAAATCTGTTATGAGCTTTCTGCAGAAGGTGTTCTGCTATTACAAACGTGGGTTTTATGTTGCTAGCACTCTGATCGACTTTCCAGATTGTGTTAGAAGTGGTTGCATGTTGGTAATATTCTCGGCGATACCTCGAGATACCTCATATATCAATTGACTTTGAGCTTGCAAAGCATGAATTTATAGAAACGATTGAAGAATATACAAACACACATAATTTGTTTGTGAATGTTGCTGCAAAATTGTAATTAAACAGAAAACACAAGTAAATGCTGTTCGATTTTGGAAGTAGCGATATCTCCTTAAGACTGTTTTATGGAGTGAATTGTCTAACGTCAACTGAGTTGTATCAACATATTGCTTCGAGAGCTTCAACGCATCTATACCTATGTATAACGTCCAAATAGAGAACACCGCTAATACTTAGGTAATACCTACAGCTCGAGCAACCAAACAGGCAGGGAGGAATCCTTGGTACCTATAAATGCAAATCTGAGTTCGTTTGTTCGTGTGTTTGTTACGCTTCCACGCCTTAAATACTGAAGCCATTATCATACAATTTTGCTTACCTACACGTTGTATATAATCAATATAATGTGTGTTTTCATCATGAAAATACCCGGAGATACCTGAATTGATTGACAAACTCTACATTAACGCGAGCAAAGCCGCAAGCAAACGCTAGTTACATTCATAAAGGTAACTATTTTTAGCATCATCTTTTAAGTAACAGTCGGTAACATCAAAAGGTGTAATGTCATAACAATCAGATATTGCACTTTATCATCGGACTAAGTAATGCTTGTTTTCGCGTAAGCCGACAGTTACAGCGCCATATTGCTACAAAAAGTTCCCCGAAGTGTCTTGATTACCAGATAAGTAGTGTGCAAGTGAACTAAGACAGGGTTTAGTGTGAGAATTATTTATTTGTGCTACGTGCCTTAGAAACAGGCTTTGGAAAACCGCTTTAACTTGGAAACATTTAACGAGAAACAGTGGTATCGTAAACTGTAATGTTAAAATGTGGTTATATTAAATAGTTTTTGTAACGATAGAAACCTTTTGAAACGCTTATATGAATTTGAACTGTAAGTACATGTCTATACTAATATTACAAGAAGATGGATGTTGATGTTGCCGCCTGTTGTAACTTAAAATAATTCCGCTTATGAAGGTTATGTAGGTTGTATCTGTAAAACTATTTAATTGATTATAAGAAAAACTTTCCTGTGCATAAAAGAGGCTATAAAGACGGACAGTTGACATGCCAAAGTGGAAAAAAAACTTTTTTTTTGTTTGTTGTTTAGTTGACGTTACCACCAAATAAATGTGTGATGAGCATGATCATGTTCTGTGTCTGGGTGTAATTTATCTGTAATATTTGAAATATATAAGTATGTTTATCAGCAGTCTGGTTGCTATAGTACAGGATATGTCTAGTTTGGGATCAGACGGCCGTGTGTGAGATGTGTCAAGTCATATATCTAACTAAATAGACAAGTAGAAATATAAATATTTACTTGCCTTTACCATTATCGTCACCATTAATTTATTACCGTATATACGGTGAAGGGACTTCCCTAAGTGCGCCAGTTCAAACAAATATCTGGTATGCCACACCTAAAAACTCTTACCAAAGATTGAATCATCACACCCCTACGGTTTACACAATCTTACATACTTACATTTTTAATCCTGTTTGCATTCACTATTACTGCAATAGATATGGCTAGAACGGCAGTAAGCAGTGAAATGACGAATGATAGAGTGAAAAGGAATAATTAAACATATTGCGCCGACCTCAAATAAAATAGGGACAAGACCCTACAAGGGTAGGCAGATGATGATGATGATGATTACTGCATTTTAGTTTTATAATAATTACGCTTGTATCTGTTTCACATGTCTATTCTTAATTTAACCAGTAGGGGATTTTAGTAGTTAATTTATACTAAATGATTGTTTTCTTTCTTTATTTGATAATATTATCTGGTTTATAAAGAAAGAAACCCTAAAGTTATGGCCGAGTGTTTGGATATAGGACTGGAATTTCAGATGCATTATCATTTATGTTTGAGCACTGTTACGAGTCTCCTCACTCAGTCTATAAGAGAACGTTTATCACTTCTTGTGTATCATTTAGTGTTTCTTTTTATTAACTTTAAAAATCAACTTTTGAATGCTCACAAAACTTACTACATCCATCGAAATGATGGCTATGTTCCTAAAACAAAACTATTTTATTATGTGTAATTTGTGTGTTTTTTGCTTTATAAATTTGATAAAAAAATTATGAGAATTGTAAAAATATCCACATTGATTTTTGTAATTGAATTCAACAAAATTTATAGAAAACAAAAGAAAATATGTTTAAGAAGACCGAATTACACTTAACTAAAATGAAATCATTTGAGCATGAAAAGTAATTAAAGAGAAATATGAAAAGCATTATTATTATGTATAACAGACCGAGTCAAATATTCTCTTTCAAACATAAAGTCTAAAGCGGTATGAATATTCATCTCAAATGATAATGATTTCATCTGATTGTATAATATAGAGATCACAATGAAATATTCAGTGTGAATTGGCGGTCTGTTGAGAGAAAAACCGCATAATTATTAAACATGTATGTCGGTCCATAAATTTCAATACATTTTAATCACATTTCGTAAGTGTCAGTTCGATAATACTTTGCCGCTCCGGACATGAGAACATCCGACTAACTAAACTTAAAAAGGAACACATCTTAAATGGTAATTAAACGTGCAAAGCTCATCCATACCATACTTACTAAAAATATCTTTGTCATTGTAGCTCATCGATGGCTAAGTGCTTTAAGTGGTGATCTTGGCAAAGGCGATACTTGACTATTGCTCTACAGGGTCAACTATTTATGTGATTTACAGATGTTTCTCCTGAAGTTACTTTATGCACTTTGCGTCCTTTTATTACAAGTTTGTAAAGGATAGGTAGGCCGATAGGGACATTGCTATGGGTGGGTTTAATTTTTCGTGTAATTCACTAGTTAAATGAGAACATATTATAATACTTAATTGTTATTTATTTACTTATTTATTATTATTAATTACTAATGTTAACAATTAATTTCATTATTAATAATATTCAAACATCTAGGTGTTTTCTTTTCTGTAAATATTTATATTACAGTAAATATTTGTTAAAACTAATGATTACTTATTTCATGAATATGCTGAGCCCAACAGGGTCCAAAATCGAGACTATTCTATTTTTATGTTTTTTATACATCTTTGTAAAAATTTTGGAAAACATAATAAGGAATTTAAATGATTTATGTAAACAAAAATGTTCCAAAACTAATGTTGCACATAAGGTCCCTTAAGCCTCTTGAATGACATTTCACAACGCACCACGACGTGAAAAGATATATTTTTGTCTACTGTTGTTAAAGTTTCCTATATCTTTTGAAATTTTAGATGATGCAATGGTGAATAAAAATAATAATAATATTCTAAATGCGTAAAGTATATCATGCAAAGTAAGCATCGAATAAGCTGTACTAAATGGAAACTAAAGATTAATTTACTGAAATAAAGTTTTTTTTGTAAATTCATTTATTTGTACATAAATACACCTAAACTAAATGCACGTAAATTTTTATCTGCATTTAGTTTGGGTGTTTCTTAGTTTGTATTTTAATTGCACAACTATCTAGTTGTGCAATTAAAATAGGGTTTTTTTTTAATAAAATTATTTCATACAAAAAAATCATAAAAAACTTCACACTATTAGCCTTTTTAGTAAGTTCCCACAATCATTGTTACTCAATCATAACGGATCAGTAATATTTTTAAAAACTATGTGAATGAAACCGTGGATGATGATAGCACAATTAATTACTGGTTTCTTGTATTGACTTAACAAAACTGAGCGAAGCTTTTGTATTGTGGCAATACTAGCGGGCATGTCATAGCATTTCCACGTTCAAATTTTACGACTGCATACATATTCTATGCCAGTTGCGTTGTATTAATACCGGTATGGTACAACTTGCCTACAATGTATTGATGTTAAGTAGCTGATTCTCATAAAAGTCATTCAATGACCGTAAATATAAATATACGTTGGGTACTTAAGTAGTATAGGCAGCTACAATAAAGATAGTACCTATATATTTGCTTGGTTATTACAATATGGGATTGAATGCTGTTTTATTATTTTGTTGCATAAGTTTGGTACGATATCGTGTATCGTGTATTATAGGCTAAAGCACAGAATACATAATAGTGGTGAAAGGAAGTATGAGTGTGTATAGATACTTTATATTTTTTACGTACATATAAATATATATTTCTCCCTTTTATTTATTTTTCGTTATCTTAAACAATAATTATAATCTATTATCTAAGGCGTGAATACGTACTGTCCGTGCTTTTATTTTTGACGAAAATTGCACTAATATAGATAATATACGCGGCTGAAACCCTTGAATTTTGGAAAGTACCTAATAATTATTGTTAATTTTATAATTATACACTTGAATGCCTATTAGGTAAATAAAACAGAGATATATTTCAAGACAATGTTGCGCCTTCGAACATAGCGCAACAATTTTATTTTTATTGATGTGTAGTGAAAATTTTTTTGTTTCAAATTAATTTAAAAAAGTACTTTTATACATACCCACTGAAAGCTACAACCATTGAAAGCATTTTGCCCCGTACTATACCTATGGATCTATGCTAAACTGCAAAAAAATAACTAAACCTCTTACGACGATGGCAATAACGGGATAGTTTAGATATTACACAATGTAATAACAGTAACTGTTATTGCATTGGTTATTGGTTTTATTTTTTGTCCCACTAGTCTAGACTTAAATTTAAATTGTGGATCTAATTCATTAATATCATAAAATATCGAATTTTTTGAGACCAATTTCAGAAGCCAGTTTAGAAACCGATGATAATTAATGAAACTGCACGCACAGTCAATATTGTTGTTGTACATGTATAGAAATTAGTCGTATACAGCTATGCTCTCAACGTATTTTTGTATTCAACTCACTAACTAAACGGATATGCCTTTAATATTATGATTATGACCTATGATTTTTTGTTGAAATGTATAATTATTATGAAAAATTTACTTTTTCAATAAAACTGAAACCGATCTGATTGTTTACGAGACTGACTAAAACTGACTTAACATAAAAAAAACATACAAAGAGCCTGCTTATATCTGAACACACCTATTCTCAATACGAGAAATTTAAATATTCAAGGAGATTGCTTTAAAATATTCCTTTTAAAAGCTTTATGTTATTGAAATGACCGGTATTACATCCCAGCCTCCATTACTAACTGCACTGTGTCCACATAAATATTCATATCTCTAAATTCTCGAACCCAAAGAGAGATAAAAGTAGTTTTACTGCTTCGGTGCAAGTAAGATGGTAGAAATTCGATCAGACGGCTTAAGTGTGAGCGGGATGGAACGTAATGACATTAAGGCGTGAGAAGGATAGCAACAAAATCAGAGGCTTTTACGGTAGACCGGACAGCGTGCAGTGAAATGCGGTCTCGGTACACCTTTTTCGATCTCGCCCCAAGAAATTGAATTTGAGATTAATCTTTTGTAGTTGCTGTAAGTGACGGCTAGATTTTTCTTATTGGTGCCAGTAAATATGTATATGATGAGGCAGTAACAGATGATAGTTTTGTGCTTAGCTTTGTACATAAAGTATATAAACGTCTCTGTTTATCTAACTGTGTCATATATATAAAATACTTATCACAGTTTTGTTAAAATGGTAGTTATGACTTTACAAATAAATAAATTAATTGTATTTTTTAACAAGCTTTTAAACAAACTAAGTTTTATTTTAATGTAGATTTGATATTTAAATAGTACTCCTCAAGATGAATCAATCGAGCCCAAACTCGATGGATTTATCTTGTTTAGTTTAGAAGTTCCTATGGCTACCTTGCGACTTCATTATCATATCCTGGATATCATGTAGCACCAAAGTACTCACCAAGACAAAACAAATGCCCATGCCAGAGCCCAAACTCGATGGGTTTATCTTGTTCAGTTAAGAAATTTCTATGGCCGTCTTCCGACTCCATCATCAGAACATCTCTATGGTACCATATTATTGTATTATCACCAAAGATAGATATGTACACCAAATTTGAACCCAATCGGACATCGGGAAGTTTTCTAATTTAGCGTCCAAGATTCGTGCCGAATTCACATACATACATACATACAAACATTGCAAGTTAAATAAAAGTTTGTAAGAATAGGTTTCTATAATGTTACCAATCAACAATTCTTATGACAAACGAATAACTTTTTCTGTCTCTTGTTTTAAATTACAACAGTGCAATGGTTAACGTGCTCGCCTCCCCACTACACCGCGCCGAGAATTATAGGTTTGAGTCCCGCAAACGTCCCGAGCCCTGAGTCTGGGTGCTTTTGTGTCCGTTGTTTTTATATTTGTGAAGTCACACACACAGGAATCATTCCTAGTGCAAGGGTTGTCTTTCTAAAAAAATAGAGTAGTTTTTTTTTTAAATAAAGAACAATAATTTACTCATAATTTTTCTCTTTGTCTCATCTTACATATTCGGAATATGTATTTCGTTTGGGTCCATAAGTTTACATGCAAATGTCGCTAAAGGAGATTTCGTTAAACACACTGAAGAAAACCTCGTCTCGTACTTGGCTCGTAAACAGGGGAATAATAACAGAACATAAACGGTAACTACTAGACACAAGAATATAAAATATACAGACGCCGGAAACTTTATGAAAACACACGCAGCAACTCACAGTTTTATTGTCAAGCATGTTGCTCATCTCAAATGGAAATAGGCGGCCCTCGTAAATCTCTGAATAGCAATCTTTGAGAGTTTATTAGACCTGTACTTATATTAGGAACAGGGCGACAGTATACAATTATAGCTTTTACGTTTGTATGATAATGAAGTGCAAAATTTTATAACTTTATCTAATTTTATTTTTAGGGATAATTTGCTTATTATGTTAAATATATCTGAACACTGATCTTTTTTGGCAAAGCTAATTAAAAAGTAAAAAAGAGTTCATCTATTCACCTCCTGGCTTCATCATCGTCTGATGATGAAGCCAGGCCATTGTTACCAATCCCAATCTGATGGACTCGTCAAAACGAATCATATGAACCCAAACTCGAGATGTTTACTTGTAGCCACTGAAGAGTTCCGCAATCCACCTCCTTCCTACATCATCAGATTAGCAAAAATGCTAAATTATAGTATTATCATCCAAAACACATGTACGTACAAAGTTTGATTTCGATACGACAATAATATTTAGAAGTACGATAAAAAATACGACAATAATAGTTAGAAGTAGATTAAAAATACGACCATAATAATTAGAAGTAGGTTAAAATTGACTTCCAAGATTCGTTTACACCTTTAAAGCTAATAAAAGCGTGTTAAAATATATTAAATTATTACAAGTAATATATTTAAATCATTAATTAATTATTACAGATTATACGAACAGTAAATTGCATCAGCAATCAGTAAAGTAATCTTTTAATTTAATAATTTATTTAAAAAACAATAAAAATAAAACGGCTTTAATATGACACTAAAAGTGACAATTACAAATAGAATTTAATTTACAAACAAAATATAAAAAATTATTCCATAAATAGTTAGCGTCGGTAACAATATATATCGTGAACATAACTTCTAAGATTTATACCACAAGAAAATTATATTGACTACAATGAACATGGAAGGAGGTCGATATAAGATCTTTAAACGCAATAATAATAAATTCAAAACTAAATTACTTTAATTTATAGTAAAATCAAATCAAAGAACAGTCCGTAATATATCAGTTATAGACACTAATGCCGATACCAAAACCAAATCCGGTACTCATTAGCATTTTCTGATATCACCAGAAGCTTATAACTTATACAAAACTATAAATTGATGAATGATGCATGAGACATGAACAAGAAAATTTGAAAATAAAGAATAAAACGTTTTGTAACACAAAATAGTTTATTTTCTTCTCTTTGAAATTAGAATAAAATAACTCTAAACATTTTATATATAGTCTGAGTCTGATGAATGTGACAAAGGCGCAAGCTGTTTGTCAGGATCATGGACAATAGCGTTCTATCATCTCTACCTATCCCGGACGGGAATAAGGCGTGAGTAAATATATATATATGTATTTTATATATTTTATTAGTCTTTTTTTTTCTTTAATCTTCTTCACTATCCAATGAAAATCTTAAATATTAAACTAGCATTCTAATCTTCTTTTATCGACAGTTATAAAGTTTAAATTTGTGCGTAAGTAGATATGTTATAATACCTGGGACATCAAACTTCCACCCGTCATACAATGCAACCGGTTTCTCTTAGAAACAAACATGTTCGCAAGGCTAGTGGCCTCCGTATGCGTTTTTCCGTCCGTTTTACTCAGAACTGCATTGAGTTTTCAGCTTTAAAGTTTACAATATACTGTTTTCCATTATCTGAATGGTTTTAAGTGTTGAAATGCATTTGAATATAAAAGAGTGGGTAATTTATACTGGATAGACACGTCAGCCATAGATTCACGAGTAAATGTCAATTATAACTCGTACACAGTTGCTAAACCAATCCAGAAATCAATTAGATGCAAATGAAATTTGGTAACGAGTGATCTGATTTCAATTGCCGGTGAGAATTCATGTTTTATGTTAATGAACTAAAACAATGCACGGTTACTTAATTAAGCATAATTCTCGATCCATAAATCTCAATGTTCATCACTCCTGGGATACTAATGGAAATAAGAACCGTATATCGAGCATTCAATCTACTGATAAAAAGAGATAAGAAACGGTGTTTATTTAGAAATATATTCCCCTGCCGTTAATTTACTGACATCGAGACGGTAAAGTTTTTATCATTTACATGTTTGTCTTCATTACTGACTCTATTAAGTAGGTTTGAATATTATTAACCATACATTAATGTAAACTGTGTGTAATGCATTCCAGAAGGTATTTGACTCAGTTTTGTTTTAATTACAGATGTTCTTAGAACCGTGATGTCGGACAACAGCGGAGCAGTAGTATCCAGGGCGTCTACACCTCGCCCAGTTAATGACACACCAGTAAGCACACCTTTGAGGTCCAGACATGACCAGTTTCTCGCCAGTTCAGCTGAAAGAGCCCAACAACGACCATCTTCAAGCGGTAGGAATCCAAGTGGAAATTTTGAGTCACCACCTTTACCCTACCACCGTCAAATCACTACTGGCTCTTTATTAACATCATCTCACCGCGAGTCTTCAGCATTTGTTCCTGTTGTACCAACTCGTTCTATGCACCCAGTTATTTATCCTAACGAAATGCACCCCGCTCTAATCCCTTCAGAGATTATTGAGAGAGATAGAATGATGGATAGAGAAAGAACTGAGCCTGCAAAAGGTTCTCCCGACAGGGCCTCTGCCAACTTTCCTAAGAGGAACTCTTTTGATTTAATGGCCATGATGGTGGAGAAGAGAAAAGAGGTCGCATTGCGAGAAGCTGCAGCAGCTATGTTAATGCCTCATCATAGAACATCTTCCATTGAAGGTATGATGTCAGATGGATCCTCGCAACCACCAATATACGGCCCACCTGGAGCATTCTTAGGTGCACCAGGACCATCACCAACAGCCGCAGGTAGTTTCACATTTCCTGGAGCAGGACTGTTTCCACCTGGCGCTGGGCCACATCAAATGCATCCACATTTAGACAGACGACTACTAAGAGCACCGGGAAGAGCTTCTAGGCCGAAGAAACAATTTATATGTAAATTCTGCAACCGGCAATTCACCAAGTCGTACAACCTGCTTATACATGAAAGAACTCACACTGACGAACGGCCTTACTCCTGTGACATTTGCGGCAAGGCTTTCAGAAGACAGGACCACTTGAGAGATCACAGGTATGTAGTTTAAAAAGTTAGTAATAAAATAAAATTATGTATATTTTATAAGTAAATTATCGATGGGACGCTGCCTGCACTGTTTAGTTTTCTACAAGGCTAATCATAGTTTGTTATAGATCTAATTTGTATTCATGAAACAAGCAGCCGGTGTAACTCAAGTTGCAGATGTTAAACCAACTATAGCCGTATCCGCCCGACTACTTGGAAACGGAATATTTATAAAGTTTCTCGATCGTAGCTAGCTTTAACTTCTTAGAAATCTTTATATCTTGATTAATAAGTAAAAGGTGATTATACTTTCAAAAGCAAAGCTCGTGTACATTTATGACGAAAAATCTCGGCTGATGACCGTTCAAACGAATGCCATTTGTTGAGTAATAGCTATAGTAGTCGCTGGTTGGTCGTGATTGTACTTCGAGATAACGGACAAATAATATATCGCTGTCTAAAACAGCACATGACAGACGAGCTGATGGATTTTATTAGAGTATTCGTTCATGCATTAGTAATAACAAAAGGTTAAGTTATAAAAAAAACTCTTGGTACTAATACGCAAAAACCAAAGCGGATAAGATATAAAAATTAAACATATAAATCCAATATTTATGACCTCGATTTTAATAATTAATATTATTTACTGGACATATGTACAATTTATATATAAAGCATCGTAGATGCGGATGGTTTAAGAATTTTTATGTCCTTACTCACACAGATACGTTTCAAAGAAGTTTGTAATCGGATTTAAATATTTTGAACGTCAATCCTATAATATATAACTCATTAAAGCATACGTTTGGTGTGAGGGTCGATGGCTTACGAAGCGAATCGAGTAATTTTATAGTGAGTTATAAAAACTGAACAGGCGTTGGACTTGATTGGACTCTGCTACCAAATGTTCATATTTCTATACTTGTAAAACTTTTTGTAGTTTTTGTATGCGTGAGAGTACCTACACTTTTTCTCAGAGCTCTGTTGCTATCTAGGAACTTGTAAAAAATTTAATTCTTGACTATTTTAGTGTTGGTTCTGCAGAAAAACAACCTTAATAAAGTTGAGCGACCAATTATTATAACTACAATACAAATATATAGACGTTTACTTTTAGACATAGGTATTCATCAAATAAAAGGTTTGTAAAGTAATTCAATCACGTTACGTTACTTATTATAACTACAAAGAGAAAACCTCCGATTATTTCAAGTTAACAGTAGAACTTTCTTTTTTTATAAACAAAAGAAAAGCGGATGACCCGTACGCTGGATGTTGTTATGCAATAATTTAACAGTACAATGCTTGGTTTCTAGTAAATTTGACTATTAACAACAGTTTTAATTAAATTTTCAGTGTTTAATTCAAATCTATCAATTTGATTGAACCTTCTTGCCACTTATATGCATTATCGCATATTTATTACACATCTCAGCGCCGACGTTTATGTTTAACATATCCAATACCTAGGTCTAAAGGGAGCTAATTCAAAAATTGAATTCCTTATCTCTATACCTACCGACCAATAAACCAGATTTAAAAATATCACAACTACTCGACGCTAGACGCCAAATTCACCAACACGGACTCAACTCAAAAAAAAACAAATAAAGTCAGTATTAAGCAATAGGGAAATAACTACAAAAATCCATAATTAGCCTCAAAACATGATTGAAACACAAGATTCCTACAATATCTTTCTTCTAGCTGCATATAAAACTCCAAAACTTCTGGACACGGTAATTAGTTTTTCGTCTTTTCTAAAAAAAAGTGCTATAGTAGTGATATAATATATTTATTTATATACTTTACTTACACCTTTAATGTATTTAACAATAAAATTTCAAGCCTTAATAAAGAATTTAAAACAAGACAACAACAAGAAACTTGAACAAGAAAGGCAATGGATACTTTAAATACTTGTGTTATGTAAATAGCAGTAACCGTTTAGTGTTAAATTAGTTATATATGCGGTATCCAATCAGCCTTATGATTTGACTCTAAAAGCACCTGATGTTTTCTAACTATAAATATAGTGTGAAACTATGGGTATAGTGCTCATAAATATTACAAAACATTCTACAAGATATAAAACCTTGATCGTTTTTTCTGTTTCGGATGAGTAGTGCAGACCTCTCTCGGACCACTAATTTTTTTTGAATTTAAAAAAAAATACCTAAAAACAATTCTAAGTTCGAATTACATGTGGCTTGCACATTTTTTATGTACCATCCTTTATAAAAATGTAAATAAAAAGTGCGCGTTTGGAACGAAACTAAAACGAATTCATATGTTGTTCGCTATACGTGTCAATTTCGTAATGAATTAATATAAATATTTCCTAATCGAATATATTAATATTCAATTTAAATATCGATTTCTTTCGTTACGTAGCGTATTCTAAGAGTTTTGACATTTTTGTGCGCTATACCAATTAGGGGCAATAAATAACATTTGAACTCAGTTATTAAAATTGCAAAAGCGCATATTAAATTCTGATATCTAATATTAATCAATAACGGACTATAATATACTTTTTAGGGTTCCGTAACCAGAGGGTGTCAACGGAACTCTATTGCGAAGCTTCCGCTGTCCGTCTGCCTCTCAGTCAAAATTTTAACAGAATATTTGTATTACCGCCATAACAAAAATAAAATTAAAATTTAAAGGGGGCTCCCATTTTTCGGTGTTTTTGCTCGACCCTCAGAATATCGCTGTAACTCTTGAACTGTGATGGGTAAACACGTGATTTTTTTTAAATAGCAGGTATTACTATAGGTGCTATAACAACAAATAGTTAAAAGAAAATAAAGTTCATAATTAAAGGGAGTTAGTTCACATACAACACAATTAACTTTTTTTTTCTCGATTTAAATTTTTTTACTAAAAATTTTCACGGAGTGAGTATTATTTTATGTTTTTTGCTTAATCTTAATAATGGCAATGGGTGTTTGTATATGCTTGTGTATTACCAGAAATATATTTTCATAGCGCCTATCTTAGTAATTTAACGGAAGTATTTAAAAAGTATATTATATAGTGTTAAACCTGGTACGATGTATGGAACCCTTCGTACGCAAGTGAAACGATTTGCACTTGCCCTATTTATTCAAACCTGTTGCCCCTGACATCGGAGTTCGTTTCAAGAAGTCGTCTAATTCGTTTATTTATATTTTATTTCCAAAAAAAGCACACGCCTTGTCCGATGTTAAACGATTATCGCTACCTATAAATAACTTTAACACAAGTATTATTACTAGTACGCCTTTAGCCCTTACGCCACCATCGCCACCAAAGTGCTCTCGTAACCTTGCTGGAAAGTAGAAATACAACTTACACACTACAACTTAACACAAGTATTTGCTATTCGAATTAGCTTTGATTCGACCAGAATTTTACTCCTATATTATAATCGGCTCCTAATATGGAAGGAGCATGTACTAAGAGATGTTGGTTTTTGTGGCTGTCAATCGTACACTGCCAATTCCAGTCCAAACGTATTGAATATGTCTACAAGTATTTACGGAATCGTTTAGGTATCTACGTATCGTATTGCTTTTTGCACAGTCAGAAAAACACCGAACAGGGACACCGTTAGGATTGTGTGTAGCGGTACAAGGTACAAGAAAATTCTATTTTTTGGGCTAGTCGAGCCTAGCTAGGGTGGCCATCGGTGTGCAAGTCAGCTTGTGACCATTCCGTACGTAGCCAAACCATCAGATTAATATTTATAATTGTATATCATAAAACGTGAAAGTTAAAAAGTTATTATAAAAAGAAGTGAAAGTAAGGTATTATCAGCTTCGTCAGCAACGGTAGCGTGTAACATTTTTGCAATCACCCCAAGAAAAATCAACTTGACTAAATATTGACTAAATATTCTTTAAACACTTTCCATATTTAAAACAAATTATTGGGCTTCATTAGTCATTCATGAGGTAACTTTATATATCCTGTTTATTTATTATAATACTTATCTAAAAACATGCAAAAAAACTTGTTATTAACTTATCATTATATCTATATATCCGAGCTAACATACATTAAAGACGCTTGAAGAATGTTCACACGAAATTTCGATAGAAATTCATACGATGATGAGATTTTATTATCAACACCCGTTCAGAAAATCTATATGATGGCCTTAAAATTACATAAATATTGTTAGATAATATTAAATACAAAAACTTGTACCTGTATGTACTAAATTATGCTAAAACAATTTAAAATGAGAAGGCACAACAAGGTAGATACAGTCGCTTGTTTGACTACTTGTATTCTATTTTTGAAGTGAAAACTTCTTTAGCGGAGTTGTGCACTTTTTGGGATGGGTAAAAAATGTTAAACTCGCGTCAGGACATGTGACCATGATCGAAAATTTGTAAGACGGAGCCGAGTTTCTTATATTAAAAAAAAATATATAACATTCGAAATTCAAACATTTATGAGCGGCCAGGAACGCAGAACTTCCAGTGTACCCTATGTATACATGTAGATATGTTATTACCTACTTTTATTTTTAACCTTATTTATATACAGATGTGTGTGTGTATGTATCTGCAAATACATTGTGAAGTTATGATTTCACTTTTTTTCTTTTTTTTTATAAATGTTTTGTTTTTTTTTTTATAAATACACAATCCTCAATTTAACCTGAAAATGCTAGTGATGTCTTTGCCTGTTACGCCATTCCCCGTTTTTATACGTACCTCATGGAATACAAAGTGATTATCACTCTACTTATTCTCTGTTCTATGGTGATTATGTGGGAGGCTAACCTATAACCACACGGTTAAAGAAATAATACACTAAAACTAAAATGTCTCCGCCACAACCGGCCAATTCCCTTTATTTTTTTATACGTGTAAAACCCTCCCTGGCGAAGGTAACCAACTTAAACCAGAGTATAAAAAAAAATATTATATATAATTAAATAAGGTAGGTCCTCGCCACCATTTTTTGTCAGGGGTCTGTTGCCGGAACACATGCCATGTGATATGAAGGCAATCTCTGATGATCTCCGCTGACTTCGGACGCTTGTCGAATAGCAGCCAGCATTGCCTTTGCCCAATCTCGGTCAACTACCTTTAATAACGAAACTTTATATATTATCTATAAATATATACCCTATTCCTCTTTAAATAATAATATGAGAAGTTTGGTAAACTGAATTCATTAAATTCTTAATAAAGTTTATTGAAATTTACAACCATAATATTTAATTACTTTATTTTGTTTAATATTTTGTTACTTTATTGATCATTAGCAAGCTACTGATAACACATAAATTAAAAAGCCTGTCTGTTTTATTATCCTTTCCTTCTCATATTTCAACTGATCAGTTTTATTTAACGGAAATTCGCGATGCTATAAATTTAGCGGAATCTTAATAAAAAAAATAGATTTATTATACTTTACCAACAGTCAGGTCTTGTGTCTATTGCTAAAAATGTAAAATCCCTAGCACAGATTCATCCATCCATATTTTATATCGTTATAAGTAAAAAACACATATGAGTGAATTAACTTTAAATGGAAGGAAACAAAACTTTTAAACTTTTATCACGTTTTAACCTACAGTTTTTTTATAGTGTGTTACTATTCACTTGTATAAGTACACTTTTACAAATGTTAAATTAAATAAAACGTGTGAATAGAAAGTAAACTTTTCATTCAGTTCTTTTCATCGATTGCAAGAATTAGGGTAGGTACATAAAACTTCAACCCGTATCGGAATCGCCTAAGGCCCCTCCTTAGGCGATTCCGATACGGGCTGAAGTACTCGCCTACTGTACCTAACACTTTTAGGAATGCAAACAAATATAAGGTCGCTACTGCTCTAACAAATTAATCGTAATTGCCGATATACATTATGTTAAAGAAATTATCACATATCCAAATCGAAAAATCGAATTTACTACAAACCAACACAAATATCTCTTTCAGAAATAAATCACAAGCGTAGTTATCATTTAACCAATCATTTCAACATACTTATGTCGTATTGTACATCGGTACAAAACTTAGGTAAAAAATGTGTTTTCTAATCAAACTCCCATTGCGGACCGGTTGCGACCAACGGTCCAACAAAAAACCTCATGATCTTAGTGATTTTGTGATGGATTCGAGCCGCCTCAATTCCACATTATATAGCAGGTTTTTTACCTACCGCCGTAATTAGTTTAAATTTTGATGACTCACCATTTTCTATTGGACCGAGCAATAGAATGCAGGACCCAGTACCGATAGCAAGTAAGACAAACTACTAAGTTATTTTACTAAACTAGTAAACAGAAATATTTTAGCTTCTCTATAGTAGGACATGTCATAAAAATGTTTCAGACTTTTTTATAGCGTCTACTAATTATTTATTTTTATTGTGAACGCCATAAAATTCCTTTAGACGTATTTCGATAAATAAAATTTTGGTCAATATGAAAATTTACTGACATTTCGTCTTAAAAAAAGTAGTAGCTAATTTATTATACTTTGGCAGTTAAATTTTTGTTGCTGTCGGTATCGACACGTGCATAAGTCGAGTGATCGTGGACCAATATAAAACTATTATTATTTAGTGCTGTACATCATTTTATGTACATCCGTCTATAACGAATGGATGTTAACAAAAAGTCTTTGGTCTTATTATCACTTAATTCAGATGACCATCACTACTATTATAGATACATTTTAAATGTTCTTATTTGTACGACTTTAGCTGCTTAGAAACTATAATAATTTAAAGTTAAAAAACATGTGGTCTTACATCAAATCCTTAAAAAAAAATTAATGATCTGATGCTGACTGTACAGGAAATTAGAGGATTTCAAATTTGGAAAAGATCGCCTTCAGAAGTGCCTGAAATGTATTTTGGACCGGTGGAAACACCGTGTCTAACATCTCATAAGGTTACAGTCAAGTGGTTATGTCGGAATCGAACGGACTAAATCCACGCGATGTTTTTCCTGGCCTTAAAACGCTGGCAGGTCCGGTCCGGCTGGCACAAACTGAAAGCAGCAGGTTGCCTCGCAATATATTCCCACGACGAATCACATAAAACTAATCGCCCTAAAATCGGCGCCCTACTACCTTACTCTCATTAATGAGTCGATAGTGACACCTGACTGTAGAGTTTAATATTTTTACGACTTACAATTTATTTGCGTTTTTTTCGAGTTTATTAGTTAATAAAAGTGTCAATCTAACCTGTTGCAAGTTTTCCATGATTAATTTTTATAGTTTCCCGGAAACCCCTTCAAAATTCTATTTACTTTGGATTTTGGATTGGATGTTCTTCTTTTGTACGGACAATGACATAATATCTCCTCTAAAAAAAATTCTAATCCCCAAAACATTCAGTTCTTATTTTTTTTTCAATTATTTTTACAATCACGTCATTATAATTACAAACCTAAAATTTATTTTTTTATAATTTTACTTTTTATAAAATTATTGTGACATAGTATTCAAAAAGTGTGACGGAGGCGTTTTCAAAACAGATAAATTATGTCCCTATGCGATGCCAGATGTTACCAAAATGCTTTAGCGAAAAAACAACGTATAGAATCTTTTAATATAAAAGTATTTATCTAAATACAAGAATGTTGTTATTAAAAGAATGAGAAGAAACTGAAAATAAATATTTAAAAAAATAGTTATCTCCTGATATTTGATTTTTATTGCTACCTTCTGTTACACATTTTATAAAGAAAATAATACGTCTTCGTAAGTTTCTACAGCGAGCCAAATTTACCACCCGAAAATAGTGATACCTATTATTATATTATGATAATATGGATTATTAAGGTATCTTAATAATTATAAAATAATAATTTCGTCATATATAACTTTATTAAATGTAATGGTGTACTCCAGTAAAGCAAAGCAATAAAAACTGAAGATCTGATTTTACATGACAACTAATAAATTGAAACATTTTAGTGATAGGTGTTTACTTTTTGTTACCATTCCGACAAACTCAAAAAAAAATATTAAGGAATACTTCGCTGTACTATAGATTTTTAGATCTACGATACCTAGAAAATATTTATACCACATTTTATTAAAGGAAATACATGTTTACTTTTCTTATAAATCTAAAAATTAAACGCTCAGATTGTTGGTAAAAAAGAAGAACGTCCCAGACACATGAAATCATCGTACCATAAAATGCAACTATTTTTTGTCATCCATAATAATAATTATATTATGATTGGCTCCATAACCAAAGTGCATAAGATGCATAATAACTCATCATTAAACCCACGAACGTAATTAATACCTTCAAAGAAAAAAGGCTTCGACCGACGACAGGACTCGAGTTTCTTAGAAATATGAGGAATAAAATTATGATATGAACGTAACATTCGCTTAGTATCTTTAAAGTTTTTCATAAAACTAGGGGGTATTGTAAAATGTCAGTCAGAACTGACATGTGCAATAAGTGCATTTAGGAGACTAAAAGAAAAGTAGATAACGTTGCAAGGATAGTGTCAGAGTTAACAGATAAAGTCCATTATGTAATACCAATAGTAACGATAAAAATCTAAATTGTTGAGTCTTTCGATTTCGATTCGATTATGTTACACCAGTTTCTACGCACGGTATTTCTTGTGACGCCTTGAATCATAGTGAATTAATTCATAGCAGACATTTTGATGTTATTCTGATAAATCTATTATATTTACATAGTTTGTTCAAAAAGAAAGGACTTTTTATTTTTCTCAAAAAATATTTGATTTTACATCAATATCGATTTGGTCACCTTTAAAATAATACCCCTCACAGTAGACAAAAAATAAAAATCGAAAATGAAATGTACGTAGGCAGCGAATTTTTATAACTTATCTTTTTTATTATTATTGATTTATTTTATAACTTACCTTTATTTTTTACTGTTTAAAACAGAAGAAGGTTATCAGTTCGTCGGAATCATTCTTTTTAAACAAAAATAGGAGGTTGTTATAAGTTGAACGTGTGTATAGATCTGTGTGTATGTCTGTCGCATTATAGCTCCTTAACGGATGGACTCCTAAACTTTTGTTTGAAAGGTAACTGGATCGATGGTATTCTTAGCTATAATTCAACAGAATATGTTCAGTCGTTCGAGGATTATCAGCTCTTTTAGTCGTTGGTATTTTAATTTATTTATGTAAATTCCCCGATTACTGGGAGACGGCTGTTTACTTTTTAAATTGGTCCGCCATTGAAGCGTGTTTAAAAAACATGTTCGTTGAACACACCTCGAACATATTAGGTACAATGCTCTTTAATATTTTTTAGTAAAATAACTCACTCCCTCCATATGTATTATTATTTTTTATCGTAGTAAGAGAGATATCAGTGTTATGAGTATCGCAAAAAATAATTCCTACGAAGGTATTATTTTCATGAATATTTAACGAGTTACCCGCCTAACGTAAATATAAAATAACTTTAAATGCGCCCGTCTTATCAAAAATGGATCGGTAGAATCGAAGCGTGATCGGAATATTTTTGTTTAAATTAAATAATGTTAGCAAGGCGCTTATGTGGATTGGAAACCTGAATATCGTTAATATTATAATAATTTTAAAAGTGTTATATCGAGAGCAGAGACTTGCGAAAGTTGAGTTAATAATAGTTAGGATAGAGATCTAAGATATGTAATTAATCTTATTGAAATGGGCCTTTGGACGTGTTAAATTAAGTCGTTTAAATAGAATACAAATAAAATTTCAAAGTTCCTTTTGGTTATGTTCTTACTTAATAAGACAATTATTTAGTTTAGCTACCCATCATTTTCAATATATTAGAGAATGCCAGCACTAATAAAGCAAAATCAGAAATATGGGGTTGTTCCTTACTTATCCAATGACATGTCATAGGATAAGTGAGGTGTAATAGTGCCAATTCATGTGACTGTTTAACCAATAACTAATCCCATAGAATGAATAGGAACAATCGAAATGTAAAGTTATTCTCATAATCTTTTAATGAAAATACAACAACAAGAATGTTGTATAAAACTTTATTTATTTAATTAGTAACACAAGCTGTTGCTCGTAATGACTAACGACCATGATCACCCATGACCTTTCACATTTAGATACGATCACCAAAGTTAAAATCTAAAAGGAAAATGTAATTTACAACAACTTAATAAATATGAATATCTAAATATAATGAAACTTCAAACATTTTTATCAGAAAATATTGATTCGTGTCGGACCAAATTTAGCTATTAAGTACCGATATTCCCATCTTGTGATGGACAGTCCATTATATGAATAGCTATATAAACAACTGTGTTCACACCATAAACCTGTAGTACCGGAGAGGCAAAAATATGGCTTAGGCTTGCGGCACACGCACGATTCATTTACGACTAATTACAAAACAGAACCTGCGTTTCGTCATCTTTAATTATCATTATAAAATTTTATATTATTGCGTAGAACAAAGTGTGGGACTTTAAATAAATCTTATTATAGGTAGCCATTGCCATCAACAAATTAAACATATAAACCTAATCTAAATAAATAAATCTAAATGACTATGGTTAAATGAAAATACAAAGGGAGTATAAATTCTTCAACGGCCTGACAGGTGAACACAGTATGAAGAACGCACAGGTGCATTCTCCGCTGATATTATAATAATGACTTATCTCTGCCAGTACTCGTGGGAACGGAAGAGGTTTACTTTAAATTGTAGACTGCCATAAAACAGAGGTGACGGTAATGCATTTATGCTCTAAAATTTAAGTAGCAAAGGGCTAACTTACTTTCTAAGTACCGTCAATATTCTTGCAATCTGTCAGCGACATACAGACGATTAATAGCACGTACGCGCAAAGTCTGACATGAAACATTCCACATTGCACTACACCTAGACGGCTATCAGCTATCATTAATTCTCTACCGCAAGCGGGGCGATTTCTTATTAAAAACTGGTTCGAACTATCTGCTGGGATACATTAATATTATAACACCGGAGCATTTCTCTTTTTGTTTGTCTGTCTGTACTGGCAATGATAAAAAAGAACATACTCATAACAGTGTAAAAAAACAGTTTATACGTTTAAAGACGAAATAATCAATAACATTATAATTACTTTTAGCCTCGAGGTACGTCCGTCTGTTCAAAGGCAGGAAAGAGTGCCTTTCGTTAATACTGTAAATAAAACCTTGAACATCTATTTTTATTAAATATTAAGTAGCCATTGAATGAAACTATAACAAAAGATGTCAAAATTCTATCCTGAAGTATTCATAGAGTATTCTAATGTGAATATGTTTATATATCACTGTTTGTTGTAGTCCTCATAAGAATTATTTTTGCATTGAATATTATTTTATCTCGAGGCTCATATGCAATTATGATTGAACCGAGACCACATATAATGGGGACCAAGTATGGCTCTCGCTCGTTCAAATCGCTCAAGGGGATACAACAAAAAGGGATATCAAATTAATACTGAATTCATAATAAATCAAAGAAGGGCAGGTGGACTCGATCGCAAGAACGAGAGATTCGCCTACGGTCTTTAGAAATTATCATATTTGGAGCCAATAATATCGCTAACTCACAGGTTGTCCGCCTGGAAAAGATTAAATAAGAATCTTTGTAAGTCAAATTCCAAAATTTGTTATCACTTCAGGCTATTCCGCATTATTGTCACGCAATATCCGAAATTTTGGTCCTTAATTTCGTTTGACACTTTAAACACATTCGTTTTCATTTCCACTGAAACCGGCGGTTTCAAATGGTAATGTTGTTCCCTTTTAAATTGTCATTATTAAAGATCTTTTCCAGCCCTCATAGTTATTAAATATCTCAACTGTTAGGTCAACTAAAAACTAGCATTTTGGTTTTTAAAAGTGTTTGTACTCAGAATTCCATTTAATTGATTACATACTTGATGAGTTGTATGAGTGACTTTATCTGTACACAAGCATGCGTTCAAATAATCGTGACAGAGGTTCTAGGTTAATTAGAAAGATACCCGATATGCAGTAAACTGATGGTCGATTTCATAGTATCTCATTGCCTTTTGAAAGTTTCTTTAAGTATTGCATAACTTTTTTCCAGAACTCTCGATTAATTTTGACATTAAGGACGCATTTTGACTCGACACACCTGCGGCCTTTTTAAACAATTACAGTTGTTTATTTATTAAGAAATAAGTCAAATTACTACCGGTGGGCAAATGTTATCTCGGAAACGATCACTTATAAAAGATTCCCCGATAAGAAATTGGGGTAAAACCACTCCTTTGAAACTTAATGTCGAATCGAAAATTTTATTCAGTAATCGATGTATGTACATCTGGTATACAAGGTTCATGGAAGTTTCGACCATTGATACAAAAAAGCAGTTATATTTTTGCTGTAACTGTGACTTTCATATTTTCGACGGTCAATACCACACCACGCATCTGGTTATTCGGACTTGCATATACTAACGGATTCCTTTTTAATCTGTCTTAGATTATTCAGATGCCATTATTATTGAATCGAATCGGACAGGTAAACGTATTATTTAAATTATACTTGGAGCGTTTGCGTGTTAGGTTGCAAAATGCTTTTTTGTCGCTATCTCCAACCAATTAAGTTTAGCATTCGCGTGATTCGGATTCTCGAGATAAAATAAAATGCAAAACGTTGTCGGATTCTTGTTTCTGTATTCATAATTGACTGTTTTATAACATCACTTGTTTTATAAAAACAATTGGCATTTTTATGGCGTCGTTTTTTAGACGTCTCGGTCGCTATGTATGACGCGTGACGTGGCCATAAAAAAAACATATTACTACTGTTTTGTTTATTTTATGTTTTTCGTTGTTTTAGTTATTATACTTAATTGTTATAATAAAATGATTCACTAAAAACAGTCATACAGAACTTGCGTACATTATCATGTCCCACTCAATGCAAATGTCAGATTTCAATAAGCACGCGTACGATACAATCTATTTGATTAATCATCCATACATCATATTCTTATTCTAAGTAGCTGTCTCCTGGAGTTGAAATATTTTTTTTGGGTTCCTTGGCTTAATTATAAGTTATGCTTGCATTACATCTACAATCAGAAATTAAAAAGACCAAAATTTTATCGCAGTGCATTTGCAACTTGATATCTGAATGGCTAAACACTTAAAAGGCTTACAAACATTTTGTTACTCCCCACAGAGTCTTACGCATACATGTATATAAATTTCCTGGACCCGGCACAAAACCAAGTCGAACTTCATTGCGTTAATCTTCTCCGGAATTTTATAATCCGATATGTGAGATACTTGACACTCTTTAACATTACATTTTTATGTGAATTTTGTTTATAAAATAAGTTAACCTGTAAAATAAACGTCCTTTCTTCGAGACAAATATTTTCAATAATCTTGGCCTATAGAAAATCTGCAGATGCCTATCCGTTATATAAATACATAAATATTATAAAACACTAATAAAAAATAAGGCTTCGTTGTCAACCTCTAACTAGAAAGGACCGGCTTTTAAAGTAAAATCACTGCATTGTATCTCCGTGGGCTTATTGCCTTCTTCCAGACAACCTAGGATGGAAAAGAATTCGTGATAAGTAAGTAGTTTCGTAGTAGGTTCGTGAAATCTTAAATATTGTTGCTATATAAATAATATAATACGTACACATGTTTGTACATAAACACTTACATAAATTTATAAAAAAATAAAAACATATTTATTACTGTTCCTAAATTTTGTGAGTCTGAACAATTTTTTTTTGTCCTTTAGCTTTTCATTTGTTTCTTTAAAGAGGAAGCTGTTACATAATATGTACCTATCTTCTATATTTAAAATAACAGAAGTAAATATGAAAATAACTAATGTTAAGCATCTAACATACGGCACACATGACAGTTAATAAAGAATAGCAAATTGCCACTTACTTATATTTACTTTACGCCGCGTAGACCACATCGCTGGTCCTTTTAACTTCTAACGTAAGGTAAAACTAGATAAAGGAGGACATTTAAACGTCTAGTAAGCTGTTGCTGACTAAGAAAGAAATAGATATAATTCCTTTAGTGTAGATACACTTTTACAGCCTTTTACGTGGAATGAAATGATATTGCATGTGGGATAAAATTATTATATAAATAACAATAGGGATTTTATCTTAATGGATCAAAAGCTTAAGTTCAAAAGCATTTTAAACAAAAACGGCTTTTAATATTACCCAAGTAGAGCTTATTACTTCATGTCCGGTGAACTTACGCGTGTTCAAGCGTGGGTTGACAAGACTTATGCTTATCGTCGCTTTAGCATTTCTTTGCTACTTAATCCAGTTTTTAAAAACCATTAAGCTTGTAGTAGCACTCTGTATTGGTTGTTTTGAACCTACTATCTGTGAAGTTTAAGTAGTGATTTACAACCACACTTTTCTGGGAATCCGAACTTAGAAACATGTTTCACGCATATGACTTTATTTATATCTTTACTTACTTCTATTTCCTCAAATATATTAATTTCAACTTCCTTGAAAATCTGGTTTTCGTTATTACTTTATGCGTGTTTAAAAAAACTGTTGCCATAACTACATATACTTAAGCTATTGCTCAAGAGTTCGTTGGAAATATTTCCGAGTGGTGTTGAGGAGCTCCGTGCAAACAGTGACCGGTCGTTTGTCCAAACAAAGCGGTGAACCGGTGCCATCCAGCACGGCCTCTAAACCGAGCCCACGTTCGTCAAGAATATTTGTATTTACATTAACATCCTCCGCTATTTGTATACGAATAATGTAATTACCCACATACGTCTCAAGCTTAGTTCTTTGAAACAAACCAGTCATCGTAGTTTCTGCTGTGTTGTTTCGTTTTCTTCTTCAGTTTTCTCAAATAAATCTTATTAAATTCTGCAGTAATTTAATACTTCGGTTATGAATTCAGATTTTCGGTGTGCTTGTATTTCCAAAGTAATAACTGAAATAAATTAAGACTCACCTCTCTAAAGTATAATTAAGTCTGTATTCATTCCATTTGTTTGACATGTTACGTAAATTTAATTTATTTAATGTCCCCAACTCATTAGTTGAGGTCTTAAAAATATTTGAAACATGTCATTGTTGCAAGAAAGGTATTCCTGGCGTTCTGTAAAACCATTAATCATATGACGGAGTCGACGTTAGATAAAATCCGTAGTGACACACATACACACACACATAATAAACATAAACAGAGGGTTCGTTAAACGTTACTTCATACACACAAGCCAATTTATAAACAGGTAGAGATCCTTAATCTTTCTTATTTTAAGAAATTCTTAGGAAATAACTGTTTTGAAGTTTACGTTTGAAGATGACGTCGATTAAGTTGATCTCATATATGTATTATTTTGATGCTCATTTTATTTAGATAAGGTCTACATATATTATTCAGCTGAACAAAGTAGATAGGAGACAAAAAAATAATACAATTAGTGATATACTCTTAGTCTAAAAGAAAGTAAGAGTGCAACATTTAATATTTCTCTAGTGTAGGGATTAGTACACTTATTTCAATTATTATTCAATTGTATTTTATATCACAATCGTATAAGGATTGAAGATAATCACAAAAATATTTCAGGGTATCACGTAACAACCGCTGGAACATTAAAAATGATAGAAATGACTGATTTCATATGTTTCCCAATGAGGCTAGGTTGGCTGCATACACAGCGGTTATTTTGAGATAAGACCTTATATTAGAAATAAAACATAACTTTATTTATAACTACAATATTGCAGTCGTTTAATTCAAGTAAAAATGTATTTTTATATTGTATTTCAATCCACCTTGGTATTTGGCAAACAGACGAAACATTGCATTTCAAATTATAAAACAAAAACTTTAGATGATTATGTATATTATGTGAATAATTAATTTCAGAAATTCTCTCCTATATTTTCTTGAAAAAGTTTCAGGGTTCCAAGGTTACATAATGGGTGTAAATACTTGATTTTTTATTTTAATTTACTCTACAATGGAAAAGCCAAAGAAACATAAAAACAATAGTCCCTTACATTGCCGAGAGGGAGCGAACGACTTAACAACGCACTACAACCGGTCGTCCTTGGTTCATGGCGGTTGAACCTTCGCATACCCATGGCTTTCCATACGGTGTTTATGTTGCAACCAGAAATGATTTAAAGTGATGGAAAACGTACTCGCTAGCTCTTTTAATAGCAGTCTGGGGGTGCTAGTGTTTTGTGTAAGTGCCTTTAAGGCTGAGTAATACCTTCTGTTAAGGTTAGATAACTGAACGAAAGGAATTTTTAAATCCTTGTTTATGTAGATTGTGGTTATTGCTATATTCAATGCCCTCGTGTATTTCTAACATACGAGTATAACGTAAATCTTAATGGTTAAACAATATTAGCTAGAACGTTAAAAGTCCAACACAAATATATGCATAAGCAGGATATATTAAAAAAAAAAAGTAAATAAGTTACTAGAAATCTTTGTAATCTCTACAAACGGCAGCATACTGCTTAAAAATAAATGAATATAGCTTCACAGTAAAACTTTAATCCCGTTAACAAAATTCTTTTTCGGTCGAATTCACTCAAAAAGAACCGCTTAGATATTGTGGCCAGTTCGAAGACGAAATCACGTTATTTATTACCTGTGTCTGGGAGTAAGCAACTTTAATCTGTTCAGAACACGTACGAAACGATTTTATGGGAGATTAAAAGCAGTGATCGAATTTTGAAAACTTTTCGAATAGTAATAAATGACTAGCAAGAGCTAGGGTTGTGCTGATATTGATTTATAATATAATTTTTTATGTATCGGATTATACTAGTCTACAAAAATATTAGGTGAATGGTATTTGCATTTGCATTTACACTGCGAATAAAAGTAGGCAGGTACACTTTTTTATGACGACATGGCAATTACGGTTGTTACTGTTACTTAATATAAAAAATACTTTAGTATAAAAAAGGTATTTTTCCTTTTAATTAGGAGTCGACTTAGTATGCAACCACTTTACCAAAAATGTCTCACTTGGCGCTTTATTATGAACTATATACCTACGTCAAAAACATAATTATGAGCATTTTACCCAGTACCCAGGACCACACAAGCGTGCAGTGATTGACACCGACGCTAAATATTTTATAACATTATTTTGATGTAGTATGTTAATCGCCTAAAAGGTATTTCAATTTGATTTATTTATTTTATTACACAACTTATAAATTTTGTTTCAGATCACAGTTAAGGAATACAAACCCAACAACATTTTTTTTATAAGAGAGACATCCTTATATGTACATACAAACTTGAAACTAAATTAATGAAACCGATTACTATTCTATTGTAAATTATGAAGTTTTTAATTCACTTGATTAGTATAATCCATATCGATTCGAATTTATAATGGCACATAAATATTTAGATCGCTTCTTTTAGCTTTTTTGTGTTTACGTGGCTTCGATAGATCTATACCAAGGGTATCATAATTATGCTTATCAAACTTGTTAGTAATGTTTGCCGCTTCACTTGTTTATAAGTAGTTTTTAATGTTATCTTTTACCATTTTAGCTCATAGCTGATAGTAGCAATAAACAGCAAAATTCTCAGTAGTCCGCAATTATTATATTACTTTTACTAGTTTTCGAGCGGGAAACCTTTGACTTCAAATTATTTATAGCATTATAACAATTTCTTGGAATCCCACTTTAACAGCCTTCAATATTATTAGGTGATATATATTCAAGGTATTATCAACACGCCAATTATGAAACAATTCCAATGAAACTTCATAATTATATGTATTAAATGAAGTACACTGAAAGCATAACGAGTTGGAGAATTTAGAGTTAGCTGGCTTGGGTAGCTATTTTTTTAATAAATAAAATCTGAACATCAGAATGAAAATGCACAAATTTCAATAACTTATAGCTAGTAAATTGCTAAGATCATAAGATGATCTACAAAACCAAATCTTTTTCCCTAAATGTTTCCCACGAGTATACCAACCTATAAAACATCTAGCATATGAAACGATTACTGACGATTACGGTCAATTACACGAAGTACTAAAACAGGATTTACGATGAAACCAAAATTAACACTCTTACATCCCGATGGCCTAATTGCACATCCAGATGCAATAAATCATGTGGGATCAAACAAAATTGAAGGATTCAATCTAATTGGATTTGTACATAGAGTGGTCCAATCAATATATATGATTAATGATATCTCCTCTCTTGGTATAATTGCCAGTCGAGACGATCATGAATCAACTGCCAGTGTTATAAATCTGATAAGTGGAACTCGTTCTGAACGAGAATATTCACTTCCTAAGCCACTCCGAAGCGATCCAGTTTAAGTTCTTTCTAAGCGTAATGATTTTAAAAAACGTTTAGCTATGTTGTACGTTTTATCTACTTGATATTTTAATCTTATCATTTTGTTTAATGAATACACAGAACGGGACTGGAAACAATAAAAAAACATATAACCTACCTGTATTCTACAAACATCAGATCTAGCAAGTTTTAGAATTTACAGTTGGATTTAATGGAATAAAACACGACATTTGATTATAGATTTTAGATGATCAGAGTTATTGCTACTAGATATCATTATGGAAATCATTTCATAGAAATTAACATTGATGGTAAAACAAGAATAGAATCTGGTTTCAACGATATTCGAACCGTGAAAAATTGTATTTTGGAACTATTCAAGCGAGTCTATGATGAAGATATATTTGATACATAAACGTATCAAGTATCAAACTTTTTTTTGTGAGGCGCCAACTTTTTGTTGATGATATAAGACGTGTGTAAACCGAATCTCGTGATTAGTTAAAAAACTAGCGGGAAGATCACGGAAATCAAATAGAAACTGTAATAGAGCCGAGTATAAAAAACATGTTTAAATAAGGAATAGTATTCACATTAATTACTCGCAATAACTCGTAGTAGGTACCTAATAACCATTTATGGAAGACTGCCTGTGAAGTATTTTTGCCTGTTATCTCGTTTTGCCTTAATATCTGTCTCTCCTACAACTCAGATGCTTTTTAAAACATCGTTTTCTAATCCTTAAAAATCACTGCTTTTATTTTCAGAGCTATCATTTTTATCAATAACGATCTTATAAGACATAAATGTAAGTTATTTGTGGGGTATCCATTGGTCCTTATATCAGTTACCGTAACCGGACCGTTATAGGGTTACATGTTTCTATTAGAGATTTTAATATTAGTATGCAATAAAGTAAGGTAGATAGTTAGATATAGATGACTTTAGGTATTAATGAAGTAGTCACGACAAGCGATTTATGCAATTCGTTTTGCTACAACACTAACTAGAAAAGGTTTATTCTTTTTAGGATTTTTATGTTAAGAGTGTTAGGTAAATGCACCTGATGTCGGCTAAGTCAAGTACACAGTTACGAGTACAATGAATGTTTGCGTCACTCAGAGGTGAAATTGTGTGTGAAGCGGCAGCGGCGAGCCGTCGCTCCCATTACGTCGCATGGACGGCGTACGCGCAGCCAAACCGGCTGTGGCCGCCTCATAGTATGTAGCTGGCTATAAACAAATGAACGACTTACTTCAAGTTTTACTCAGATATACATTTTCCTAGAGATTGTAATGGCATATACGCTATACTAAAACATTTTACTAACAATTTGATTTACATTTTAGAAGCGTTATTCTAGTTGTAAATGACACCAATGGTAGAGATACGTACCATTTCAGAGAGAATATGCTAATTCATTATTTCTTAGTACGCATATGCAACAACCACTTCAGAATATTGGAATCCCACAACAGTTTCAAGACGATATAAAATATATTCTCATCTTCACCAGTTACTTACCGTAACACTCCGCGGTCCAACCTCACCGCGCCGCTCCATTAGTATTTTCCATTTATTTTTTGTCCACGTACCTGTCCGACTTTTGGGGTTTTGACTTTTTATAACGCCGACCACGCGACGAATACCAAATTTCTTTAGTGAACAAATGAAAAATAAACGATGCACTGCCACGCATAGCAGACCACTCTATATTATACTTCGATTAACTTTTCTTATAAGAGCTAAGGCTTAGAAGTGTTGTAAAATGTGGAATAATATAACTGTTAGAAATTAAGTATACCAAGTTTTACTTAATACATATAAAGAAAAGTTAAAAACAAGAGCATGCAAATTGTAATAAGACTGTTAAAGTCACACATAGTCACTATTACAATAACTTTCTTGTGTAGGTAGCGTCTAGACCATTACAGAGACCAGCTACATTAACGACTCATTGTACTGATTGAAAGCAACACGCCTACATGAAACCTATTAAGCTTCGAAACTCAATAATGACGTATTATTTTTGAAACACAATCTGAATTCAATAAGGGACTTTTAATGTTCAGAATGGGTTTTATGATGAACTATCGTAATAGTATTAGAAAGGCCGTATTGCCACATTAAAGGGAAACTATGTATATAACAATGTAAGAAGTGTACAAAGCTTATTTAATATATGTATTCAAGGCTAGTATTGTATACTACACGTATTTTACTTTAAGCTACAATGGACAACATTAATTCTCGAACACTTCACCAACATCCAAAATCTGTATTTACATATTCTTAGTTACCTTTTTGAGAAAACAATTTCAACCTGAATAAAAAACAGGAACTGTTAGAAACAAAAAGAAAGAAGGAACATTTTGATAAAATAAAACTCTAAAATGTTTAGCTGCATCTTAAAGGAATGATAACGAACCGGATTATACACCTGTTCAAGTCTTATAAGGTAATAACGTATTTGGTTTAAGATTACAGAAGTGCATAAGTAAGTAATTGATGTTTCCCGTTGGAGGCAACGGAAAGTTTGTATATGAAAGATTCAATCGTTTATTGAACCGTAATATTATCCATTATGTTACCTTTCAATACATGGATATAATATTGTACCGTACAGAAAATGATTTCAACTCAAAGTTGTTCTAAAAAGTGACAAATACAATACGAATACTTTATTACAGAATATTTTATGGAGAAAAACAATTTTAAGCAAAATTTAATAAAATTTTTAGTTCTTTCTTAGAAAAATGTATTTCCTTATTAGAAACGAAAACATAAAGTGATGAGTGTCTTAAACCATATGAACAAGTTGCAAAATTAGTAATATTCTCACAATACTTATTGGACTTAAAAATATTGTGTAATTTTTAAAACAGTATTTATTACCTATTCAAAAAACTTAAACTCCTATTTCTATGGTGACTTCAACTTTGTTATTCAAAAGAAGCTTATTACCATAAACTCATTGCGGTTTGAAACAAAACGGTGTATTCGACGTATTGACGTCTCAGTTTGTTAAAAGCACTGCAAAAAACGTTCTAATGGTGATGCTAATTTCGCTCAGTCGTTGCGAAAACACATCGTCTCATTTGCATTATGTCATATAGCTCTTGTAAATATTTTGCTACCAATACGGGTTCCTGTGGTTCTGTTTTTAGAAATATTAGCTCTACTACCTTTATGTTAATTGGACTTCTAAGTTTCACTGGGCGTCAGAACCGACACGTTTGCTAATTAGTCAAATGATTCTTTGAAATGTTGTTTAGTAGTTTCTTCAGCTTCTGTGTGAAGTGAATTTACTAGTTCATTTCCTGCATTTAATGCTTCATATTTTATAGTTTAGTTTTTATGTTTATTAATATAGAACGCAATAACATATGAAGAAATTATAGTAAACTTATCAAATAAAAAGTTCCATCATCATTAAATATGGTTAATGATTAAATGTTTATTTATACCTAATATTTTATATATTATCTACCTATACCTACCTACGTATATTATCTAGCATGTAACATAAGACTAAGCAGTTGAAGTTCACACAATAACACTAAACATTATATTATATGTCATTCAAATGTTAATTATTGGAAAGTAAAGCGTTGGCGTCGTTTACTACTGATGCTGAGATATTAGTAGCATAACAATAAATCGTCTTAAAGGAAACCAGCTTGTAAAGAGATAAAAGTGCGTGGGTTCACAACGCCAGTCAACCGCAGTTGCTTAAGTACGCCTTTTATGCAGTCTTACACGGCCAAACTGTCTTCTGTGAGACACGGCAAGGAAATTATTTTACGCTTAGCAAGGAATACTAAGTACATTTATAAAATATTTTCTTATTTATTATCTACGTTATTTGCCCTTTTTCTTTTCAAATATACCCAATAAATTGTTGGGGCATTTAAAGTAAAATATTGTAATTTTATACCTAAACAAATGCTTAAATGATTTTATAAAATTTTCCACGTAGACATTATTCAAATAACTCATTCATTTTAAATTCATCTGTCATTGTATCTAAAGTTAACACTTATGTATATTGATGAATTTTAAAATTTATCATAAAAATCATTTACATGTTTGTTCCCAAACAACACTTTACATAAAGCCGTAAGCTTTTAGTTTCCTCTCATTTCTCACTGCGTCAAAACCAATAGAAAAGTCGGAATGAGTAATAAAATTATATTCTGATGCATCTGCCTGAAAGCGCGATTTTGAATAACAAAGTTTGCTACTTCATTATACAAATCGCGAGATTATGCTAATGTGAGCTATTTGTAAGCGGTTTTGATTTACTCATATGCCAGTGTGCGGCATGTAACGTTTCTTTGAATAAATTTATGTATTATCATTCGCTACCGTTCTGCACTTGTGTGGGTTTTGCAAATACGAAACACCTACGTACATAATTAAGAGCGATCCACTCATTATCATAAATACAGTGGCATTGTCTCTTCTGCCACATTTATATTATATATGACTCAATATAATTAGTTTGAATTTTTTCCTGTATTCAAATTTGGATCTTAAGCTATATCTATTGCTTTTTTTAGTGTGCTACTAAATATTACTGATGTACGATTTGTAAGAAATGTATGGTGCAAATGGGCTTGAAATCAAGTTAAGCACTATATACGCAATGTACGCTTCCCATATCTTAACAATTGAGAAAACCTCTCAGTAGCAGATCGTTACACACAACAAAGTTCATTGTTTTTGGATGTTTCTTACAGGTTTTAGACTTCACCTTACGAACACGGGTGTTATGCTTCGCACATAAACTTAAGTTTAAGTGGCTATATTATTGTGATTCTACCACGAATGTATGTACGATGAGTAGATGAAATCCTAAAGATGTAATTAGTGAAGTTAATGAGGAAAGCGTTTTACGATCAATCTATTCGATAGGTTTAGATAGTGTAGATGAACGGGAGGTACGTAAGGAGGGATCGGACACTGACCCCAGCGGCATTCCAACGCGCGTCCGCCGTACCTGCTCTCTTTACATTTAACTAGATTTTTTATAAAAAAAGTTTCATGAGTACTATAGATTTACAAAGAAATGGTTTTAAATAAAAAATAAATAAGTTCATGTGAATGGCCATTTAAGAGAAAGTACATATTTAAAAATAAATAATTTAGCTTTATCGAATTCTAGCGAATCTACCTACTAGATGTAGTTGCAGATCATTTTATTATTTATTATTCTTTCTTTTTAGATTATTCAATTTATCGAAAAAAGGAGAAATTGAAAGGTTTCTGTAGTCTGACTTTTCTTGTAAAACTCTGAACAAAAATTACAAAACAAATATTTCATATTAAAATGTACTTTTCACTGAACTGGTGATTCAAGTTATGTTTAGTGGCAGTAAATTTACAACAAGTTCCACACTTTACTAGCGACTAGTTAAGTTAGTTCAATTTTATCTACCATTCAGGCTTTGTGTTAAGAAAGACAAAAAATATATACAAAAAGAAATTGATTCGATGCGTGGTGCTAGTCTCGGTAAAGAACTAATGGTGTTATAGTACAGGACACTATATATTATCATTTTGTTTCAAGTTCATTACGTTTTAAGATTTTATTTTAAAATTATAAACGGGTGATAATGTGTACGATTTTTTATTGTAGTGTGTGATGTATTATGATCATATTGATTTCTGCTGAAAACTTATGATTTTAATTAATTTTACATTTAATGAGTATATTAAGTTTAGATATCTCACAACAGACAGTTAAAATAAGATAATTTGAGTTTATGTCCCTTTGTAACTATGTTTTTAGGGATAAAAAACCCGTGAGTAATAAAACCTTAAACTTGATAATTTCTTATTTTTTTTATTGTTAAATGGTATAGGCCTTTGTCTTCCAACTCACCTGACGGAAAATGACGATTATTAATTATTTTCCTCTGTGACAACTATTTCTTCAGTATTCAGGCAGGTCTATCACAATCATTGGTCTATGTCCATTACTAACCTTCCGATCGTTGGTCGATAGGCAATCTCAAACCCGATTCAATTAAAAAAATATATTTTGAGGGGATCGGTAGACGAAATACTTTTATGTTTTCAGTTTGAAAGTTATACGTAATAAAAGTACATGCGACATCAAGTTTGATTCCATAATTAAATATGAGTTTAGTTCATAGCAGACTATCAAACAAAGTGTCAATCTTGCGATTCTGTAACATCAACTCCGCAGTTCATAATGAGAACTTTTTGAAAACCCGTTTCGTTACATATATGTATAAAGAAAATGGGTTCTTGACTTATTCAATTACAATAACAACAACAAAAATTATGTCAACGTTTTTAGATCTTAATGTTAAGTGATCAAGGTCCTTTATTCAAATGCCACTTTTTAAGGATTGTTCTTATCAATTGAAGTCATTACTGTTTTATACATTGTCCACCTCAACACCACTTTTGTCAGTGTGCCTTGTATAACACATTATATGCTTAGCAACAGTAATGGAAAATATTTTTTAATGTATTCCATTAGCGCGGAATCTCAGTCCCTCTGTAATTTGGAGTCAAGTTTTTTAATCTTCGTTCCGTGTCTTGCTGGGGTTCTGACTGTCCATCGCGATCTTTATCTGAGAGCATAATAAGAAGAGACAGACATTACTTATATTTTATTTAATGTCAGAATTGATCGAACTGACGCGATAAGATGCCTGAGAGGGTAAGATTTGTTTATGTCATTAGTAATGTGTATTCTTTATATTTATTTGTTTTTATGTTATTTTTAAGTTTTTCAAATAAATATTCAGTTTTTTGATATTAATGAATACTTTAACATCAGACAAATCAAGCTTCTACCAAAAATTTAATATTGTTTTTGGGATTTAACTATCAAACAGGAATCGTGTGTTTTAGTTGGTTTATGTTGAATGTTTTCGTTGTAAGCTGGTAATTGCCTTGTTAATTTGAATCTGGTGTCGGCCTCTCTGATGTTATTAAAGCTGTTGGACTGGTATCCGAATCCGTCATCATACGAAGTCGATCGTGGCTCTCGATTCATTTTAGAATAAAGATATCGCGTTCATTAGATATTTAAAATTTATTGGAAGTAATTTCGGCTTCGATATTAAAAGATCGGGTTTTTGTTTAATTGGAACACTTTTCTCTACATCTGTCTATATTACATATAACATATATTTATGTGTGTATCCTGTTTCATTTAATGCACTTGTTGTTTCACTAGTCGTAAACGCAACGTTTCGATAAGTATTGTCACGATTAACTCTCAACTGTCTGATTTAAGAAGCTTTTAGTAAAGAATCTGAAGATAAATATATTTATACGTCTGTTAATTAGCTTATCAATTTGAAACGTGGACATAATTTCTAAGTTAACGATTTTACTTCGCTCATATATTAAGTTTTTGTCTGATCCCAACCCAAACATAAATTTTTAAAGGCACATCCATTATGTAATACTAATTCAAAAACTTAATAACTCCAACGTGGGTGTTTGGACTAGCCTGTGTGTACATTGGAACCGGTCCGTTTGTCAGTCAGAATACAATATTTGCGTGACGTTGGCAAGTTCGCGCCCTTCTCTTCGACTTCATTCAACATTTTATTCGTTACTCAACTTTCTCTTCAGTTTTTATGAATTTCGGTTTTTTACGTTAAATTCGATAAGGGTTACGGTTTTTACACAATACAATATATCCCACCGAAGAAAAAAATGTATTCTGCAAAAATCGACTATTTTGTAAAATGACAAAAAACAAAAAGAATATACATAAATGTAATTAGTGATAATGGATTATATTAGCATGTCAAATCAAGTTTGACTAAAGTTGTTTGCACTAAAATGTTTAGCACGTAAGATCTATTGTTGTACCAACTTTTTGCAAATAAATTTTGAATTTCAAATTTAATTTTACAGTAGAAATGATTTTGACGGTGATCATCAACAAATTGTACACAACAAACCCTTTATTTTGTATAAATCATCAAAGAAATCATCAATTGCATCATTGAGAAAGACCTTCATTAATAAGCTATTAATAAGCAATTTAGAAATATAATTTTTTCACGTTTTCTTACTTATATAGCTACAACATTTTAGATGAGGTCAGTATTAATTATGCGGAAATTGATACTCGTAAATATTAAAATGAATAAAATGGCAAATGAGATTTTTGATTGATCAATTTTCTAAACCTAAGCTCTTGTTATTTTTTTTGGAGATGACTATCACGTACCTATCGTTAAAATATCATCTATTTTCAATTATTTGGATGATACAGTATAACGTTATACATACGTTGATACATTTTTTTAAACAATTGAATGTAGAACTTTATATATGTGCTACATTTTACTTGCCATTTCATAAGGTAAATAAATAAACTTGTTGTGGTACCAAAGGCCAATGGAAATCATCCCCTAATTGCTACAAGTCAGTTGTACTTGTTAACTTAAGCAATTATCGAAAACTCATAATTGTGTAAATATTTCATGCGCAATATTTATTACATTTTGAAAATCTACCCGAATACTTTAGTTGACTGTCAAGTGAAATCAGATTATGACAGTTTAAAAGTAACTGTGACGTCAGTCGTAGCTATTGTCAAATACTTTTCTTTAGTGTTTGATTATGTTTATCCGGAGTCTGGTTACAGGTACAGGTTCTGCCTAGTTTGGGATGAGACGGTCGTGTGTGAGCCGTCTCTTTGTATTGTTTGGTCCAGGGGTGTTATATGGCCTAGCACCCGTAACCGAAACTATCGGATATCCGAAATAAAAATCTAACCGACAGTAACCGAATCTGACATAAAAGTTTCGAATTATGTCGGATAGCGGTGGAGTATAATTTAGACACGTTTTGACAGGTGTTTGTTATATCTAGGTGGCTGAATTGTTGTTTAATATTGTCTTGGTTTATTTTAATTTTATTGATTTTTTAAGTAAGTCACACTTAAAAATTGTTGTAAATAACCACTACTTGCGTTTACGCCAATTTCAGCAGCAGTCAGCATAATAATCAAATATAATAAATAATAATTGTTTTTATGCTATGCTATGCTAATTGTTTTTCAGTGATTCCAGTAGCAAAAATTATAAGTTATAAATAAAGTCAAATCGTTACCTACGTAACCTATGTGTATTTTTCGTAACACGAATTATCCGAAACTATCGGATAATCTGTAATAATTTCATATACGTAACCGTATCTGAAACCGGTAATATTTTTATTTTTGTATCTATATCCGGATCTGAAATTTCATATTCATAACATCTTTGGTTTAGCCTTCAATTGGTCTGAAAATTACATTACTTTTTCCATATATCCTTTACGGTCATCATGTCATGACATTTGCTGTAGTCATAGTTACACTTGCTATTAATAGTACAATTAGTGCTATAACATTCTATCCTGTTGAAAGGATGTTCTCTCACATAATAACAAAATTTGTTTTTATTTAACGAATTTAACTTTTCGTGTTTCCAAGAAATGTATGTGCGAAATTGCGGACTCAAGAGCAAACTAAAATGCGTGCACAATCCGTGTAATTGCCGAGAGTTGTTACTCCTTTTTAGGGTACCGTATGGATGGTTCAGTCTGACTAAATTTTTTATCTACTTGTTAATTATAAGAAACACAATATATAACTAAGAATAATAAACATAATACTAAAAATAATTAAAGATGTCCGTCTCAAGATACCGCTGCGCTGAGCTGGCTGAAGTAATAAAAAATCTATACCCTAATTAATTTTTTGCCTGATTTAATTTAAAGTTTTTAATATATCACGTTTATTAAATTTTGTATGAATATTCTAAAAAACTTTGCCACATTTATTTTTTTATTTTTACAACACAAACACAAAGTAATATTATGGTATTGAGCCACAAACGGCTGTTTTTTATTCTGATAATATTCAAAGATTACTACTAGAATTGATTTGATGGAATCAATTCCCATCATAAACGTGGAATTTAATTTTGAATATTATAATATTTTACTCCCGCACGGTTGAAAGAGAATACATATAGAAATACATCTACAAATGACTATCGGTGCATAGAGATAATATGTAATAATATATTATCTTTACGCTTCCCTATCTATACACAGGGGTATATCGATTTATTTCGATATTTACTTCGATCATTTGATCTAGGGATAATAATAATAATAAATACTCTTTATTGTACACCAAAAAAAAGGAAAGAAATAAACACAGACAGATTATACATAAATGCACAATCTGTCTTAAAACATTACATTTTTTATAAAAGTGTTTGTGTGAAACTTTAAGATTACTGATAAACGTTTCAAAGTTGGTGTAAATGTTATATTTAGTTTTATGTAACACTAGTTTTTAAATCAATATATCCCTCGGGAAGAGTACCGTTGTTTGGATCAAAGACTGTGGCTATGCAAAGTTTCATGATGATTGGTTGAGTAGTTAAGGCTTGAAAGTAAAACAAATAAACAAACTCACATTCGCATTTGTAATATTAAGATAGGATTATAATGTTAAGGCCATTGTAATATTGAAAATTATCCCAGCAGTTTATAAGAGTAGGTATTAAGCTTGAGAATAGTATAAGAGTATAGGAGTGTATATGATATAAAGAAGGAGAGTCATAGGAGTATAAGCTCGAGTATAATTCTACTAGCTGTTGCCCGTGACTTCGTCCGCGTGGAAATTTTGGTAAAATCTATTCCACTTGAACCGTACCTACATTTTCCGAGATAAAAAAACCTACGTCATTTCTGTGCCAAACTTCATCCAGATCCGTTCAGTCGTTTTTGCGTGAAAGAATAACAAACATCGTTCCATCCATCCATTCTCACATACTTAATATTATAAACACAACATTAGTAAGGTATTGTTATTTATCTTTGTCAATTCCTTCATTGGATTTCCATCTGGTGGATAAATAAAATTATTTGAATTTGACGTTCTTAAACATACCTATTTAGGGTACATAAAACGATGTTAAATATATTATGTTAAAAATATCGTCCAAATGTATTGTATGTATGTGCCTTGTGTATACCTACGTGACGGACGGCGTAGCATGACTAAATTACATAAAACTTTTTGGAAGTCATCATCATTAATGTGACTCAGTTCAACTTATTGCTCTTATCTTTTGTTATTGAGTTTCTCATTATTAACAGAGTATGTACAGCTAATCCCAACATTTGTTCTGAAAAAAATTAAATAGGTTTAAGTATTTTTTTTGCTTTAACCAGTATTGTTAGTGATAAATTAAAATCATTGTATGTAGATTTAAGTGATATACTTTTCTATTTTCAAATAATTTTGGGTGCTAGAATTCGAAAAGATTCATGCATAACTCGTATTTCTAAGCGCACTAGTGTCAACTACAATAGTAGACATCGGCATAGAAGTATTTTAAAAAACTCTGAGTATTTAAAATGCCCTTACACCATCTTTAACTTTTTAAACCTTATTCTGTTTGAAGCAAGTGGTTGAAACAACATGGGGCAGGGGGCTATTATTTTGATTACACGCAGTTCCCAATATGTACTTCCTTTATTATTCGCAAGCTGACCTCGCATCGCAACGTTTCCTCACATAAAAACATCGTCAGGCAATTAAAAATAAAACCACACTTTGATGTAAGAAACATTTCTTACAGATACGTACGCGCTATACACGCATAATCGAAATGATTGTAGCATTTTATGTAATCTTATTATAATTTCTTTAAAAAAAAACCATTGATTCACTGTCTACATTTTTAAAATCAAAACTATACGCAGTTTCTATATATAGCCGTGACTGAATGACATTATTCGTTATAGTAGAATAACTCTCTTTGTATGACTTTTAAACTCACATACTAAGAAAAGCAATTAGAATTAATAAAAAAACTTCGTCATAACTTTCGCAAACATATATATATTAGTCCAACTGATGTTTCTTAAAATAAAATTAATCGTGGTGAGTAGCCAAAAAGTGTTGCTAACGTAATTCGCCTCAGCTCCACTACAACTCGAATAAAATATAACTAATAATCTTGAACTTCCTACCTCCCCGAATTTTTATTATTTAAAAACAAAAGGCGACAGTAAAATGAGTAAGCGGAGATCTTCAAGAAATGGTGACGTTGAACATACAACAACTCTGTATACGACGTTGTCAGTTTTGCCTTGAAACTAAAGGCTCATGTTACACAGATCACGTTCAAGGCATGCCTAAGCAGACTAGTATAGTGGTCACCAGTACAAAAAAAAATACTATCACATTGTATAGAATCTCGTACAGTTTTTGTATTAAGTTGACATCTGCTCACTTGAGTTGATAGCGAACAATGAATGGCTGTAGATGACTAAAGGTCGTTCCTCTTTTAATGAATGAATGCCTCCAATTCCAATCAAAACTCGTTTCAGATATCTTCATATTGTTGTGTATCATAAATAAAATGCGTTTCAAATTATATTATTAGCAAAACTTGTATTCGCATTCACTCCGCCTATACTCAGATCTTTAATTAAACCACAATGCTTATGGTACGAATCGTTAAATTGTTCTTAACAAAAGTTCTCAGAAATTTAACTTAACTCTCTTTTTTACAGGTACATACATTCGAAGGAGAAGCCGTTTAAGTGCACAGAATGTGGAAAGGGATTCTGTCAATCGAGGACTTTGGCAGTACATAAGATCCTTCATATGGAAGAGTCTCCACACAAGTGTCCCGTTTGCAGTCGAAGTTTTAATCAACGGTCTAACCTCAAGACACATCTACTAACTCACACAGATCACAAACCTTACGAATGCAACTCTTGTGGGAAAGTATTCAGAAGAAACTGCGATTTGCGAAGACACGCATTAACACACGCTGTAGGGGATGTGCCACCGGGTGATGTTTTAGATGTGGGGGAGGAAGACATTGGCAGACCCGGTTCTCCCGTTGAACCAGGCTACGACGACGAGGACCCTGAACTATCATCCCCCGAACATTCACCTGTTAGGCGGGCACGTTCCTCGTCTATTGAGAGTATCGGAAGAGAACAAAGCGAAGAGAGACCACGACGGCCGTCACCGTCTCCAGTAGAACGTACCCATTGTCACCACAATGATCAGAGAGATAGAGCTAGCCCATACACAATGCGTCCACAATACCAAGACAAACATCGGATGCCATCCTCAGACCTTTACGAGAAACGACGATTCACTTCGGAAGAAATAATTGAGAAAGAAATGCACTACTCAGATATTCCAGAACCACCAATGAGACACCCTCAGTTGCAAATAAGACGAGACCTTCACCAAGTGCCTCCACCGGATCCAACAAAAATTAATCAAATAGTTAGTCCACCAATTGATCCAGGTCCGTCCAGTATGTATCTGAGTCCATTTAGGAAGAGAAGTCACCCACCGGATATTGGAGAAAACGTAAGAACCTGTGCAGCAATTTACAGGAGTCGGTCTCCTGAACCAACAAACCTGTCCATGCCACGACAACCAATAGCAAACACGGATATTGTAGTAGGGATTCCACCGTCAATTATGGGAATTCCATCTTACCATAAGTTCGGACTTCCTATGCCACCGCCTCATCCTCAAATGGCGTTTGGTTCAGTATCTCATACAATTCTGGGACCACAGCAAACCGTTGCCCAAGATTTGATAGTAAAACACGCACCGCCGAAAGATACTACGCCGAGTACTTCAACAACTGTCACTAAATGTAAAGAGGGCCGAAAAAATCTCGAAGAATGTAGTAGTTCAAGTTTTATAACAAGTGGAATAAAGAATATAGTTGGTATACAACCGCCGGCTAATCCAAAACCTGGTACAAGTCATTCTACTGGACCGAAGAAAGGCTTTAGTATAGAAGATATTATGAGACGCTGATGAAATATATGTCTAGAAAGACTTAGTACGTAAAATGGATTGAGTAGCATAGATCACATTTAAGTTTAACCTTTAAAGATGCATGGCTTTTGCCTTGTTTTTTGAGCTACAACATATGAAAATATTCTCAACACATTTGTATGTATTATATCTTAAATAGGCAGTCGTTTTAAGTGATTTTATAGATGCATTTTTATGTAGATAAGAAGTTGTATTTCTACCTAATTTTAGTTTAAATATAATGAAAAGTATTATTAGTCCAAGTTTCGATTATAAATACGCAGTGTAAAATTACTAGAGGTATGTTTGTACGTATTTGCAACGTGGATTTGGTTTTCGTAAAGATCTCATAAGGTTTGTTTGTGCAGTGTTTTGTTTACCTCCAAATTTTAAGAAAAAAGAATTAGTTTAACGAAAATTAGGCAATATATTTTTTGTCGTTTTATTGTTGGATAGCGACGAATGAAACAGTTGTTTGGATGATTTTCTTTCAATCCATCAGTGATGATATTGGAATTATTCATATTCATAGTAACTTAATATTAGGTTATAGATTTAAAATATTAAGAAATGACTGGTTCTTATTACAGCTGTTATTTATTATTTAGTTACTTCATAGTATAGTTATTGATAACGATAGTTCTTCAGGCAATAAGCAGTTTTAAAAGTAATCGTGATTTAATTTAAGTTATTAATTTTAAATTGTAAATAATATAAATAGACTTATTTGTTAAATTCACTTTTAAACAGTTATATTTTGTTAATTTTAATTAGTAATGAATGGCAATTGTAAAATAATTAAATAAATCACAATTAGTACTAAACAAATTCAATAATGATAATAATTATTTTAAGTAGATTTAAAGATGAAATATTTAAAAAATGTAACAATCGATTTCCAATTTTGATTTTTTGATGATTTGATTGACATTTGATACTTTTGCTCAGGTGTAATTAAGTGAATTACAAATAATGTATGTACATTAGTATTTTTATATTATTAAATTATGATTCCAGATAATATATGTGCTTTGTTTTATTTCATATCAAACGACACAAACAAAACTTATACGTGTAAACAAAATACAGATCACTAAACTCGACGACAGACAAGTAAATTAATCCTATTCGTGAAACGTCAGTCACTACCGCAATAAACAGAACAGCATCAAGTATCAATTCAGTTTCAAAATTAACAAGCAAAGTTCACCTACACTTAGACCAACTATGAAAAATCCCTAAAGACATAGAATATCTTACACAAATTATGTAAATGGATAGTGTGGAGAAAATTTAAGACACTAAAAAACAACTTCATCAAGCTCTCCGAAAGCCTCTTTGGGCTGGTAGGGATAATTTTCAAATCTAGCTAGACTGATAAAAGCAGCAGGTGATGGAATCATAATAGAGGTTTTGAAGGCGATTACATTGCCGGTACCGGACTGCCGTTGGAGGACCAGCGTGGATCAATAGTGTGGAAATCCTTTCTGAAAGGTTAGTGCCCGTTTGAAGAATTGCAGACTGATCTCATATCCGACCCAGGTATTCAAGTTTTTTTCGTGATCATTAGGAATCGGATCACGAACAGATTTGCCTATTTCCTATCTCATAGTACGCTCCAAGTCAAAATCTATGTGCAGTGTTTGCTAAAAGTAAGCCAATTATTATCAATATGTTTGTAAATGTAAGGAGCTCTAAAAGTTTATAGGTTCTGCTGTGCTGGGTTCATGAACGTGCGGTTATAGTACAAACCAAAAGCAGTATAGGTTAAAGGTAAAGGAAGGAGTCAGTTAGGGTTAGTTAGCTTGAGGGGTTTTAACTGTGGTGTGGTTCATTTTTTCATCAGAAGAATGAACTAATAGTTTATGATTCATATTACTTTAGTCGTCAAATTCTAGATACAAACACCAGTTATATGAACTGTCGCAAAGAAGCATCACAGATATGATTTATTGTTCTTCTTAATGATACTGGCGATACAACGCTAATCAAAATTATGTTCGACATAAATCTAACATCAATCTATCAACAAATTTAACGACATTTTTTTCTTCTGATGGTCAATATGACGAATCAACAGGCCACATTTAATAATGTCGTTGGACATTGAATATTCAATTGAAATAGATATTTATCTATTCTTCGGACAAAAAATACGATCATTTATCTTAATCGAAATTCTAAATCTAAATTTTACAAAGTTTTTTACAAGAATGATTCACTATTAAAACATGATCCTTGTGTTGAGCCTTGGAGATAGACGTTTGTCGAATTTAATATGTTGTGATCTCCAACTACCAATGCACGACGTGATCAGTTTATGTGACTACATTGAAAATTGTTGACCTTATACTCGTAGGCATTTCGTTACACTATTTAGAGTAGGCATAAATGATCTTTCTGTGTTTCCATTATTATTTTACGGATAGTGTAATTAGTAATCACTATACTTATTAGAGGGTGATATTTACATTTATTTGTAGGTTTTGTGTTACTGCTTTTAACATCTTGCTATGTCATATCTTTCTTCTGTTGTTCCTAAGGGCCATAGTTAGACTATATAGTATGTAGTTATTGTAAAAAGGAAATGTTATTATTTACATAAAATTCATCGCTAATAAAAAAAATACGAATTTCAGTAACAAGGCAAAACGCTGCATGCTGTTATTCAGATAATACAATCACATATATTAATTCAGTGCAAAACAACAACTTCCCTTATAAGCAAAAAGGTGTTTCTTTTATGGTCGTCCGTTTTACGATCTCGAACCACCGTCTGTATGGCTACTTGCGACTTTATGCAAATTGACCGCCGACTAAGTAAAAAAAAGTGTGTAATAAAAAGGCCAGAGTGTGAGACTGGGTTCCGCGACTTGTGTGCTTCAATGATTTTTGAAACTTATTTATTTTTATGGCACGGCGCGGCGCTTAAAATATTTTAGATGTAAAACAGTAAACAATACTATTCGGCTGGGGTGTTTTAATACAATAATAATAATTTATTGATCCAAAATTGTTCCAAAAGTGAAACATAATAGACACAGTAGGTGTTTACAGAATTATACTCTAAGTTCTAAAAAGTTACATAATATTGTAGTATATTCAACAATTTTAACATTGTCTCTTAAACTGTGCGTGAGTGTGTGTGTGTGTGTGTGCGTGTGTGTATGTGTGTGTATATGTGTGTTTATGTGTGTATGTATGTGTGTGTGTGTACTTTTGTGCTTGTGAATATATATATATTGGCACTTACACTGGCAATTACAGGTAGGTCGTAGGTTGGGACATGAGAGAGCATTAATCTCAAAGGAGACGGTTGGTGCACCATTACGTCGTATCGCAAAAGGTATGTATGCCGTTTTCTGTACATTTATACTGAGGAGGTTCGAGTTTCACCATTTTATGACTTCGTTTAAAGCTAGTTCTGCCTTAGTTTTAACAAATTCCCATGTAGTGCTGTAGACAAGAATTGCGATGTCGTCAGTATATGCGTAGATTTTAACATATTCCGGGAGATTAATCAAACACAAAGCATTAACGTAAATTTGGAATAAGGTTGGGCCCGAGATACTACCTTGAGGAATGCCGCAGGTCACTAGCTTTTCGTCATTAGTGAAGTGAAGTGAAAGAAAGTGAAGAATCAATTTTTACGGACTGTGTGCGATTTTTAAAATAGTCTTTGAAATATCGCCAGAAGCGTACCGCGTACACCAAGAAGTTTTAACTTGGAGGTGAGGAGGGGCAGAAATTATGTCAAAAGCTTTTGAGAGGTCCAAAAATATTCCAAGACATTTATTTTGCTTATCCAGTTGCTTAGACACAAGTTGTGTAAGTTCTAATACCGCAACTTCTGTAGAGATTCCGGGTCGAAAGCCACACTGGTTTTTCACTATGATTTCATATTTTTGTAAGAAAGTTTTAAGATTATTACTAAAAAATTTTTCAAATAATTTAGAAACAGCCGATAATATAGAGATGGGTCTATACTGGTTGACACAGTTTCTGGCCCTTCCCTTGTGGACCGGGTGAACTACAGCTTTCTTTAGGGCATTTGTGAACACTCCTGTTTGTATACAACGGTTAAATAAGAAAGTTAGAGGTTGTACCAAAACTTGACGACATTATTTTAATAACACAGATGATATTCCATCCCACCCAACAACACAGTCATTGCGTAACGAATAAGAGACTTCACCTCAACCTCGTCTACTTCTAGGATAGTTAGCGAATTGGCTGGAGAAAATTGGGAACGGTCTTTGGTTGTGTTTGGAGGAGTAGTAAGCTGGTTGATTATATTCTGTGCCAAATTTTTACCTATATTTGTGAAATAATGATAGACCTCATTCACAGACGATTTTGGATTGTCACTAATATTTAGCAACTCAGTGGGGCTGAAGTGTAGGTTTTAAGTGTTGGTTATCACTTTAATTGTTTTCCAAAGAGCCTTCGGGTTATTCTTGGTTTTTGAGAGTTCGCTTTGCTTATATGATGTTTTCAATTTACTTAAGAGTTCATTACAAAAATTCCGGTAGCGGGTGTATGTAGTTTTAAGAAAAAGTCCGGATGTTTTTTAAAATTGACATGCATCCTGTCTCGATTTCTTATACATTTTTCGTGAGATTCTTTTATATGTTTTATGTTTGCCTATGATTACTTTTATTATGTTTATTAATTTATTCATCACTGCATTTTGTAGATAAAAGAGAAGTCGGTATTTTGCAATTCTAGTTTAATACTTTCATAATTTAGAGAACATGAAAATATATTGGTATTCCTTTTTGCCTTTATATCTGTAATAGCCAATAACACAGGTTTGTAGTCGGTGATATGGGAATCTAACACCAAGGTAGTAGAAGTTAGTTTAGACTTCAGGAGTACGTAGTCATAGCATTTATTTTGTCTATACTACGTACGTACATACGTATGTTAAGTTGAAGTATATTTAGGTTATTTTCAGTCATATTTACAAATTTCAGACACTCTTTCCTAAAAACAGGTGTTGCACTTTCCTGCCATTGAATCTAATTCGTTATTAATGTAGTTAACTGTGGCATATAAGCTTATGGAATTAGTTTGTAAAGGAGAATGGGCAGTTTTGGGAGGTAGGCGGCCAGTAATGAAATTAGTGTTAAATGAAAGTACTGTTAGTTAGTTTGTTCATTTAGAAAAAAAATCTAAGTACAAAGTAATTGTATAGAGCATTATCTGTTAATTATTATATTATTAGTGTGTGTATTGCTTTATATTAATTATTAATAATTAACTTCAAAACGCCACCATCGCCACCGTACCGGTTCGACTGAACTACCTGCTCCCATTACCCATCACCTAATACAGGGCTTGTATAATATTGAAGTGTACCGTAAGAAACAAAAAAGGGGTCTTAGCAACTACAGTGCAGAGCAAAACGTCTGGTTATCACGTGTCCGAATACAATCTAGACATGTTAGGTCTAGGATTTATTATTCATATATTGTTTTTGACCGACAAATGAACGGACGAGAAGCTGTCGCTCATTACTATTGTTCATGTCTGAGTGGAAGGCGCACATGTTATGTGTGTTGTATTTAGGCTGGGCAAGAAATCAAGAAGAGATTCGGTTACCGGCAGTGGACTTTAGTGTGATTATTGAGAATGAGTAGGCAGGTCGCAGTCGTTTTATAATAAAAATGTATTATAAATATGTCGTTTTATAATAAATATCTTTTAGTACTTATATCTAGAATCGTTATTTCATTTTCCTTTTCCATTTTTGCATGGGACATAAGCCATAATACTGGATAAAACTATTTAAAGTTTTCAAAAACAAAACTGTACTTTATCCGTTTTGGAAGTACACCACAGTGATAAAACTTCTACACAGTAATTAGAGGACTAAACCACATCAATAAATTAAAACAAAATCATTCTTAGCCGTGGACCGCCCACGCTCCATACAAATTTGCCCATTCTCCTTTGGCAGAACGTGTAAATAATATTAGAATTTAAATCTTTGTTGAAACACATATTATAGATGTTTAAAAATGTGCACCTACGCCCGAAAAAGCATTTCCGAAAATAAAACAAAACATTTCTTCTCAAGTTAAACCAAGTACTTTTCGGCTACACATTACGCTCGTAAAATATGACCACACCTGCTTTCTGTAACATTCTGTATATAATGACGTCAATGCCAAAGAAAATAGCGGTACTTAAGCGGCATTTTACTGTAAATAAAATAAATAAAAATATTATAATCGTTTTTTAGCTGAAAGATGAATTTAATAATTTTATTTAAATGAGACGAACACTTAAGTACATATTATAATATAATAACTTCATCCTCTCTCCGCTGCCGTGCCCGACAGGATCCATAATGAACTGAAATACCTTATACCTAAAAACAACTCTGTCACCTCTGGGTAGTAACACCAGCCTGCCATCTAGAGCGTTTTAATCGGTACAAAGAGGACACCTAAAGATGGTTAACCATCCTAACCATCCTAACCTTACAAACGGTATAGATCCTTAGGGTCTTAGAAGAGATTATGTTACTTTATGTGTTATCATGATTTTAAAATTAGAAAGGATTTTCTGATGCCTACTGCTACACTCTGTCATCACTGAACAGGGGACACCGACACACTTGAAAACTTGGTTTGAACAGAATTTCCTATCCATCATACTCCTACTGTGGAACAGCCTCTCTGTCCAAGTTTTCCTCTTGGCATTATCTATGGGTAGGTACTTGAAAAAAGTAATAGAAAAACTTGAACAGGGTCCGCATTAGCTAATCGCACCCATGCTGTTGTAAATGTCCAAAGGCTTCGGAGACGCAGGTGTAAGCAGCGTGGCCGTTTTAAAAAGTTATGACGGTGAAAGCGCCACAAAGCTTCATTTTTGCATTAGGTCAGTAAATGCAGACTGCATTTAATTACACATAAAAACAAATAGCAATAGAAATCGTATATCCTCAACGGCGAGTAGATTCAATGGATACACTAAAATGTTTTAATCAAATGTACGTATATGTTTAGGTTATGAAAATTTTGTGGTTGAAGTTGGTGTTAAAATATCAAGGAACTTGAGACTTTTAGCCGCAGCTGCGACCTTGAGTTGTATTAACTACAAATAAATTATAATCACATTATAAGGTTTACAAACTTGTAAAGTATACCTGATTGCCTCATTGATCTAGTGGCATAAGTTATTTTGTGAGATCCAGGGTTCAATTCCCGGGTTGGGTAAATTACTATTGGGTCTGTTGTTGAGAAATTCTTAGTCTAACATGGGATCAAAACAAGCTATACGTACTTAGGTTATTGTCAAATTTTGCGCAGGTAAACTTGAAACGTAACTTGAAACGATAAAAATATAAAAAAACACATTTCTTGTTCGTGTCTTTTAAAACAACTGAATTTTAGTCTATTATAGTTGGGCCGAGATTTTAAACTAATATTTTAACAGAGTTTTATGGGTCAGAGTGTAAAAAAATACAACTCTGTTGCCATTACTTTTTACCTTTTATTAACAAGTCAAACGCAAACATTTTGTTTTTAATATTATTTACAGTTTTTTATCGTATTGAAACACCATTTAAAGAACTCTGTTACTTCTTGGATATATCGCATCTTATTTATATCTTAGACTTACATAGATGTATATAATAATAGTTAACTATTAAATATTGAAACACAAATGTGTAACAAAATATATAATCTGATTGTGATATTGCTATATTTCTTTATTTTTTGGGACAAAAAGTAACAGAGTTTGAAATATAATAACATAATTCTTTTTTTGTATCTTACGTAAAGAAGTTGGTCTTGGTGTGACTTTATTTATATTAAAATATATAGTATATATATATAGTTACCAGAAATAAACACAATGTTACTTCTCAAGAACTGACAAATATAACTAGTCGTCGTAATTTGTAAATGGATAGTCTTTTTTGTTAAATCTTATTGTAACTGCGTGCTAGAGTCATGCCCTTTTAGTGATTTAAGCAAGTGTTCCTTTTTCAAATATACCCTGTATATAAAGTACGTTTTGTGAGCGTTCTTACCCATCATAATTATTTTTAATTCGCATCGGAGTGAAAGCCCCTGCACAACCAATGTGTGACGGTCATTTAGACTTAGAGCACAGAACTTTTATTGATACCGATTTCACAGCGTAAAAACGATAATTGAAGAATTAATAACACACGCGACTGGATCGCTCAAGGTCTTGTGCATCATGCAAAAAAGATTGATGCACCGGATTATGCTGAATATAATGTTTAAAATCAAGAAAATCTGAAAGAAATGAGAATCAACTCACATCTTGAAAGATGAAAGAGATTAGAAGTTGCAACTATTTTACCCAAATTAACATGGCTGGCCTTAAAAAGATGCGGCATGATTCGAACAACACTGAAAAGTTAGTACGTTTAGACTACCTACCTCCAAATGTATTGTAAAATTTATGAATTTTTGACACTTGCGTTGCTTATCGAAACAAAGAAAAATATCAATACTTTAATTGGCTGGGTAGAGCAAAATTGTATTCTATTCTATGTGTTCCGATTGTATATGAGTCAAATGCTGGTAAATATAAAAATATACCATCTAGGTAGTCAGATTCCAAAAACAATATTTATGAGTAGTTACACAATTTATCAGCCTTGATTTTGTGCTTCTAGTCTTACTAAAATATTTACTTAAGTCGATTTTTTCTTGCGTATTTGCTTATGACATCATTGACATCCATTATCTTTTTTGAACAATTTGACAATAATTGCTTCTGAAGGTTACTTCCTAATACGGAAATCCATAGAACGATTATATTCAATTATTAAGATTTTTCTTATAAAATGTGCTAGTTTCATTTCCGGTCAGCCTCGATTTATTTCCAGATGGTAATTACAAGTTTTGCATTCGTGTCCACGACATAGGGATAGAGCGGAAACGTGAACAAGCAACTCTTCATTCCGCTTTATGATAAAAAAACTAGTTAAATATGCATTCACGGGACATCGACAATTTAATCAATTAAGTGGTGACCAGGAATTCACGATTGATACGTAACGTGGCCGCTGGAATAACATAGGTGTAATGACATAAGAACTAATTATGTAAACGATTATGGAATCTATAATATATAATAGGTCTAGCTTAGAATTAATTAACTAAATGCTCAGTTTCAGGTGTTAATTACTGGTGTGTGACATAGTATTATGTATCTACAATTGAACTTTAATTCCTGATGCTCTTTATGCTTTTGGCATTGAATATTAAACTTGCGACCTATGTGGAGTGGAAGATCCTTCTCATTCACCTCAGAGGTCGCAAAATGTATTCCCTATAAAGCCAAATAATTACGTTAACCACTCAGGTACTACCAGGTAATGCTGCATACAATCCTATATATATAGAAACTATCTCACTACTGGGTATGGGCTGCCGAATAAAATCACACTGGACAATGGACTTCTCTCTCTTAATCTCTGGTATACAGATTCATTTAAAATGATAATTCATTTCTAATACATACGCCGAAAACTCAGAGTCAGACTGAAACTGAAACCCTATTGGTTGTTTATCTCAGCTATTATAGCTTGGGAATTAAGCTTATTATCATGCAGAGCTTCTTTACTCTTCTCTTTCTTCTTTACTTTACTCAGAGTATTTAGTATTTCTTTCGATATGATTTTGAAACATGAGATGTAATATTGACGTCGATTTAACCACATTTCTTCTAGTAACAGTTTACTTCTTATAGCCTTAAATAAAAGTTTAACAATAAATCATCGTTTTTATGTATTAGAATCATGGGAAGAGCAGCTAATATATAAAACATGGATTGGTTTTGTATTGAACTATTAGTTACTTTAAATGTGTAGACACGTTGTCAATAATTGCGACGATGATCCGAACTCCAACATTTACACTAATGCCGTGACTCCACACCATATTTGTTGTGTATAAGTGCTAGCTTTTGCACGCGGCTTCGATCGCGTTAAAGTACATTTTGTCAAGCCAGAAGACGGTCCTAAAGGTTTTTTATCCCCCGTGAACAGTCCTTTATAGGGTAACTTATGTATTCAACTGTATCGGTGACAACGTGCGTTCAAAAATTCTTGTTGAGTACTAAAGGCGTGAAAGCGTAGAAACAAAAAATACTCACATATTTTGTACTACACACAACTTGTACCTAATATTATGGGCCAAGTGCTTTAGTAAGTGGTTTTAACAGTACTAGTCATAACAGTCTCACTTGTTAAGATTTAGAAGAATTAGCAGCTGAATCTAATCGGGGACGCAAATCTAATCTTACAGAAGACGACGGTGAGAGAACTACCATCGGATGTTATTCTGCAGGTGTGTAGAGTCACCTTCACCAGATCTCCATGTGAGATGGGGTTGGCGACTCACAAGTGACGCCACTGGTAATATAAATATTTATGGTAAATGTAGAGTAGGTGGCCTTTAAAGATATGACACGTGAATTTTTAACGCTTGAGATGATATAAAATATTCAGATTTAAAGACTAAAATTTAAGATAGAGATGAGTGTGATTATTCTGAGACTTACAATACACCCTTACTTATCTGTACCTACATTGTCTTTTATTTCATGAAATAATACATACCTACTTATTTATCATTTTTACCTGAAACCTTACCTTTGTTGCTGACTGTACCGTGTAATTCCATGGAGCCGTTGGAAAAGGAAAGAAAAAAACATTCAAAAAACTCTTGGAGCCGTTACGGTTGGGAATCTATCTATGAACTTTCATCAGTGCTTTTAATAAATTTCTTGGAGCCGCTGGGAATTCATGTTTTGAGTTTTAAAAACATTTAATTATTTAGATTTTTATTTATTTAGGTATATATTTTTGGAGTTGGTGGGAATACGCGAACAACAGAATCTTGGAGCTTTGGGAATAAGCCATTTTAAATCATATAAATAGTATTATGAATGATGAATTCTTTTCTTAATATTATTACGAGCTTAAATAACAACACCTCTTTCGGACGTCACGTAAAGTCTTAAAGTCACGCTTTAGGGACTGTGTTGTTTTAAATTAAAGATGAAATTTTACTTTTTTAGATAGGGAATGTAGTGGCGTCAGATAGCTTATGGTTCGGTGTGATAACTAAATGAGCATAGCGTTGATGTCGATTTTTTGGAAGCCTATAATAGTAAATGCAAACAAAACATTTTGATCATATTTAAGTGAAATCACTATTTTTATTTATTAAAATTATTGAACATAAATATGCTGTTAAAAGTAAAAAATATACATAAAATCACCAACTGCCAATAAACTTATATAGTCGAATTCATGTCCTGTGCCTACCATAGGCGTACAATAAAGCGTATAAATTGTAAAAAAATACTATTAGTTAAGTATGTATATAAACTGGACCACCGCCCGAAAAATCGTGAATCATGAAAAATTAAATTCGGCGATCAACAGCTTCCTTCCATACAAAGCGGCAGGACTGGACGGTATTTTCCCAGGCCTGCTAAGATGGTGCGATGGGTCCTTAATAGACCACCTCCAGATCATCTACGTAAGCTGCGTGGCCCACCGCTACATCCCCTTGAAATGGAGAGAAGTCAGAGTAATCTTCATCCCTAAACCCGGCAAAGGAGATTACACACAACCGAAATCATTTAGACCCATCAGTCTCACATCATTCTTACTTAAAGTGCTGGAGAGACTAATAGACAGGGAATTAAGGAGCACTGCACTAGTCAGCTACCCCTTGAACCCCAACCAACACGCTTATTCGATGGGCAAATCAACAGAATCTGCCTTACATCGAGTCGTTTCATATATAGAGGGCAATCTAAACAGCAAAATATCAACCCTAGGAGCCTTCATCGACATCGAAGGTGCCTTTGACAAAACCAGCTTCACCAGCATAAGCCAGGCTCTGTCAAGACATGGGGTCGATTCCACAATTGCGGGATGGATCGACAGCATGCTCAGATACAGAGCTATACAATTTACTGTGAATAACACATCAAGAGGGGTGGTGGCCAGAGGATGTCCGCAAGGTGGAGTCCTCTCACCTCTCCTATGGAACATTGTGGTCGATGAGCTCATTACCCAGCTCAATGACCGCAAATTCTTCACAGTGGGCTATGCGGACGACCTGACCATCCTCATCAGCGGCCGCTTTGAGAGTGTGGTATGCGACCAAATGAGGTCTGCATTGAAGGTCGTAGAGCAGTGGTGTGAAAAACACAACCTAACAGTGAACCCGACAAAGACGGAGTTAATCATGTTCACAAATAAACGTAGTTTAGGAGAACTGAGACTACCTAAACTATTTGACACCAGTCTAGCCCTTACCAAGGAGGTCAAGTATCTAGGAGTGATACTGGACAGTAAACTCCTATGGAACAGGCACCTGGACGCAAAAATAAATAAGGCCTGCATTATATTCTGCCAATGCAAGCGACTCCTCGGCAGAAGCTGGGGATTATCACCGAAAATCACACTATGGCTGTACAAAACGGTTATACGGCCAATCATCACATACGGTGCTATTGCCTGGTGGCACAGAACGGAACTAAGCACTGTCAGAAACAAACTGCAGCAATTCCAGAGACTAGCATGTACTGCCGTCACTAATTGCATGCGCACAACTCCCACAACCGCCCTAGAGGTGGCTCTTGATCTAGCCCCACTAGACCTGTATATACAACAGGAGGCAGCTGTGGCAGCCATCAGACTTAAACTCTTAGGTCTCTGGTATAACCGAGAGGGTCCCCATATCAAATTATGGAATCAATTAGTGGAATACCAACCACTAATCGCTGCCCCATGCGACAGGATCCCGAAACAACACATTTTCGAGAGGAAGTATCAAATACAACTATTTGAAAACGACCGAGATCAATCTGGCATACATGAAGTGCGAATCTATACGGACGGTTCCAAGATGGGGTCAGGGACAGGAGCCGGAATTTTCTCACAAGACCTAAATATAAAAATATCACTGGCGCTTGGTCAACACAGCTCCATATTTCAATGCGAGTGTGTTGCAATAACTTACGCCGCGACCGCGGTCATGTCAAAAGGCATAAAGGAGTACAACATCCGAATATTGTCAGACAGTATGGCCGTTTTAAGGGCCCTGGAGGGCAACACCATGAACTCCGGTCTCATTTATGAATGCCACCAGACGCTAGAGCGTTTAGCCTCTGCGAACGGGGTAATTCTGCAATGGATCAAAGGGCATAGTAATTCATTCGGGAACGACGCCGCCGATGAGCTGGCAAGAAAGGGATCTGTAACTTCAGTGGCAGGCCCAACAACACTACTGCCACTTCCCTTCAATCAACTTCGCTCATGGGTAAGGCAACGGACTCGTGAGGCGCATAACGGTCGCTGGGCCAACACACCGGGCTGCAGGCAGTCTAAACTGGTGCTGACGGAGGTCTCACCACGTTTAACTTGCAGACTGCTCAGTCTTGACCGACTCGACATCAGAATAGTTGTAGGAACAATTACGGGCCACTTAGCCCTAAACCGGCACCTATTCACCATCAGTGCGACAGACAGTCCTCTATGCAGAGGATGTCTCAACGCGGAGGAAACGGCCGCCCACGTTATCCTGGAGTGCGAGGGAGTGGCCACACAACGGGCAAGTATTCTCGCGGGTGCGAGATCGCTCCTAGAAGCCTGTGAACGCCCCAGGAGGCTTTTGTGCTTCTGGAAGGAGCTAGGCTGGCTCAACTAGTCAGCCAATCTGAACGCATAATGGACCGTCTGTGAGTCTAAATGCGGAAACAGAGCCCTACACCAATACCAATACCAATATGTATATAAAATTGCTTGTACCAAGTTTCTTTTCGCCTCTAATTGCGTAGGTCTCCAAAAAAAATGATTTTACGCAAAAATTACGTCATCACAATTCTACACTATTGCTACAGCACCTTTCATCGAAGCTAACCGGATTCGTATACAATTCTGAATAATCGTAAATCTAGCTCGTGCTATGCATAATAAAGTAAATGACTTGAGTTTTTACAAAACATATGCAGTGGGAATTCCGTATAGGTAATCTAAACCACTGGTGTACGTGATAAGAAAGCTTAGCGAAACAGTAACTTAAGTTCTTTATAGCACTTGTATGACTGTCTTATAGGACCAGTATGTTCATGTGTCACAGAACTCAGACATAGTGTCGGCGTGATGAAATAGTTTTCTTTGAATCGGTTGACATGTGTGCGCGTGTGCCCGTGCATGGAAGATCTATAGCCAATAATTCACAGTTGTTCTGAAGAACCTTATAACATAGATATAATGCTATCATTATCCTCAGAATTATTGTAAATACAACGTACTCAATATAGGATTGAAGATAAAAATTGTGTCTCTTTCTCTCTCTAAACGTGGGACCTAAAAATAAAACAAGATATTTGTTATCTTGTAAAGAAATATCGTTTTTTCAAATTCCAAATTCAAGAAGGTTTGCTCTTGTTCAAGCTATCTGACGGATTCACCGCCTCCACCCTACTCAAGCCTGTAGTAAGATAGCATTATTAATACTTCTCGGGATAGCATTACCAACGTACAGGTCACACCATTAATGAGGTTACAAGCACAGATAACCACTTCCCATAAAGCAGATCGTATATTTTACAACTTGCTTAACATAATACATAGTTGAGTAGAGGACATCTTCATACAAAAGGTCGGCAAGATCCGCCTTGAAATATCGGTTAGCTTTAGACTGACCTAGTCGGCCGATTTGAAATTTTTTTTTGTTAGATAACCCGCTTGTTGACGAAGTTTATAGGCAGTGTAACATCATTCTATGACCGTAAAACCAGGAGCACAGATATAAAACTGTAAAGCGTGAGCTTTAGAAAGAAAAGAAATTCTAGAGAGTTTGCATGTTTGATGCGCTAATCTAACTATCAGTCTAGATATAACAAAATATTTTTGCGTAAGATAGCACATCTAATGAGAAAGCGTGTGGAACTGTGAGGCACAGCTACTTAGATATGCAAGTGAGATTCGCCTCTTTTCAAAATACCATGACGGCATCAACTAACAACGAACATTCGCATTAAAAATGAGGCGATCGTAACATAAAGGAAACGGTAACCACAATATTAACTACACTGAATACAAAATGTTATTGATTCATACAACACATAAAATGGATTACTTTATTTCTTCGACGAATGATTAAGTTAAATATTGTCTTTATTACAAATTAAGCCACCTTGGGATCATTCCTGTTTTCTTTAAACACGCTCAATCTGTTTGTATTACTTTGTAATAAAAACAATATTTGAGGTAAAGAGCAACTCTCGGATCGAAATTAATGAAGTTCTGTCTGCTCAAACCTAGAAGTCACAAACGTAATCTAATGCGCCCAATTATTTATCACGAGAGTGTAGATAATTGGATTGGATTAAGATAGAACGAGCAGACGGGTCACCTGATGGTAAGTGACTACCGTCGCCCATGGACACCTGCAACTCAAGAGCACAAGTGCGTTGCCGGCCTTTGAGATAGGAGTAAACTCTTTTCTTGAAGGTTTGAAGGTCGTATCGGTCCGGAAATACCGCAGACGACAATTTTTTTCCAGAGATTGGTTGTGCGAGGCAACCGCACAGTGGTGGATTGCCAATTATATAGGTGATGGAGATTTAAGTTTTGTCGCGTTGAACGATGGTGAAACGCTGCGGCCTTTATAAGACCAAACAATTCCTCGGAGCACTCCCCATGATACAGGCGATAGAGAATGCAGAGAATAGCTACATCTCTACGCAACGCCAAGGGATCAAGCCGATCTGAAATATCCTGGCAATCGACGATTCGAGTCGCTCCCCGTTAAATGCGGTCAAGAGGAAGAAGCTGGTACTGGGGTGCTCCCGCATGGATATGAAAATAGTATTCCATATGCAGCCGAACCTGCGCCTTATAAAGTTGTAGCTTGTAGGCCGGGGTGAAATACTGTCTCGATCTGTTCAGCACACAAAGCTTCTTCGAGGCTAATTTGGCTTTACCCTCCAAGTGACCGCGAAACTGGACTTCGCTCGATATATCAACGCCAAGGATTTCGATGCTGGCTGTGGCAGTTTTGGAGGTGCTCTCAAAGAAAGGTGATATGACAAACGGTATCTTTTTGGCGGTGAACGCACAAACCTGTGTCTTTGTTGGGTTAAATTGGACTAGATTAAGTCGACCCCAATTAGAAACTCCCTCTAAGGAGGCTTCGATTTCAGACACAAGTTTGGATCCATGTAAGAATATATTTTATTAGAGTGTATATAATATATAGATAAGCCTTACTGCTAGGTCCAGGATCAGGTTGGCTTAAATTTATATAGGCCTACTCGTAATACCTACTGATTGATAATTAAGGGACGTGAAACGTGATCGGGCTAAGAAGAAGAACTCGTATGTATCGTATGAGCACACTTCACGCACGTAGATAGCGACGTAGCCAGAAATGGGAATCAGGACTAGTCGAAGATAAGTGGCTTAGTCATCATCACAAAATCCAAAATCAGCAATAAGTCTATAGCAGACATTGTGTCATTTACATCCATTGAACTTTGACGTACCGACTTTGGCGTGGTATCTGACCGTTTCCAAGCGGCAGTCAAGGATTAGCCAAGACAAGGGAAGTAAACGGTACAATAAAGTTGTTGAAGAATATAAAAGTCGAACATTATGTTTGGTGGTTATTGTTTGCATTAAGTACTATGAAAATTAATTTTATATTTAGTTATTTAGTCTGTTCATTTCATGCCCTAGTGATAGAAAAGATGGACCACCTTCCAAGAATTCAGGTTAAAACAGTAAAGATTTACCTTTGCTTTCGGTAAGCTTTTTGTACTAAAGTTCTTTCTGAAGGTAATTTTCACAGCTTTTGCAGGAGGTAAGGTATAAGATTTTTGCTGGAATTGTAGGATTAGAACTCTACAGAAGACCGTGTTGTGTGTGACCATGTGCAAGTTGTCGACGTATGACTGAAATCACTGGTAGTTCGAGTATCGCATTGTCATGGGCGTTGTGCTTATCTGCGAACTTAGTGGAAGGAAGACGGTAAAATAAAAGTGATGTTATTAATTTTTAAGCTACATTTTAACATTACAGGATAATAAGAACCCTCTTAAGTATTTTCAAATTAATCAAAGTCAAGTAAGTATTTTCAAAAGCTGCAATGTATTCAACTTTTGCCTCAAAAGAGAGCTTAATTTTAAGTAAAGAAATTCACCCATACAGGTGGTCTGACATTTCATCGATATTGTAAACAACGGCTGTTAAATGCCAATAAAGATGCATCGCAGTAAATAAAGTTTGCAAACATTATACATTAAAATTTTTGCTCATTTCACAAAGTACTTTTATAAAGAATTAACAGCCGTCCGATTTGAAGATAAATAAAGACAAAATACTGTTTTTATTTAAAGTAGAGTACATAAAATGTTATGGATAGTAATTATTTTTGACTTTTACGTACATTTGACAAACGCAGTACAGTTTTGAAAGTAATAGGTACAATACTCTTGTATGATCAAGAACGGTTTCATAAAAATATGTATAATTAATAATCATCTCATTGGATAAGACTACCAAATCAAGACAAGGTTCAGGAAATACCGAAGAGAAACATACAACTTGACTTGGCAAAATCGCTTCTTTACACCAATAGTGTATGACATTTCAAATGAATGATTGAAAGTAAAGCTACGGGTAACTTCATCACCATCGTTAGTCCGCATGGAATGATGATGAGGATGATAGACTTCTTCTTTCTAGCGACCTTGTGCAATTCGCTATTCAATTCATGTTATGTTCATCATTCTATCAAGTTATGTTGGCGATTGGCAAGTCCTTGGCCTTGTCTCAATTCTTGCCGCCAATCTGTGACTACTTAAAATGTTTCTTTATGAAACAAAACTACTTCAACCTTTGTTGGACTTAGGAATGGTTTAACTGTTAGTGTTAACAAGGATTTTGTGTACTTTGTACATACCAGACTACTGATTGTCACGTTAGGTGAATTTGGTAATCGTATTTTCTTACCAGGCCAGTGACATCCCATTCACATTTCTTTTTTATTCCTTTAACATTTGATCAATATATGTAATAATATAATAATAGCATCTCCAAAACCATGAAGGTTTATAATGAATGCTACGGGAAAGTCTAGGTCGATAACGCAGCACTAACTAAAATACTAAGTAACTAATATCATACCTGAATACCAAAATAATTAAAACAAAAGGTGAACACAAAATAATCAAGAAAGTTGAATATAGATCAATCTCTTGTTAGAAACAGTCTCACAACCACTGATATAAAATATGAAAATCACTAACTAACAGTAACTGCCAAGTTGTTCGTACCACTATTCCCACTCAAGACAATGTTCTGAACTTATTGCTACCCTTTTTATAACCCCACTATTTATTAATATATATCAATCGACCAATACCATTGCGTTACCGATATAACCAGTCAAAATAATGTCTATTAACTTATTCTTATTAAATAGTGAACTGTGTTATCATCTATTATAGTTTGTCCCAAATTTTAATAAAATAAATAAGATTTTTGATGTGGCGACGACACTCTTTAGTTATAGTTTTATAAGTATGTCTAATTATCATCATATATCATCATAATGTGATCATAATATTAATACGTGAAGAGAATTCTTTGTATCTCTTTTTAAAAAAATCAGCGAACGTAGTAACATGAATTTTGGAATATTTACAGTTTATATACCTATAGAAGAAGTGCAGGAAGCTAAATTTTTTTAACAATATGTCTTACAACTTTAAAAATGACGTGAAAACCTATCATGGTAAATAAGTCCATACAATGACAGCTCAAGTTATACTGGCCTAGAAAAAAACAATGGTCGAAGTTCGACCACCACGCGATCTCTAGTAAAGTAATATTGTTTATCTACTGCTGCTGTCTATTTTCACGTTATTTATGGAAAAAGACTGTTCCTTAGATGAAATTATTTGAAAATTTTATGGTGAACGGTAAAACGTGATGTTTAACGTTGTAAAAATAGATGTCACAAGAAGAAATGTGTTTGAATGTGCCACTATTTGTAAGCACCTCGTATTTCCGTTGAATTTCTACATCTCATTTGTACATTGTTCTATTCAAAAGTATTCGTACATAGCAAAATACTATCGGTAGTTGTGTTATCGACGATCTAAGGAACTGGTCGCATTGTCCGGTGCCTGCCTGCAACTGGACCCGAAGGGGACATCACTGTGACTTTGAAAGTAAGAACTTTTCCATCAGTTTGCTATTTATTGTAAATCTAGCGTCTGGCTGTCTGTCTGTTCGCGATAAACTGAAAAAGCCACTAAACGGATTTTCACTTTCACTAACAGAAAGAGTGATTCATGAGGAAGGTTTAGGTGTATAATTTGTTAAGATTTTGTGTAAATTGATTGAAATATGTTGATGATTGTTGAAGATGTCTCTGCTACCCGTGCGAAGTCATTGAGGGAGGCCTTTGTCCAGCAATGGACGCCCTATGGCTGAAATTATAAGGACGAAAATGATGTAGTAAAAAGTTCTTAAGTTCACAGTTGTTTAGTGAGTACAACGCCGCGCCGTGTGTAAGTACGCATTAGCCCAACGGCGCTGTCCAGTGGATAGTAAGCAGTTACGGACCTCAGTGCAGTTCGCAGGGTTGTCAATAATTCACATAAAAATATTTTGAAAACTTTTAACTTTACGAAACTGTAAAGAAGTAATTTTAAAGTTATTACGATATAAAAAAAAATATTTACCAAAACCTATTCGATACTACTGGTGGGTTTTGGAAGTATAAGCTACTGAATGGGTTATCACTACATATTATAAAACAAAGTCCTCCTCCGCGTTTGTCTATCTGTCTGTCTGTTCGCGATAAACTGAAAAACTACTGAACGGATTTTCATACGGTTTTCTCTACTAGACAGAGTGATTCATGGGAAAAGTTTAGGTGTATAATTTGTTAAGATTTTGTGTAAATTGATTGAAATATCTTGATGATTGTTGTAGATGTCCCTGCTACCCATGCGAAGCCAGGGTGGGTTGCTAGTGGTAAATAAAAAAAAAATAGTTTTTATATTAAACTTCGTCATTTCGTCTTAGAATTTTGTACGAAATTATAACAAACTAGGCCATCCTAGATAACTGTTATTTTTTAGTTTTCTTGTAATTGCTGAGTAGTAAAACCATTTAATGCAAATACCACAACGACAATATAAAAAAATGAGAGGTGTCAAGGGACACCCGGATGGAACGAAGTTCCTTTCGATTAATTAGTGAAGGAATTGTAATAAAATTTTATTTCTTTTACTATAGCAAAAAGTGTCGTTACAACATTTGGTCTTAATTTTTTCCGTCTAGCCCTAGCCCTTTCGCAACGCGCCAAAAAATAAAGAAGGAAATGCTATCCGTCAAAGTGACGTGACAAACGTCTTTTCATTAAACTATTTATCTCTCATGAATAAGATTTACTTACGAGCCTGGAGTTAGTTAAAAAACAAACCAATAACATATCTCCAAATTGAAATAAAAAAGTGCAACAAAATGCCAATACGGCACGGGTAACCCTATCGGGGCCATCAGGCACCCGATACATTCTACCGCCTAATTAAAACGGTCCAGGAGACCCTTTTATCTACCGCAGATACGATTACGGCGCAACGACACGCGAACTCTCGCTATATTCCGGTCATTTTCGGCGCGTTTCGGTTATGTTCGGCTTGCGATCCAATTCGATAAAGTCTAGTGAAAGAGTGCGATTATAAAATTCGAAATGCTTTAACATTCGAACGCGAGAAAGTTCTGTGATTTTGTTATTATTTCTTTTTAAGCGGTAGTTAAAGCTTGTCGCTAACTTAACTTCTTCATGTTTTGATTATAATTTGTAAGTTTATTGGACGGAAAAATAGTTTTGTAAGGTATCATACACTGTAGTGCACAAATAAAGATCTTTTTGTTAATGTTTATAGGATACCAGCAGCGCCCCGCGGTTTCATGTGCGTAAGTCCCGATCCCGTGAGAATATCGTGATAAAAAGTAGCCTATGCCTTAATCCAAGTTTCCAGCTATCTACATACCAAGTATCATCGCAATCGGTTCAGTGGTTTTTGCGTGAAAGAGTAACAAACATTCCATCCATCCATCCATCCAAACTTTCACATTTATAATATTAGTGGGATTATAATATTAGTGGGATTAGTAGGATGAGCATCGTTTAGTGTGTTGTAACCATAATCATCTCAAGCCAAGGATGTCCAATTTCGTAAAATAGGTTACATGTGTTTAATAATATTAATAAAGAGATGACTGTAATTGATATTTTAAAGGCTTTCATATTAAATGTAAGTAGCTGCTCTTATGTCATTGTGAAATGTAATTTATGTACGTAGGCAGTACCTATGTAATATATTTTTATTGGTGTTATAATCAACTGCCGGCTTGGTGTGCCATTAAAGTTAGCTCGAGAAAATGGGCTGTTTTAATTCATTATTTTAGTTCATATGTGTATAACTTAAGTAGTGTGACCACACTTCGCATTCACTGAGTGCCAATTGGGTGGTGGTTGGGTGGTAGGTGAACTGTCTCTGTAAGAGTGAAAGGGTTTGCTCATTTTGGGGCCCCTGTGGATACTACTTGTGAACTAAGTGACTATTACCATTAATTTTGTAATAAAAAAATAAGAATTTTACATATTTTACTTTCAATTTAATATTCAAATGAGAGCCTCTGTTATGAATTGTAAATTTATTTTTATAATCAAAATTAAACGCCTAGATGTGTTGCAAACAACTTAGTTCAAAAATATGCAGTTAAAAAACTAGTTTTACTAGTAAAGCAATCAATAGGATTCGCGTATTTTTACGTTTTTTTTAAGACAACACTTTTGGCTTTGTCATGCCACTTGTTCCTGCCGCTAAATGTGAATGTGTTTTATTTTTTTAGATACCCAATTTTAATGAGCGAACTATTATTTTTTGCTTTTGGAACTTACTAAACAAAGCAAGATAGATCATAATAAGGAGAAGTAAGTATATTGAGAGTCAAATAACCTGCCGAGCGAATCAACAAATTAAAACTGTTGGTTATTGCTGGCTAAAATTCAAAGTATAAGTAATATAAGTCCTGTATATATTTAGTTTGTATTTTAATTAATTTTATAAAAGGGTAGGAATACAATGCAACAATAATGTGGTTACTGTATTTGCAGGTAAACGCACGGTAGGTTGTCGTGCCCAAACTAAGACAGTGCTCTGGTTTATAGGATGTGATGTGAATGTGATGGGATGTGGAAAGATTATGTAAATTTAGATATATTTAATAATCAAAATAAAAACTTGTTTTTTATTTTAAACACTAATAAGTATAAAATTACTTAAGCACTATAATGGAACGTATTTTTCGTAATGTTAATTTTTCCCGTAACATATCTATGTTTGCTCATCACTCTGTGAGACTAATGAGTTTGGACATACTCGGTAGTAGTCGCAATACGTGGTAATAATGTTTTTTTATTAGATAATAATTTCCCGACCTGGGAAGCGAAGCAAAGGTCTCACGAATGCACGCAAACACACCCATCTTATGCTCCGGGATCGACGCGATAGTCAACTTACGAGCAGAAAATCGGCCTAATTGTCCAAATCCAATTAATAACTGGTTATGTGCTAATATATATTAGTTTAAGAATATCCTTAAATTGTTCTCAATTTAACCACCGATATAAAAATAGATAAAAAAATAAAAGGTTTTAGTACTGTGTAATTGTATAGCGTTGTTTTTGTGGATAAGTAATTCTGCCAAATATACTTGGGATTATCGATAGGATCAGAAATGTTCAAATAATACTGCTGTTCTTTATAAACTAAATCAAGTTGTTTTAAAAAATTGAACATACAACACGACACTAGCAGTTGTGATCCATGCTCTATAAAGTCTATGGAATGTATTAAAAAAAACTCTTTTTTAACTTAAGTCAATAATATATAAAAAAAAACACTCTCTTAATACACAACTTGTGAATACTAAGCCTCCCAGTGACAACAGATTTCAATCCTTTACTTATTTTTAAAATAGTATTTTTATTTCTATTCTTTCTTTTCATGAGGAGTTTTCAGGAGAAGAAAAATAAGTCTTTTTAAAATAAGAAGTCAATTTTATTTTAAAAGACCTCCTCCTTTTTACAGATACTGCCTCAATTTTGTACATTTAGACACTTTCATAACATTTTCAAATGTAAATGTTAAACATATTGGAAATAACCATTTTTGTAAAAGAAATTATATGTATCCTCCAGTTACATGCAGGCATGGTGCTCGTACGCAGCTGCAGTACAGGCGGTCTGGGGCATAAAGGCACCAAACTGGTTTGTAGCCTGAATCCCGACGCAAGTGGAGACCGCAGTACTATAGACAAGATTCAGTGAATTGGCCATTGATACAATATTTGTTTTGAAAAAATAACGAAAGTTTTTATTCAACTACTTAGACTAATTTATTTATTTATTTAAACTTTTTGCACATTAGTACATAGGCGAACTTAATGCCTGAGGCATTCTCTACCAGTCAACCTTTGGTTTATGTAGAGAAAAGAAGAAGTAGGTGCACTTAACTTGACTTACTTGGTGTAACATAATTTACAAATATACACACATACACAGATGCATATATACACACATATAATTTATCGCCGCTGTACTCATTTGAGTACGATTCATCAGGTTGGATATTCTTATATATTTTATATAATTATTGCGGATTTTATTCATTTTGAGAAATCAGCTTATGGAAATTTATTTTTTTTGTGACTGTAAATATCGAATTGAGTCATTGAGAGTATCGTAAATACATAGAACAGAACATCGTCGCGGGTAGGTGTACATTATTATTTTCTATATTATAATCCATAAACTACAATTAGTTTTCAGTAAATGTCTAAATTTGTAAATGTAATTAGTATTGCATACAATTGTACATATTATAGAAGTAAAATATACGTCTTAGTGACAATTTATTCTTGCAAATAATGCAGTATAGCGGCAAGCGTTTTTGTCCTATCGTGAACTGCATTTGTAGAACGGCGATCATTGATGACACAATGGAACCATTGGGTTGCTCCCAATGGTTCCATTGTGTCATCAATGATCGCCGTAAAAGTAAAAAGATGGTTTTATCTAATGTGCAGAAAAGTACATGTTGGTATTCTGCAGTTGTTTCAGAATTACTATAAAGGAATGGGAGAAGTCGATGAGCTTAGCCAAAATATGTATATCATTTCACTGGACTGGGTAAAAATGGTAGTGTTTACTTACATGGTCGATATTGGCATATCTAATGCAATTTACATATTATACATATATACAGCCAGGATGACCACATGGACTAGCAGTTATTTGGGCGTAATCTGGCCCAATATTATTTAAGAGAAGCAGTCGAACAAAAAGTCGCCACTCTTTATGAACAGTGCAGGTCTGGCATGAGATGCCTTTGGACACTACCATCAAAAAAATGAAAAAAGAATTGCTGTAGGCGATTTGTCATGCAAAAGTTCGCTGGCAATGCTAAATTTCATTACAAACACAATTTGTCGAAAGTAAATGTATTGAAATATATATGAGCGGTAAGTGGCCTCTGTACTCGTATGAGTGCATCCCCCTTAAATAATAAAACAGGTTCGTTTTACTTCCTAATACGGTAACTTGCGTTTCTAATTAATTATAAGAAAAAACGATTAATGCTTCAAATACTGTTAGTTTTTTTTTTGGCGCTTAATGGATTACTGCTTATATATCCAAAGACCAGTTTCATTTTAACAAGTGCACATATGGTGCAGGTGACCCGTTAGTATCCACGTGACTAAGTGTATTCGGGACTCGGAATTGGATAATTATTTGTGAGACATTTGCCACTAAAATTTAAGCAAAACAAGTGTGTTTCGGGAAAAAATAATAAATTATATAATATTTTTTTTAAAATATAATTTTATATTTTTATTATAGTAATCATTTACATCAATAAAAACAAATAACTATGATATTTCGCACGATCTTACAATTATTTTTGACATTCACTTGAGTGTTTAAGGTTTCCTATCATTTGATGGTATCTAACAAAACAAAACTAAATTGGAAAAAGATATTAATTCACAAAATTATTTTTATGTCTTTTCATCTTACATAAGCTTATAATAGTCTACTACTGAATTATAGAGCAGAATTTTTATCTATATATGGCGTTTAAATAGTTACAACAAAATAAAAGAAAATACATACAATATTTGAAGAGCTGCGACCAATATCCAATGATTTGACTATACAGATTATTGAGTGCATTCGGTACAAATCATAAAACTTGATTAAAACTTCAAAAGTTATAAATGCAATTAGTTTTATGTTGTTAGATGAGGCTCGGTTTCCTATTTTGGGTATATATAACATAATGTATAGCTTGCTAAATGAGTAAGAGTAAGACAGAGATAAAATATATCCCAAGCAAGTGCTCGTAATATGGGGAAATGTTGTAGGCTTTTATAGACATACCAAAGTGATGCCACTGAACTTCAAGCGAACAGCTGTTATCACACTTCCGCAGTCACGGTGATAAAATATTCTAAAGGAAGTCCTCATGTCAACAAATATGACCTAAATTTGATAGCCTTCAATGGTGTTTGATGACTTCGATTTTTCTTACACGAAAAGGGAAATTTTTATTTTTAGGTTTGACACTGTGGTGCACCAACTTGTTAGGTTTCGACTTCTACAATGGTAGAATTATTTGAATTTCAAAGCTAAAATAACGTGATTAAAACTTTTTGGCTTCCTTTCGAATAGTAGGAAAAAAAAACAAACGAAGACAAGGCAGTTGACAAAAGGTAGGTACGTATTATTACAGGTCTCGATCTCGTCTGGATACTAGGCATGAAAAAATAGTAGTATCTACGCTATAGATGTAGGCTTTCTTTCGATATAACGTGTAGGTAATTTAAAAATAATAATAATAATAATTTTAAAATACAGTAGATATTACAAGAATGTGTGGTAGTTTCAAATTAAGGGCCATTTTAGGCACACAAACAAAGCCCGAACGGAGCACGAAGATGATCACCAGTTGAAGGGCATTCGGATTAAGATTGGCATTATGGTGGCAACACAGCCACGGTAATATTATCTATCCAGTATTGTGACTCGGCGCTGTCCTTGAAATAATTACCTACAGCCACGCGGTACGTAAAAACGTGAAAGGGCTGCCCGCCTACAGTATTTTAATTTCAGCTACCTACTTGAGTTTCTTTCTAGTTTTGTGATTGTAAATATTATAATATATTTTTATTGAAAAAATAAAGGAGAATGCCCATTTCAGTTTGAAAATCGGTTTCACACTTTTTTTTGCTGTGTCAAATATTTATAAACTGCATTATTAAGCCTGCATTGAATATTATCTGAAATATAAACGTATATTGTAACAACACTTGGGGTTATTGAGAAATTAAATGACAATATTCTGTTAAAAAAACAAAAAATATGATTGGAGCGATATTAAAGGGATGAATTGTTATAATATTGGTATAAGTAATACATGGAAAATACATTGAAAGTAGCGTCCGCCAGTAGCCTATTGTTTAAGGCATCATACTTGTGGGCGAGGGGTCACAGGTTCAGACCCTCGCCAAGCACTCTTAGCTGGAGAGATTAAATGGAATGTTAGCAGTTTCGGTTGGCAAACGGATATTTTTAAACAAATAAATGATTTATTGAAATGACATAAAAACCTTATTTAATTACAAAATATTTTTAATCATTTTCATCATATACCTACATATTCGTCAAAAATATCGTCTTAGAAAGTGGCAGGCGCGTTTGCCCCAACCTAGGTACCAAGTCCACTGTCATTACGTGGGCACAACAGCCAACTGTTCTTTTTCCGACAAGACAGTAACAGCAATTGGCCTTTATAGCATCCATTCCAGTTTCTGTCCTGTTTACAATTAAATACGTAAAGTACACACGAGATATGTCGGGATCGGATGCGGCCGCGAAGTAAATAATTGTTAACTCTTAAGGAATGAGGGAGATCTTCAATATTTTCGCTTACCTCCACTTGACACAATCCATTTTGTCAGATATGCTCGCCATAGTTTGACCTAGCCTGCTTCAATTGGTAGGTACCTAAGGCAAACGTTTTTATTTCACTAAGAGTTAACTGTAGAAAGTGATTTAAAATAGAGTTGTCCTCATCATGTCCGTTGTCTATTTAGATTATTTTCTTTAATGAAATAAGATCGAAGGTTCGGTAAGTTTACCCTCTTCTCAGCTATTTCCACATATTCGAAAGCTTCTGGAATATTAGTGATGACTGGGTGAAACTTGTTTATTAAGCTTCATCCTATTCTAAAATCAGTCATTAAATGTGAGCGCGATTAGTACGATAACAACAACAAGAACATATTGTGACACTGACGTTTGAGTTTTCTTTTTAATAATGTTTGTGGCATCATGTTTTTGATAGGGATACCATTTATAAATTAAGGTAAAACTAACACTGAAGTATACACTACATACACTACTTCACTAAATAAACTACGTCTACCTACACGAAATAATAAGATTACTAAACTGCAATTTATTTTAATGTGACATTACGAATTATTATCATGTATTTTATTATGTAGACATTTTATTTTAAAACGATGTTTATTTGCATTCAACCATTAATAGTTTATTTTATATAATGGCAACATTTAACTTAAAATGGAAACGGTCATTGATTCAAATTTAAGTCCTTGTAAGATTTAATTTCAAATCCCAAGTTCTATAAAAGAGATTCAGGGTCGAAAGGTCACATTAAAATCAATATTTTTTTTTAACATTTGAAATAATGACGCGTACGTCTAAAAGTGAAACCATGAATGGGCTTCCTCCTTTGTTGTGAATGAAATAGGAAGTGTTCAATAAAAATGCATGTTGTTTTTTTATTAGTAGATTAAATAAAAAAATCAACCTTATTTTAGGACTGAAAAATATTTGTGCCTCGACTGAAATGTACAAAACGCTTTATTGTTAAATTTAATGGTATAAAAAATCCATTGCCATATTCAGTAAGTGCTTGTACTTATTTCAATCTAATACGCAAATCGCAAGCTTACTGCTTACAAAACCATCACACCGTTCGTTCGTCACTTTGGCGCATTCACTACTGGTTGTGTATCGAGTGTATACCGAACCTGAAACGCGTAGGTATCACTCGCTTTCCGACCAACTTGGATCTGTAACTTCAGTGCTATTTTACATTTTATCTATCCACTACGTCAATTATTTTAGATTAATTTCCCATATGCGAGTTTATTATTATTATTTTCCCATAAATTCCCATATATTTGTTTGTGTGATTTGCAGAGTTAGTCTAAACGTGAGCATACTTTGTATTTTTATTTCCATAATTTTTTTGTAAACTTCCGCATAACATAGGCAATGTCATTCTTTCAATGCCTAGAATAATGTAAAGAGTAAGACACATCCGGACTTGGGACAACTACCAGTTAACTTCACTACTTATAAAAGTGTAGCTATGTTGGAATAAGAACAGACTGATGTCTTTATAAGTGTGTTATATGTACAATAATTATTCACTGTTTTACAGCCGGATTTATGTTTATTTTTTCATTTACTTGTTAGTCAATGATATTTCGTCGTATTTAAAAATAAGAGCCTGTCACATATACATATATCATAAAACATTTTTAGTAAAATATTCATAACCATATTTATATTTAGACATGTGTAGAAACTATTAAAATTATTAAAAGAAACTTTAACGGCTCTTCATGTTCATCCAATTCTAGTTAACCTCTCCTACTGAGCTGCATTATTGTTTTAAAAAGAGCTAAAGCTTGTGTAGTACTAGACCCGATATAAAATGTTGAATTCACCGTGATACTGCGTATTTTAGGTTTATAGATTTGACTGATGTATACAAAAACCTGTAGACTAATAATTTATTGCATTATTTCTATATCCAATATCAGCCAAAAGACCTCATAATATCAATTACAAAAGGAAATAGCTATCATACTTTCATTACGTAGGTCAAAAATTTTAAAATTAACAAAGAAAACTCTCATTCTATTCTAATGAAATGGAAAATTAGCTGCATCTTTTCTTTATTTTTAAGAATAGCTGCCTCTCTGTCTCACTCAAAGTGACGTTACATATCTGTCTCTGTCCACAAACAATGGCATAGTATGTACCAAAAAGAATAAGTCTAGATAGTGTATCGACAGCTCTGATCTTGAAATATCGATAACTGTCAAGTTTACGGGTTATATTATCGATTATATTTGTTCAACGAGTGTTGTTGCCTAGAAAAAATGATTGAGTGCCATGGCACTCAATAATTTTTTAAAGGTATTTAAGGCAATAAGCTATGTAGAAATTCGTTTCATAATTGCAAATTACTTCATGGTTTGACAAACTCGATGAACTTGTTTTATATCTATACATTACAATTATGTAGTATTTATTTATTAGTTGTGTTGTTATTGTAAAAAATATGAATAAGGCTAACTGCAAGCAATTGGTTTGCAGTAATTTTAACATTTTTAAGGTCTCCTCCTTTATATAGAATTAGTCGGCTTATTTTTAACAGAATAAAAAAGTTTCTATGCGACTGTATTTTTGGAGGTCAAAGAAGCGTGATACCTTGTATGCAAGGGTCAAACAAAGTCTTAAGTTTCATGTTTTAGAGTGTATTGAAGTCTGTTGTACTTTCTTAAAAGATAATTGACACAATTTAAGATTCAAAATGTTTCAATAAAAAATAAACAAAATTTTGCAAAAATTAAGTTAAGGAAATAAATGTATCGATAACCCTTACCCTTAACCATAAACTTATCGACATAAGTACAGCCCTATCGAGCTACTGCCACAAAAAATACTTTATCGTGCACGGGCAGCCTAAAAAAACAAATGGCCGGTAAGTCACTCGTCGTCTGACGGCCAGAGAGGAAACTTTTTTTTTTGTCACAGCAGACTGGGCGGCCGGTCGATGGTATTGTGTTTTGTCCGTGGTTCTCAACTGTTCTCAATATTGAGTAAGACCTTAATTTGAGATATATATACAGCGTAGTTTTTCGTTCTTTTCATTTCAAATAATGACTCCTACTACTTAAGTTGTTTTTCAGTGCACCTTGTTTTAAACCACTGTATAATTTTCAAACACGGCCTACTTTTTTTCCCTTTTGTGTGGAAACGTCCGGTTATAACTTGCCCAGAGCAAGGATATCAACATGATGACTCCCACATCAGACTCACTATGATAGTTCCATATCACTATTTTTAGCGACCCCGTCGGGGGTCCCTCGATATTACCAAGTTAATAGCGAGACCACCATCCTCTCCCTCAAGGAACGTGCTCAAGATACGAATACTTTTCTGATTGGGTGGTAGACTCTTAACCAGGGATTTTCTTTTAGCAGCTTTCTGACAGCCCCGGAGAGAAACCTTTTCTGTTGGTTCAAAGTCAATTGTTGCTATGTTACAAGAAGAATAAAGATAAAAAAATCTCGTATTTACAAGTGTTTATCTAAAATTCTAAACAATATTCAATAATAGTAATCAAGAATACCGAAGAAACCTTAACAGAGAACACTTATAGTTGAGGAAAACATAAAACTTAGCTAACAAAATACAATTAACCCCACCAGCTAAACTAAATGCGTGTGTGTCACGTCGGTAATGAGTGCAAGTGGTCAAGGCAAGTCAAGTGACTTGACTTGACCCAGTGGGGTGGGGCTCGAACCCGCAACCACTTGATCGCAAGTCCGATGCCTTAGCCATTACGCTACTAAAAATGTCGATAAAAATTTCCTGTCACGCTTTAGCCGAATATACGGCTATCCGGCCAGGAAGGCTGCAGATATTCGGTATTCGGCAAGTGGTGGCGTTTGTTGCAAGTCTAGTACAGATACTTACTTATTTTAGAATCTTCCATCTTCATGGGTAAAAGAGGCGGCGAAAAGGGTACGGGAGAGGATGAGTACTCTCCATTCGCGTAGAAAACGCACCAGGCGCCGGATAGCACAGAACGATCTCCAGGTGGGGCTGTCCGTTATCCTAGCCGAAGCAGGCCTGAGATATATATGTATACCAAACGGATTTTATTATATCTACAAATATTTTGACAACCACTGGCTGTGCTGAGGGCGCATTTTTAAGCGTTTTTGAAATCCTATACAGGGCATTAAACAAAATTTTTAGACCTTAAATCATAAAAACTGGTTGACGATGGAATGTGACTTATAAATAGGAAGATTAGGTAGTTACTTATATATATGTATGTTTACCTTGCATTTGTTTACAAGCTCACTTGTATTGTAACTTGAAACTTACATAATTATGAATACATTACTGACTGCAAGCTCTGTACATGTAAAAAACATAAAGACTTAAGACAGGAATGAGATGAAACAATCTGTTTATGTAATATTATCTAACTACAGTCATATTAAAACTTGCCCAATTTCTGTATCTAAGAAGTAATCTCAGATGCTATTGAACAGATACAAAATAAATCTTTTACGAATTTTTATTAATAAAAGCTTTTTTTTTCACATTATCTTTGACTTTGCCAAAAACAAACTCAAGGATGTGCGTATACTTAAAACTCTTTCGGAATAAGTTAATAATAAAAAAGAAACCGTTTTAAAACAACTTTAGAAAGAGTGTTACCCTTCAGCAGAACACTAAAACTATAAAAATATTTCAAAACAAACCCTTCGTTACGATACAAAACTCACACAAAATCTATCACCTTTCTTTTATTGTCCCGTGACCTTGTCAGCTCTATCCATCAATCGGCCATCTTGATATCCAGTGATTACAGAGCATGCGCGACATCCCCTGCTGTGACACGCCTACCCTGCACTCCGTAGATAGAGGTGAAGGGTGACTCCTGATATATAGGTGGGGGGTTTCTGTTTATAGGTACCCCCTAGATGTTTTGATTTTTTATGTTTATGGTGGAGTAATCTGAATTTTATTTTGGGGAAAACAAGAAATCTGGATGGCAGACAGCACATATATCATAGTCGTTTATGTATTCGATTCGGTAACTACCGATGCGTCAAGTTTTATGTTGATTATTAATGTGATTAATGCAGATGAAAGTGGAAATTTTGTGTGTGTTCATGTACTAAATGCTTAAATTACAGACAAAATTACACGATATAATGATAGGCTGTCGGTACAATATTGGCATTCATGTTAGTAAAAATCAACACTTTCCCTTGAGTGAAGCTCTTTGTGGAATGCAGAGGTCTTATTAAATGAATTTATGTACGAAATACGAAAGTTAAACAGACTTCTTCCCTTGTGGATATAGATAGTATGGTACGAATGTCAGTCAAAAACCAACATAACCAAACCAAAACCCAAAAAGTCTAACTAAACTTTATAATGGAAACAGCAATTCTAATTACAGGAATTGCGATTTCTCACATAGAGTAATCCTGCATCATGAATCATGCATGCAGCATATTATGGTAAGCCAATGGGCCGTGACTTCTGACCTACTTTCAAACCAATCAATGAGGCAGAAGTCGTTTCGAGCTCTACCACTCCCAGTGCATCCTATCCGAGTAGCCAAAACTGAACAGCTATGCTTTCTTTTCTTTTCTCTTCATCTGGGTACAATTTCTCGTCGAAAAACCTAAAAGCGGGGGAAAGGCCTAAAATTCTTCCGGGATAGTTCCTATATTACGATATGTCCAAAAAAGTATATGACCGAATATTACAAAAATAAGACGAAGTATCAGACGCACTGCATTTTAAAGCAAGTAGTTATAGTGATATTTTCGTCATGGCAAACTTACAGTATTCTCTCAAAAGGAAAAGAAAGTTACCCTATTTCAATCACTATACAACACACATATACGTTTTGCTGGAATAGCGTAATATGTATTAGCACGTACACTGAAGGCCAAAATCACTGTCCCCGTCGATTTCGCAATAAGCGCGGTTTGTGTAAACACCGATTCCCGTTTGTTTGCTGACACGAGCCGTGTGTAATGAATCTGATTAAGTAGCCTCGCCTTGGAAATTGACTGACAACACAGATAAATTAAGTTGGGCAAGCGAAATGTGTTCCATGAAATTACAGTCTGTTTGAATAGTTGGTAGTTCAATGATAATATTTGATAGTTTAGAGAAATAATCCGGCATTAAACGTTTCAGCAATAGGGCAATGTTTTGTGCGAAAACTCTATAAATACTAACTTCAAACCCGTCAAGTTGTTAGTTGTTGCAATTCTTAAAAGAAAATTAAACTTAACACGTTACACACATAAACATACATCCGCTCGCGCCTGTATCCCCAAAGAGGTAGACAGAGGCGTTTTAAACACCCACATTTTGCCAACTAAAATTTAGTAACACTCACGTATTTACTCATGTATTTCCTTTCTATTGCCTCTTGCCGTTAACCGTGGCACTTTTGGGGGAAACTTGGGAGTACATTGAAAGGGAATGGTAGGCAACTAAGAAGTTAAGGTAATAGAAAGAAAGTGATATTGATTATACAGATGGAGTGTGAGTAATAGCTCCAGCAGGTCAGGTTCGCATACCTGTACCTCGAACTGGCTTTTGCCGGGAAGTCCGAGCTCTCTTCGTTACTCTCTCTCTCTCTCACAGGTTAGTAGATAGAAATTAAAAGCGTGTGTAGACTTACTTTTTGCTTATTGAAATTAGAAAATATCGTATTTAAGGTCAAATAACAATACCTTATTTTCAAAGTATGGCTTCAAAATTCATGGGTGCAGCTCTCGCATTGCCATGACTGCTGGCAGATTGGGAGAACCTGATTCTACCTAAGTAGTTTTCTTCTTTATGGACCGATCGTTTTTTTTTGTGAGGAATCGCAGTGTTTTTTGAGATATAAGAACCTATTAATATTATAATTACCACATCGATAATAGAGGAACATCCGTTAGATTTTACACATAAGCAATTATTTATATGTTAATAATTTTAAAATTTGTATGGAACATACTTCATAATAACGTAGTAGAGACGCGAAAGATTATAAATATCATTTTGGCTATCTCGTTGATTAAAACTAAAAATTTAATAAGCGAAGAGATCAAGACACTGGGCATGTTCAAGTCATATATTTGAATGATTTATAACTTTTGGTTTATGTTACCCTGAGAGGAGGAGTAGGTACCTGTGAGACATAATAATTACACAATACGATATACGTTTAAATTTAAAAACTTTGTGTTTGTATAGACGTAATAAATAAATATTATAAGCAACACTTGTTCTTCATTTGCTTAACAACTGAAAAAAAATCGCAACATATATATACATAAGGAACAAATATTCATTTTTAACTGACGAAATACGTAAAGATTTGAACAAAAAAAAACAACCCAAAGTGTAGAAAAATTATTGATTGTAAACTCTATATCCTACTTATTTTAGGTTTTGCTTGAAATTGCTTTCAGTTTTCCACACATCTCGTGTGGAAAGTGATGGCCAATTTCAAGTTCTGGGTGGAATCCCAAATTATCGGGATATTTCCTTAATTCCTATGTTTTTTTTTGTTGTTAAATAATAGAGTCCTTTTTTAACACACGCTAGCACTATCAGGATAAAGATGTCCGGTAGAACATTTAAATTTGTTAATATGAAAAACAACACTATCACATATATCGGTATGTGGGGATGCCCGAAAGGCTCTTTTTTTATTTTATGGTATAGGGGGCAAACGAGCAGACGGGTCACCTGATGGTAAATGAATACCGCCGCCCATGGGCAACTCGAGAGTCACAAGTGCGTTGCCGCCCTTTAAGGTTATAGGAGTAGGAGAAGAGGGGAGGGGGGAAGAGTGGGAAGAGGGGGGAGAGGGGAAGGACGGGAATAAGGGAGAGGGAAGGGTTCGGGCCTCCGGTAACCTCACTCACGCGGCGAAATGCAATGCAAGCATTGCTTCACGGCCGGTTTTCTGTGAGGTCGTGGTAACGTGGTAAGCGAAGTCGAGCCGGCCCATACGTGCCGAAGCATGGCTCTCCCACATAACATAATTTTTTGATATGGATAGAGGCCCTTTTATTTTATAGGATAAAATGTAAAATTGACATATTACAACATTCCTTTAATGCCAATGATCGCCTCCTAGACGAGGGAAGGGTCAGAAACGCAAGAACGGAAAGTATCCCGGTATCTCCGGCAAACACACGACTACTTATCATCGCGTCTGGGGTACACTTTATTGGCGGGGACGCACATTTCGGCACATTGAAGTAATTTAAAATTATTCCCTAAACACCGATGACGTTCGGTTTCACAGGCGATGGTTAGTATTCTAGGGTTAAATTTACTTATACAACAAATAGAGCAGCGATTCATCTAGAGCCTTTTATTACAAAATTATAATTGCCTCTTATTCTACCCCTCCTTCACTTCCAAACTACCACCCTAAATCGGAGGATCCGGACAATTTACGACTTTCGGTGCTAATGATCAAACCCGAACGCCGACGGGTTAATCAAACACATAAAAGCGAACGCCAAAATTGGACCAATAACGTGATCGACAGTGTAATGAGCCATTATATGCGTACTAATAAAATAGGTCCTAATAATTTATTTATGGGGATCATGGATCTAAAAGTACCAGGGGGTACTAAAATAAATACATTATTGTTTTTCTTGAGAAAAAGTGGCGCAGTAAAGCTTTTATAAAAACAACTTTTAACTTAAAGCTTTTCAGCGCCATCTATTGACGGACTCACACATATTATATATTATTGTTCGATACTTTGCGCATAGTATGCTAAATAATAAATAGATGGCGCTTTATGTCATCGTGACATCTAGCGGGATTTAGAAGAACTGGTACAAAACTAATTGATAATCTTTTGCTTAGTGTGACTTAAATTTTACAGAGAGCGCTAATAAAACAGTATGAAAAACATTGTAAAATTATTATTTATAATAATAAAACGAAGATAGATACTTATGTTTCCTATTGTATCTAGATAATTATATGTATATTTCTATTGCATCTATTTTAATGTGATAGATAAGAGGAAACGATTATTTTGATAACAAGCAGTAATTTAGGTTTAAATCCACTTAAAAATACGAATTTATTATATGTACATATAGAATTTGTGATACAGTACAGTGACACAGGCAGACCTTGTCTAAAATGAAGGCTATAGATTATTTGAATCATTTATAAGTGCCATCTAGGGAATTTGATACAAACTTCTAACCTAAAATCGAAATAAAAACAGCTTATTATAGATCTTCGCAACACTAATTTATAACTAATTTGGGTATGTCGCAACAGATGGCGCTAATCAATATTTTAAATGTAAATTCATACGAAACAATACTTGAATATCGTTTCTATTTATGTACTTACTTATTAAACATGTATTAGTATGGAAATGTTTCACTATCCAATCTACAGCAACTTTTTCAAACCAAATTGACAATCCTCCCACCGACCATCCCCAAAAAATTTGCATGCAGAAGCGCCACTTCAAACGTAACCGTTGATAACTACCTAGCTTTTATGTTCCAGACAGAAAGTTTAAATTATACTTTATGTATACTACGGTAAAGTTGAATATTCTTTGTAAACCAGTTCACCGCTTTGACTAAATATGAATTTTGACTCCACGGGAAATTCAACTCTGAATTTACGTGGTAGAGTGGAAGTTTATTTGCATTTTAATCAGGATAAAAGACTTTATAAAGTGCAATCTTTGAAACTGATTGGTTTATCTCCAAAGCGAGGTTCCCGAGGGAGGGTTTAACTCAATTTAGTACCGGTGAATGAGTTTTGGTAGCCGCCAGCCATCTTTCGCTTGCTGAAATGTTGTTAGATATCTGGAGAATAAATCTACGTAAGTAGGTTGTACTGTGCTACGAAATGCTCTCTTTGATGATATGTCTTTGTTAAAAGGTGGGTATACAAGACGAAGGAAGTTATCTATTCTCTGTTTTATCAGATGTAAGACCAGGTATACCTTATTTTACTTAGAACTAAACTAGAACATAACTATCGAACACATGCTAGTCACTAAAAAGTACGAGACGTATTTCAAAGAACTTTTTATAAATTTTATAAATTTATAAATTAATTTTACTTAAGTTTCTTGGCTTTTCCCAAAACTTTTTCTTTGTGGGTATTGAAATAGGTAATAGTAGGTACCTATTTTCTATGACTCCCCTTAAACATTGCATTCCATATTCAAAGTGAGAAAACCTAGTCCTAGTCTCTACTTGTATTATACTACAATGTTCTCCCATGTTGTATAAACATGGGATAACAAATTGTGTTATTCGCTAATAGTTGTTCCGTAGTTACAGTTTATACGCTAATTTTATGCTTAATAGTTTGTATTGTCGCTGTGTTAGTTTTAGTTGATGAAGTAACATTATTATTTGAACTATATTAAATTCGGAGTTACTCCTTAAATTGATCGGCATAGACTTCATCTGGAGGGGGGAAGAAGCCAGTTCTTTTGTTCAAGCTGTGGAAGAAAAACATTGTGGTCAAATTAAAGTTTTTGAAGTGAAAACTTCTTTAGCGGCGTTGTGCACTTTTTGGGATGGGTAAAAAATGTTAAACTCGCGCCAGAACACGTGACCTGATCGAAAATTCGTAAGACGGAGTTCTTATATTTAAAAAAATATAACATTCGAAATTCGGTTTATAAAAAAAAACTTGCTTTAAAAAAAAATGATGGAATTGTTAGGATGGTTCTTTAAACAATTCCATCAAATTATAATGATGTATTTACACAGGAATTAACGAAAAGTTATTACATACCTCTGAATTGCCGGACGTTTCGACCAGGTTGCACTGGCCGTGGTCACAGGCTGACTGGCTCAGTGGTGCACGCCCTCCGTCGTCGAGATCGCGAGGAAGAAGGTTCTTCATCCACCCGCACATTTTCGATATTTTTGATATTTCTGTTTCGTCATGTACCGTCACATACTATACTAACCGATGTGTCCTTATTTTGGTGTTTACCCTACTGCGCATAAAAGCGATTTTGATCGCAATCAAGTGATGGTGGGTCCGAACTCCACCAAGTACCTACACTATCGACGTGAACCCACCAAACACCGGGGAGCTGGAAAGGTTATCAAGAATACTACTAATATGTGGATCTATGTAACTTGTAGTCTTTTCATACAAAAAAATTATAAAAGGAAAACCGTATTTTCATGCAAATTTTTGTTCTTTGTCACCAACTAGATAAATCAGTTTTTTTTTTTGTCGATCGTTTTTGCGGTTGCGTCTGCATTCGACCACTGATCTTTTAGTAGAAGGTTCGGGTGATATAACACGACTGTGGGAGCCACTAGTTATAATGAAGAAAAAAAATATATATATATCTATTATCTGTGAGCAAAAAACCTATTTCGTATCTACTAATTACAGCCGTATCGGTCCTGTTCACCGCGGGTGGTGATAACCGATAACCGGGCATCTGTTTAAAACCCCGTAACGCGACTGTGATTTTGATACAATGCAATTTGTTTTAATAGATGGTTGATACAGCTTTGTATATATCCCCAATTTATGATACTCAATAAGTTACGTTAAAAATAATACTTGGTTAAAAATCAATTGATAATTTGCTTCACACTAGGAAAAATATATATTTTTTTTTATAATAATAACTTCACACATCTCACACACGGCCGTCTGATCCCAAACTAGGCAGAGCCTGTACTATGGGAACCAGACTGCTGATAAACATACAGACATATTATATATAAATTACACCCCGACATAGAACAAATTATCGTGCTCATCACATAATTATTTGTCCTGGGTGGTAATGAAACCCACGACCTCTGGCTTAGCAGTCAGGGTCAGTAACCACTAGACCAACAGGCCAGTCGATATGGTCGGTTTCGTACGTTTCGTTCGATTTTGTATGATATAGTCGTTCTGCATCATCATGAATTATCAAGAATAAGCCGACTCATATTCCGTTGAGTACCTACATGCATCTCAACTAATATTAGAAATATAAATGTGAATTTCTTTGTTTATACGCTTTGACGGTCTAACTACGCAACCGGTCATCATGAAATTGCATCTTATCCACACCCCTGACAATGTGTTACTCGTAAGGTAAATTTTAATCTGAAAAAGACTAGTTTTACCGCAGGATACCTGCTTTGACTGACAAAATCTGTATTAATACTTCATTAGCAAAAACTAGCCACTAGCTAGTTAGCTAGCTAAATAAAATATAGTTATAGTATACATCTATCTGTAAATGATTTAGGCTTTCTTTTAAAATGAAACGGTATATTTAATATCTTCAAAGCATCAGGTCAGCAATCCGTCAATCACACTAATCTATCATTCTTGAAGAATTTATAAATTGTTTACTGAACCCAATTTCCCAGTGATCTCCAGTATGTTCTGTGACGTTTCAAGCATACAACAAACAAGATATCAAGACACCCGATTGACAGCTTATTGGTGAAGGATTATAAGTATTTTACTACTATCTCTGAGGTAGTGAATCTATCTTAAAGTAAACAGATCGCTTGATCTACTTTCCCACACTACTTTTGAAGAACCGCAGACATTTCTTATAGAGAAAAATCATTTCGCAATACGAAAGAGCTCTAACTAATATTATGAATGCGAATGTGTGTTAGTTTGTTTGTCACGCTTTTACGCCCTAACTACATAACTGATCATTAAGAAATTTTGCATATACCTTGTTAGGGGTTCAGAAAAGGACATAAGGTACCTTTAATCTAGAAAAGAGTACTGTTCTTGAGGGATAGAACTTGACTTATGCCCGGTTCCTATCTATAATCAAGAAACGATTCATTTTGTTTGCGACTTTACCGTCCGTAAGCAAAACGAATCGTTTCTTGATTATAGGAACCGGGCACTAATGGACTGACAACCTTTTACTTGATTGACAAAACTTACATTAACGCTAGTGGACTAGGGGGAAAAAGCTAGTTTGGGAGCGTTCCACAATTGTAACCACCTGTGATAAAGACGGAGGGGGTCTAAAAATCATGAAATTCGTGTGACGTAATTTATGGATGACTCCTAATTACTATGAAGGTGCAAGTTTACTATTCTAAAAATTTTATAAGTACTTCTAAAAATTACGTATATAATACACAATCCATATTAATTACCAATTGTACGATGTCCCTACTGATTAGCTTTTACGATCAAACATTACCTTACGTGTGCTCTCCAATTGTAAATATTATAATCTCGAAGGAGCATCACGGGTCAAGAAACGTAAACGAAAAAAGTCCACTAAAGTTTGTGTACAGCCTGCTGTTAAGTAATTTTCTTTATCGTGCTATATAATAAATAAACAAAATGGATTTAGAATTTTATTAAATCATAGTGTAGCTTTGTAATTTTTAATTTGAGTCTACTTTAAACACGAAGATGCTCAAACTTTGTTAAAATCGCAGGTTAAAGTCGAGCTGTTTTAAGTTACGCAAAATTTGGTTGCAGAAGCAGACCCGAGACCATGGCGCGACGTGCACCTTGTACCACGTACTCCATGGTGTGGTCGCCTGCTGAAAGCGGCCAAGGTCTACAGGGATTCCCGGAGGACTCCTTCCTAGGGTATACCCGGGTCCCCCTGCAATAGATCCACTTATGACGGAACACCGTGTGGTTTTAGTCGGTTTGATTCCGACATATCACTTTTTCGTTAGCTCCGGTGAGGTGATGACCCGTGGGGGTTTCCACACATCGAAATATTAGACATATAAATAATCTGTTGGGTCGACTACGCGAGTGTGTGTTACTTCTGTGTAAATGGGGTGGTTTTAAGTAATACGTATTACTTAAAACCACCTCATTTGCTGCTGATTTAGATGGGTCGGGGCCGATTGTGTCAGTTTTTTTTTGATTCAATTGCATTTTTTTGTTTTTCTTTAGTAGTCACACGATAGCTACATGACAGCTATTATCTATCATGATAGATGTGCTATATATAAAGAATACTCATTGTAAAATACTTTCACCGATTTCAAAACGGAGGTTCTGAAGTCAACTGTTTCTTTTTGTGAGTATGTTACGCGATATCTTCGCCATTTGCAAATTTGAATAATTATTTTCAATGGAATTGGTTGTACTCAAGGTTGGTCCCATTCAAATTTAAAAAACATATTCCATCTCTAAGGGTGGTAAATAAAAGCATGAAAAATACAGCTCATTACAATTTATAATAATATAATCGGATGGAAGTCTTTTTTTTATTGGATAGCGGGCAAACGAGCAGACGGTCACCTGATGGTAAGTGACTACCGCCCCCATGGGCACCTGCAACTCGAGAATCACAAGTGCGTTGCATGCCTTTAAGGTGGGAGTAGGGGCAAGGAGGGAAGAGGGGAGAGCGGTGGGGGTGGAGGGTAGAGGGGTGGAAGAAGGGGGAAAGATGGAGAGAGGGAAAGGTTAGGGCTTCCAGTAACTTCACTCACTCGGCGAAATACAACACCATCATTGCTTCACTGCCGGTTTTCTGTGAGGACGTAGTATCACTCCGGTCGATCCGGCCCAAACGTGCTGAAGCATGGATTTCATGAAGATGAAAAACTAAAAAAACACGTTTTAATGTCGAACCATATTAAAATGTGAAAAAGAGTTCCACGAATCCCCTCCTGGCTCCATCATCAGACCATCGTTCCTAAACCCAATCTATTGAACTCGTCAAAACGAATCATATGAGCCCAAACTCGAGGGGTTTACAAGTAGTCACTGAAGAATTCTATTATCAACACATACATAGTAATACATATATATACATAGAAAGTTTTATTTCAATACGACTATTAGAAGTAGGTTAAAATTAACTTCCAAGATTTGTTTACAAAGTTAGACGCAAGTTTTGTGCATAGGAGAGCCATGCTTCGGCACGTACGGGCCTTCTCGACCGGAGTGGTACCACGACCTCACAGAAACCCGGCAGTGAAGCAATGGTTTTACTCTTTTTCGCCGCGTGACTGAGGTTACCGCCTCTCCCCCCCTCTCCCCCTCTTACCGCTCTTCCCCCTCTTACCGGTCTTCCCCCTCTCCCCCTCTTACCGCTCTTCCCCCTCTTACCGGTCTTCCCCCTCTCCCCCTCTTACCGCTCTTCCCCCTCTTACCGGTCTTCCCCCTCTCCCCCTCTTACCGCTCTTCCCCCTCTTACCGGTCTTCCCCCTCTCCCCCTCTCACCGCTCTTCCCCCTCTTACCGGTCTTCCGCCTCTCCCTCCTTTAAGGCTGGCAACACACTTATGATTTTGTGAGTTGCAGGTGCCCATAGGTGGCGGTAGTCATTTACCATCAGGTGACCCGTCTGCTCGTTTGCCCGCTATCCAATAAAAAGAAACTTAAAAAAAATTATCACTGATACCATACTTAGGTATAAATAACGCTGGGGATACTTGTCTTGCAAACAACAGAATGACAATTCAGAAAAATCAGTTAATACGATAACATATTAACTGATTTTCCTCCTTGCAAAAAAAACCCAATTTCAATATTTCTCTGTAATCATCATGATTCAATACTAGCCATTTTTTATTACTAAATACACTTATCGTAGACGAAGTGACTATGACTACTGCTCAAGATTATAAATATGATGACTTCATTATTGCATCACAAACAAAAAATAATAAATATATGGTCAATATCTATTTATAGCCGATCGCTTCTAACAATAATAAACTTTAACGTTTTAACTCATTGCTGTGAAAGCTTAAGATATAACATATGCAATAACATAACTATTGCAAGAAACATTAAGATTTATTGTATTGTGTATATAATGTAGAAAGTTGGTACAGTAGAAATGGCTAAATGGTGCTTTATTAAGTATAGTTAGTGTAAGTAACTTAGAACATACGATAAGAAACAAAAAATAGAAAAGGAAAATATATTTTTAATGTTTTGTGTGACACCATTATTTAAAACTGCCTATCTCCTCATTACGGTTCAACAAGGTACAGGTACATTAATAAGGTATATTAATTACTAGCAGCGCCCCGCGGTTTCACACGTAAGTCCCGATTCCGTGGGAATATCGGGATAAAAAGTAGCCTATGCGTTAATCCAGGTCTCCAGCTATCTACATGCCAAGTTTCATCGCAATCGGTTCAGTGGTTTTTGTGTGAAAGAGTAACAAACATCCATCCATCCAAACTTTCACATTTATAATATTAGTGGGATTTTCTTAAAGATAGACTAGGTAACTTTTACCTTTAATTTAAATGTAGGTAGTATAGATACATATATACCATTCATTTAGTGTTCTATGTCATGCAAAGTTTGATTAGAGATTGAGAGCTGACCACTTAAATGACCTTGTAATCCCTAAAATTCCGTTCAAGACTTTACAAAATTGTACTAGCTTCGTTTAATACGTATCCAACGTAGACAAATGACGTCATATTAATTGTGTGTGTATTACTTACAGATACCGGAAGAGTATTTAGTAAACTAATTCTCACGAGTGATATCATTTAACATTTTACCGTCTTTTTCACGCCTTGGTCACCCGTTTGGATAAGCACTTGACTGATACGAGAAGTTCCCAAGAAATTTATTTTATCATATATATGATTCGGTAGCATGTCAACCGGGTAGGCTAATATGAATAAGATATGTGATCGTTACGCAGCAATATAAATAAATGGTGTATTTCCCTGATAGATGTAGTTTTTAAGACCCCGAATACTCATATATGCAACAGAATCTGAAAGGTTGTAGTTATGGTTTCTAATATCTAAGAATAAAATGAGAAGGTGTGAAAATTTTATTGCAATGCAATCTTTAATCGAATGTCGAAAGAAGTCTTAGAATTTGGGTAGATACTCAGTTGTTGCAGCTGTTCTGAAAATAATCTGATTCTCAACATTTCAATTATTTTTTGCAGCCACATTGGATGGTACACAGTTTTTAAGATTAGGAACAGTCTGTTGTTGGGACTACTTCGGCTGGAACCAAGTAAATTTTCTGGAATATTCTCGATTTGTAGAAACAAAATATATTATTTTTAATTCGTCGTTTTGTATGTTGGGCTATTAACTGAAGATGTTAAGCTTACGTTTTTTTGTCAGTAAGACTGACATATCAGCAAAGGGAAGAGAAAGAAGAAGATCTCTGAAAAGTGGTACAGGCATTCATTGAATTTCTTTAATATGTGGCAAAATATGCAGATGTTTTTTTAGAAGCGGGAGTGTTTACAAGGGATCCCGACCGATCCCGACCGGATTGATACCACGGCCTCACAGAAAACCGTTGTGTTTCGCCGAGCGAGAGAGGTTACCGGAGGCCCTAATTCATCTCCCCCCCCCCCTTCCCCTACACCCACCTTAAAGGCCGGCAACGCACTTGTAACTCTTGAGTTCCAAATGTCCAGGAGCGGTGGTAGTCACTTACCATCAGGTGACCCGTCTCTTCGTTTGCCCCTATCGCACTGAGAACAAAGTGAAACGTGAACACTTTTGAGGACACGGACAATGGACATGACTTGTCCAGAAGTAATGTGTACATGTTTACCTATACACCACACTTGTAATCCAATTACATAGATTCCCAAACGACGTCACACTGATTCACACGTATGTTATCTGTAAAATTATTTCATTATCATCTCAAATATTTGACCAGTAGTATCAACTACTTTTTTACTCCGTGGGAAATGACTGAAATGATATTACATGCGTTACGTACTATCGTTCAATTATAATATATTTATGGATTAAATGGTATTAAGTAGGAATTTCATTTCCTTTTTTTTTGTTGTGATCATCGTAAAAAAATATTTAAACCTCTCGTAAAAGATAGCGTATCAGCTTATCTTGTACGTTAAAGTAAACTGAAAGACTAGGATTTTTGTGACGTATTGCGATCTCTTTACTTACCTACTAACTTGTATAACAGTAAGGTAAAATTTCCATTGTATAATCAAGTTAGTTGGCAAGGAAGCACACGTTACGACCAACAGTATGCGGTTACCCATACACAAATTATTATACTACACTATGTAGATCAGTTGAGTACTATTCGATTTATTATACAACTAATACGTTCATTTATACTGACAACGTGTCGCCACCAAACGTTACCGAATAATAAAGCGTGTCGGAGACGCCCGACCTAAGTTAATAAATTTCAAAATTTGCTATAATTGCTGTATGACACGGTTCATTTAAATAACTAAATCATAGTACAAATTTGGTAAATTATCATAATTGTAAGCGTATTATTATGTCGTAATACACAACTATGTACGTCACCTCAATAGCAGCGACTCCAAAATAGTTTCCGTAAACATTATCTATGTATATAAAAATGAATCCCTATTTCCCTCGGACACGGATCACTCGTGAACGGCTGGTCCAATTTCGCTAATTCATTTTTTTATGTTTTTTATTGTCACGAGAAGGTTATTATGAAAGAAAAAAGTAAGAAAGTTCAGCGAAAAATTAGAAAATATAACGACCATATTAAATTTTCTAATGTAACCTTAGCACTTTTGACATAATTGTCAGTCAATATATATATAGTTAATAGAGGACAACATCTGTCGGGTCCACTAGTTTAGTTATAATATTCTAATAAGTATACTAGCCAGCTAAATCTCTGTTCCATATGTGTATCGATGGATGTAACACGCCACAGTAGTTTCACTATAATAATCCTTTTTTTCGTGCTTGTGGAAACACCCTTTAGGCCGTTACTCCACCGGGGTTTTCCGACTAAAACCACACAGTGTGTCGTACTGCGCCTAATATAGTAAGGATCCGGGAACAGCTTTTATTAAGACATCTGGAAATTATCATAATCCTACCGTAACGCTCACAACTATAACACTAACAGGAGGTAGTAGAGAAGAGGATAGGGTCCAACTACGGAAGATCGTACGGAACTCGCGATGTTCTGTAGGGGGAGGATAAGGTCAGGCGACAGTGAGGTTTCATAACTACCGGAATCAAACCGATTAAAATCATACTGCACTCACAAATAACTGCGGTGTTGCAGGCTTGCAGCCCACCTCCTTACGGTAACTACACTGATTGTTATTAAGATACAGTTTATAATGTTTTTTTATTTATACACACGTTAATTATATTAACTTATAGAGGATTTTTAGAGGACATTTTATGTTTTTTGTGGTTTTGTTATTAACAGCTGTCATATTTCACAATTAAACCTGTATTATTAAAGTAAGTAGTAGCAAAGAAAAATATATATTATTTGAATAATTGTCTGTTAAAACTAACACATGGGTAACGGAAAGTACTTGTCTACGTAAACAAAAAATTAAAAACAGTGAGTTACTCACTGTTTTACATAACCTCGATGTACCCTTTAACGCTTTTTTGTTTTTGCCATCATGTATTTTACGTCAAAATATTGGCTTGATGGGCACAGTAATGATATAGCTATTCACTAAATATTGAACTTGTGACTTAAATCTAATAATCCCTAGGATTGTGTTATCGCACAAAGTAATTAGGTACTCGAAATCAAACAAAAACAGAAGCCAACTCTAATTCCTTAAACGTATGTAGGTAAACCGTGTCACGTTTGTTCAGTGTCGTTATTTTAGTGTAATACTTTAGCTATAATAGATATGTATTTAGAAATATATAATTATGTTTATCTGGCTACCATAGTACAGGCTCTGCCTAGTTTGGGATCACACGGCTGTGTATCGAGTTATTATTATTAATAATTATTATTATTTAGGCGCATTGAAGTCATTGATACTTTTTTATAATAGAAATGTATTTAGAAATATATAATTATGTTTATCTGGCTACCATAGTACAGGCTCTGCCTAGTTTGGGATCACACGGCTGTGTATCGAGTTATTATTATTAATAATTATTATTATTTAGGCGCATTGAAGTCATTGATACTTTTTTAAGTTCATAATTACTAAACCTTTTGAACCCCTTTTTAAATCTGTAAATTCATATCGGTACTTTTCCAGTTCTTCAAGATAAACTTGCAAACACTTCAAAAGTAAAAGGAGATGCCTCCAAAAGATCAGAATTTTTTAGACTGAAGTGCTTGACAGCTGCGTCTATATTCTACAGAATTTTGCAATGGAACCAAATAACGTAATAAAGTTGCAGTTTCCAACGTTGTTCTTCAGTGATCTAGAATACTAGTGCTGTGGCAGTAAAAAAAAAATAACGCCATCTATTCTGGGTTCTGTATTCAAAGGGTGCCAACGGAACCATATTACTAAGACTTAGGCTATGCGTCTGTCTGTTAGCGGACTGTATCTCAAATACTGTAATAAATAGACAGTTGAAATTTTCGCAGTGTGTATTTCTATTGCCGCTACAACAACCACAAGGCCACAAGAAACATGATTTTTAAGTCATGAACTGTAATAAGAAGACACATGAAATTGTAACAACAAATAATGAAAATAAAATAAACTTTAAAATTGAAGGAAATTTCTGTGCAATAAACTTTTGTTTTCGCTCGATCTTAATTTATACATGAAATTTGTGAGTATTACCACTTATAATATATAGTCTCTATAACTAAAAGTTATAAAAATACAATAAAGTTAACACACCCTTCCTTCTCCCCTCCGCACACACAAAAAACGTGTTATTGCTCAATCTTAATAATAAAAAGGCGCTTGAAACGTCAACAGATTGTACAAAAGCGCCTCTCTTGGTGCCTCCTGTGCTTAGGGCCTTGGGGCCGGGGCCAGGGGCCCTCTAGAGCCATAGGCCCGTGGCATTTTACCCGCTCTGCCACCGCATTGTTACGCCACTGGTTCGGACAAATACATAGTACATACGTACAATGTCAAACGGTCTAGATTTACTTCGAAATTTCTACGGAAAATATATTGAATGGTGATCAAAATTGCATCCCAGTTTTAATGTCATACAGAATATAATTTTAACAGTAATTACTGTAATATTCAATGTCAACGGTTGACATTGTTCACAACAATTACTTTACAGCCTTGTCATCCGTTTTGAGTATAGTAAGGAGCACAGCTTCTTTCATCCTGAAGAACATTTAAAGAAATATCGGCCGTTTTGTATCCAACAAAAGGCGATTATGGAATGACGGTATGAAATAGTAGAAATTGTGCTTAAGGTGGTGTGTACACCGTGGCGCGCTCCATCCACGCGCGCCTGTGCCATAAAACAATTTTGAAATAAAAGATGAATAAATAAATGACAAAATACAAGAATTCTTTTTAGGAAGGTCTAAAGAGGCTAATGGCAGTTTTTTTGCGGCGTATCTGTAGTTCATAGATCTGTTCAAAAAACAAATTCTGGCAACGTACATTTTTTCAACTTATTTGTAAGTTTGGTTGCAACTTCAATACAGGTTGAAGACTGGTTAATTTTAGAGATTTGTTTTTAATTTCATAAAATCTTGTTCTCTCTCAAGTAGTCGTATTCGTATCAACCTTGGATCTACATATGTCTACGGAACATCGTATTTTATCACACCTGTCCAAGATATGTAATTTAAAAAATATTTTAAAACAAGCTTTTTTACAAAAATAATTTTAGTGTAGATTCTATGTAAAAAAGTACTGCTCAAGACGAATCAATCGAACCCAAATTTTATCATCATATCCTGGATATCATGTAACGCCAAGGTAAAACAAATAAGCCCAAACTTGATGGGTTTATCTTGTTTAGTGAAGAAGTTCCTATGGCCGTCTTCCGGCTCCATCATCAGAACACCTCCATGGTACCATATTATTGTATTGTCACCAAAGATACGTACTATTATGTACACCGAATTTGAGCCCAATCGGACATCGGGAAATGATTGCAATTTAGCTTCCAAAATTTGTGCTAAACACATATATATATACACAAGCAATGCAAGTTATAGAAAAGCTTGTAAAAAGTGCTGAGTTCATAGACTTGGTACATAACAATAGTTTCGTAATAATGGCTCAAATGTGATAATGCTATGAGTTAATCCATGTTTCCAGAGAACTAGAATACTTCTATTTGTGGCTTAAATGCTAACTGGTTCTTGAGCAATTTCTTTCAATTGTAAAATCGAGCAATAAAAGTATTACGTTCACATTTTAAGTGTCACACTGAGTCACACTAAATCAAATACATCGCTACGGTCCTTTTTATTCCTATAGTAAATAAACACAAAAAAATAAAACATTTTTACAAATCTTTTGTCCGCAGTGTTTCCATACCCAATAAAAATGAATGCAATAATTATTTGCCACACAAAGTAGAACTATTTTTTTAAGACGTTGACGATTCTGGGTAACTTTCAGTTTTTTTGATATCTTCCCGTAGAGACACGTGGCAATAGTATATCTCAACACAGGATAAGCATATTAAACACCATAATAGTTAGTGCGTAGTACTATAATAATAAGAGAACAATTTAAATAGATTATATTGATGGGAACATTGCTCAGGATTTGATAGCTTTCAAGTTAAAAAAAATATTCTTAAAACAATTTCTTTATTCCCTCACATTGCTCGTGTTTTATAAGTGTTTATACAAAGTCATAATAGTTTTATAGAACTAGGTTGATAAACAACCACGCTTATAAATATGGTACATAACATTTACATTATATTTATAAGTTTAAGCCGAATATGCGATAAGTTAGAGTTGACATTAATTGGGTCTTCTTCTTCTGCTATTCTTATTTCAAATATATGTTTATAACAACTAAACAAATTGGTAAGATGCTTTACTTTGTCAGGTTTATCTCAAACAGTTAAAGAGTTGAAATCACCTTTTAAAGTTTGTAATTAAAACGTATACTCGTAAAGTAGCGGAACCTGAATTTAATGCCCTCTATGTACTTTTTAACCGACTTCCAAAAAGGAGGAGGTCCTCAATTCAACTGTTTGTTTTTTTGTATGTATGATCACCGATTACTCAAAGACGCCTAGACCGATTTGGAAAATTCTTCTTTTGTTTGAAAGGTTCAATCGATCAAGTCGAATCAGGTCGAATCAAAATTGGTTTATAATTTTTTTTATAGTGTATGTAAATAAGCTCAATACTCAAGACTTAAAAGATTCATTTATTTTTTACTTTTTAGTTCTTGTCGTCGGTTGAATTTTTTGTTAAAAAGTTTTTTTTGAAAACAACAATTTATTTATATGTATTTTTATGCTAGTCCGTAAAATTTTCATATTAAGAAAGCAAAAAAGCTAACGGCAACACTATCAAAGAGCCAAACAAACACATAATTATGGCGTGTACATCTTATCAGCGGGACGCAAACACCATAATATTACACGCATTAAGCGAAAAATCTGTGTTTGTGATACACAGACGGATACACCATTAACATCCACATTAAGAAAACAATACACATAATGGTACACAACAGTACACAATACTACGCTCGCATCTACCCATTGTTTAACATAGAAAAACCATTAAAAATTATTGACGTTTACAAGACTTTTTGGTTCATACGGAGAATTTTAGTGAATTTATTCTTCGTCCTTTAGATCGTTAATGAGACTAAACGATGGCATTGTTGAAACTTTTATTGTAGACAGGTATATTTTGTGTAGTACGTCGAATCACATAAGTACATAGTTTGTTTTTTCTGCGCTATTATTTTTTGCTAAATTCAATATTTATCGAAAACAGGTTGAACTGAGCAAATAAAATGAGACTCACCGTGTCAACTGTTACCAAATTCGTAATGAAAACCGTTATTACTATCGTGAAACTAACCTTACTAGTGTAACTTAACCTTGCAATGTGCTAACCTACTTGATTACCACTTAGCCACGAGCCCGTCCTTTTTAGTCAGATATCAGCATTCATAGAAAATGTTAATTTAATTAGTTTTTTTTGGTCCTTTAATTTACCAAAGCTAATGTCGATAGACGATAAAATACCTAAGCCTAAAATAAAATATGTTAGTTACTGTACAGAACAGATATTAGGTAGTCTCTGCAAGAACTACGAAGCTACAGAAAATATAACCGTTTATATCCTGAAACACATCTCCCGTTATAACATTAAAGGTGAAAAGTGTTTACAATACCAATACATCGTGTTCATGCATGTTCAGAGTCAGGAACATGTTCGCGGTCAGTTATCTTATCAGTGTAAAAGTTTTAATATATATTAAAAATAAAGAAATAAGAATAGTTAAAATAAAAATAATATATAAATGTAATGTACTTTGTTGTATAAAGATGCAGCAGGCGTTCGGAAATTAAAAGTAATAAAAGTAAATTTACAATTTGAAAATTCGTCCTACCGTTTTTACAATCACACCCTTTCAGCATTTAACGTAAACATAATCGATTTAAGTGCCTTAGATTTTATTACAATTTTGTTCCCAACGTTTTTATAAAGACTAAAAACTTTATAGTGGGATTTGCTTAAACATGTTTTGTCACAACTTTTTAATAGGCAAAGTACAACCGTCTCAGAAATCTGCATTTGATTTTGAGTCTTATGACCTTAAAACTAAGAGCATACGTGAATATTACTGGTAGAACACTTTTAAAAATTGTTGTAAATAGATTTCACGTTTTACAACTGCCCAAATTATGTATCCTGAGCTCTATGCCATTGCAATAAGGTCTAATATGAATATTGAGAGCTGTAAGTAGTAATAGTGTTTAAATAACGCAGGGTGTACACATGATTGACATTTTATGACTGTAAAAACTGAAATTTATTACTGTTACAATTCGCGGAACGCTTGTTTCCGTAATAAAACCCTTTGCGTAGGTGTTTTATTGTACCACGTCAATGTGCCTCGGCCTAAGTGACAGATGACAATCTGAAAAGTACTTTTGTGAGGCACAGATAGTAGATCCATTATTTAGTGCTATAAATCTGTAGAGAAGATCGTGGTGATTTAAATTAAAAACTGTTTGAGGGAAGTCGCAAAAAAATTGTAGGTACAATGTATTTTTACACCACTATGCCGTTAGTCGATTTGATTTTTTTTTCTAAATTTGCTGATAGTCGATTTGATTTTTTTTCTAAATTGTTGACAGTCGATTTGATTTTTTTTCTAAATTGTTGACAGTCGATTTGAATTTTTTTCTAAATTTTTGGTAGTCGATTTCTAATAACTCAATTTAGTACATCATCAAACCTCTACTTAAAATTAAAATATTATCATTTTTAACATACATAAGTAAGTAGATAAATATTATATGAATAGGTATGCAATGTGTATGTGACACTTATTGTTTAATTATTTATTTTAAGGAACACAAACAGTTATCTTATCTTAAAAACTAACATGCGTTAAGTTTTGATTTAGTACATACACAAAAATGTGTCCACAGCATCTGCCATTCTACATTCTAGATTCGATTAGGTACTTTACTGACCGACTAGTTAGTAGGGATTATCAGCGTTACTCTTTTTGAAGATGTTGTTTTTTTAAATAAATGTTTAAGCAACGTACAAATTTTGATAGACTTCGCTTACGGCAGCAATAACTGCCTCGCTAGCCATCTAGCCTAGTAGTTAAATTATGAACATGGCCGTGGCAAGATAATTTTACATCCAAAACACTTGTGTTAAACACCACTCTAAAGACCTTTACTTGTGTAAAAAATAAGTGAAGAATTTTAAGTGTATTACAATTGATACTTATAATTTGTTACGTGTGAAAACGAATCATCTAAAAATATCCACAAACAATTTTAGCAAAGGTCCTTTCTTACACCATGTGACACATGATTAGTCTTATCCAAACTTAGCAAGTTATCGCAGTTTCACGAAAATAGTTAACACTCTTAAAGCTGAGTGTTAAAAATACTTTACTACAGATAAAAAATGATCAGTAGGTACTCTGAAACGTTCACTCCCTTTATCTTGAAACTGTGGGATCTAGAGAGGGTGTAAGGTTAGATATTATTAGCAAGAACAGGCTTTGTGAGGGGATGAAAGCGCTGAAAGCGTATTGGAATAATTAGTAATCTTTAGCGTTTTATACTTAGTTTTAGCTTACGTTTATAATTATCACCAAATATTTTACTACCAATATCAACAATATTAAAATTTATAAACTGGTGATACGGTTTAATTCAATAGTTTGACATTAATTGATTTTGTGTTCTCTTTATTTGTTTTAAGCGAACCATTTATTAGACCATTACTTCACCAATGCCAGTAGAACGTCTATCTTCACGTACAAGCTATTTACTTATTTTGAGTGTAATATAAATTAATAATATTACTGTACGAGTGCTAGATGTTCAATTTCTTCAGCGCTGAAATAGCTTAAAGTTATAAAAAGGATCCGCCTTTAACACAAGAGCGAGAATAATTTATCTCCATCGTAAGTGACGTGATAAGGCAATGGGCAGACGTTAACATATGTACGTTTCAAGTAGTGATCATTATTGCTACTCAAGTGGTTGTTTTTAACGTAAGGGTTGGGAGCGATAAAGCGAGAACTGTAGAAGCTCTTGCTGAGAAACATAGCATTAGTACTTGCACTTAGATTGAAGACTGAAGTTGAGGACAAAATTAGTTGAATTTTTCAAGTGGCTTTCTGATTTAATCGAATCGTTGTAATAGCCTTTAATGGCCAAAAATGGACTTGACTTAACGCACTGCTCAATACTTTATGAGGTCATGTCCATAATCAAAACCACGTTGTGAGTTCGATTGCTGCTTAGAATAATTTGGTGAATCAATATGTCCCATCTGCGGTAGTTCCCGTTTATAAAAAAATATACATATAACGTCTGAATCACAGACAGAAAATGCGTGACACATTCGTTGTAAGTCGTGAGCGTTTGTTGTAATCATGTGATTGCAATCAACAATTCTAACAGTCAACAGGGCGGGAGTCGCCGATAAGGGAACCAGATGCTGGACCATCCACCCACTGATCAAGTTACAATACGTTGCAGTGCCGTCAACTGATTCATTGCATCACCCCACTAGCGATTAAGTAGATAACGATATTGCTCATAGCTTTTAAAAAACGGGTGAAATGAACTTTGAAGACTGTGAATACTTTTGTTTAAAGACGATATTAGGTTATGTGCGCTTTTGAATTACCAGACTTATGGCATTCAACAAGCTCAAAATATCAAGGTGTTTAGAAGGCTTTGCTGGATATTTCTCTACGAGATATGACACCACAGACAGTTAGGTATACAAGTGCAGAAAGAAGTCGACTCGTTACTTTACTGTCATTTCTCTCAAACCTTGTTTCTACTCATCTGTCTATTATAAAACTCTGGGCTAATCATAACGCATAATATGGGCAAAAATACTTGGTAGGGTTCCTCAGTCAGTGTAGATTAGAGTACAACAGAGGATGAATAAGACAATTCGAGATTCTTGATTCGCTCTCGTTTGGTTTAATCGACAGTTTAAAATACTCCTATACTATATATATATAAAGGTATATTCCAAACTGGTAAACTGCAGAGCCAATAATTCCATTCCATATTGCAACACACTTGTTAAAAAAAATTCTAAATCGATAGATGTAGACCAGACGTGACTATATTTCATATTCATATCTGTATGACCAGTACCGCACCCACAACATGTAATCACAATAATCACTAATGAACAGCACTTCTCAGAAGCGATACACTTTCAGGCACACATATGTTAGTTATAAATGTATGACACGATTCACACTCAGGAAGGTGATCAATGTATATAATACATAATTTTACTTAATTTTCCTCATTATAATTAGATCACTATTTTGGTCCTGTGTAAATCGTCAGGCTTAAATATACATAATATATATATATATGTCTCTGAGGAATAGATTGACAGGAACCCGAAACAATCTAGTTTAAAATAATTGTATTTTTTTTTTATTAATGAAATGTGACCTTCGAGTAAGCTTGTGTTATCAGTGGGTGATTGGGTGAATTCAATGAATTGCTCTGCCCGATTAATTATCCATAACGCTATCCCCACATTAGGTTTTATTTCAGTGATTAGATCTCTTAATAATTATGCTTCTTTCGAAAAAAGTCATCACCTTTATGTTCGCATTGAAATTTGCGAAGTTCGAAAATAAAACAAAATCATATACCTATCATTAAAGTTTAAAAACTAACTTATGTATGTATTCTTTTTTTTTAACTTAAAATTATTTATATTATTCTGAGAATAAAGCTCGCCTGAACTAAATTTACCTTTTTTGTGCCACACCAATTTCACGACCTATTTAAATGAGGATCAACCCGTCACAGAGGGCCGTTTCGGTGAATTTCTGAGCGAAATCAAAACTACCAAATGACAAACTCGACACAGAAGTCGAGAATCATGTTTCAATATGTCACATGTGGTTGAAAGTTTTTACTAATTTGCGCATCTTCTTGTGAAATCCTTTTTTTTCAGTATCATGAGATAATTTTCTATACAAATTTTGTGAGCTACTGCATTACTCGTATTTTTAAGTGTTAACACATGGGGTATTAAAAATGATACACTTTTTAACATCTATTAGGTAGGAATGTTAATTACAGAAATAGTCTTTTTTTGCCGCTTAGATGATAAATAAGCATACATACGGCTGGCCATATAAAAACTAAAATGTTATAAGAGAAGTTGCTAAATACACACACAGTACACCGGGATTAATATCCCGGTGTACTATAGTAATCCTATCGCGTTTAGCTTGGATTTAAAGTTCTGTATCTTGGTAACTCAGCTCCCTGGTATCGAATACTTTCTTTAAGAACACGCATAACGGACTTAAATGCCTCTTTCTAATAACTTTAATTAGCTTCCTTGCTGCCGTTGGAAGTTTATGGAACCACTAAGGAGGCACACAAAAGTATTTTTGTGTGCCTCCTAAGTCCTAAGTGTCGAAATGAAAAACTCCTCCCCTTCTTTTGAAATCAACAAAATTATAATAAACCATTCTGTTTTAAATCATTTACATTCAATACTTTTTATATGTGTTGCACGCATGTAGGTGGTTATCTTTAATTATAGTAATAATCAATGGTGGTTATATTCTCGTATTGCTGGATATGTAGTTTTATAATATATTATATTGTTTATATTCAATAACTTTAAATTATATTTATGTCTATATCATACATTTATTTTACAATCACTTGTTTAAAATAAATAATACACAAGTAAATATAATATCAGTAGATAAATATAAAGCGTCAGTAAACCTCCTTCCCCAAAAATGCAGGCTTTCATATTTTTATACATGCATTAGCAGCATAAGTATAAATTTTTTTTGTACAATAAATAAAGACTTTTATAATATACACATTTATAGTATAGTGTAGTATAATTATACATTTAAAGGATTTACACCACATAAATAAGATAATTGCTCAATATCAATTTAAGCTGCTTTGACAAGGATAGTCAGATCGTGTCAATAACTTATGATATTTTATTATTGATTTTCTCAAAATGTGAACGTAAAGTTTGCTTGTACTTCATCTGTCAAAGCACCATACCACAGTACATATGAGAGTAAATATTAAATAAATAAAATTTGTGTGTTAGGGTAGAGTGGTAACAAACTTGCACTCAAAGTTCCATTTACTTGTTGACGTGCATATTTATCCTTTGTGAACAAAAATAATCCTAAATTACTTCACGCTTGAAAGTGAATATATGAATAAGATATCTATTGTATGCCTGTGTTCTTTACCTAAGGTATCCAAGAAATAAACAGTACAATTCGAACTGTACTGTTGTTCACGCCTAACTACACTCACATTGTCACAGTCCGATGCCCCGCTAGGCTACAGTTAAACACTATTCGTCCAATAATTACTTTGGTAACTTATTATTTTCTATGCTTATTGAAATGGTCAAAACACGAAGGCACGCTTACGTTCCACGCGCTATTGTTTAGCTTCTCCACGCTGCATTTGACACCACAGTTTGTCAAAATTTCGGTTTCCATTTCTAAGAACGAATATATTCTAAACAACTTGTCATCTCAAGTTCAAGGCTCCGTTATACAACCGCTCCCAACTCCTAGCACACGATCGACGACAGTTAGAAGTTTTTTTACACGAACCTCTAAGGAAACTAATAAATATTTCAAAAGTGGAGCATTTTATTAGAGTAGGCTGCCTTAGTAGTCAATAACTGTTTTTACTTTCAACGAACTATGTATTTGCTTCTTTGTTTATAAACAGTGGATGAATTATGTCTTTGTTTGAAATCTAATGAAAAGTTTCGCTTTTAAAAGTCGGAAACAGTAGAAACTCATAACTAATGAGATGACTAATAAAGTAGAAACTATCGAATGTACTGTTAAACTATTAAGTTTTAAGTAATAGAATTTCATAAGATTTGTGTACACGGTGATGAAATAATTATACCAATATACAATAAAATTCTAATATTAAAATAATATAAAACTACATTTTTTACCATTTACATTTTACCTTTTCTACTTATATACACAATTCAATACATTGTTGTCAATCAAAATCCTAATCGCATTAAATTCAATTAGTACTAAGAATTAGCAGAACTTAATTAGATAATCTAAGGGTCAAATCAGATTGAGCGGCTAAGTGGTCGCAAAGTCCCCTGGTCTAGATTATACTACCTGCACACGATTTTCAGCTTTATCTTCATGGGATAAGACAAATAGCTTATTTGTAATTTCAAGTACTCAAGCATGCTGCTGCTCAATCTGCGTTGACCCCAACACAACCTTTTTACTCAGCATTACAGTTACCCATTGTATTTTTTTCTTCTTACTGCAATATGCACATACAAATTTAATGTTAATTTTAAGCACATATGAAATTAAAAATTGTTAGATGCTATCAATTCTAATAGCAAAAGCGTAAGTATAAGCGTAAGCGAAAGTTTTTCAGATAAAAATCTCTTTATATAAGATTTTTGTCTTTAATGCAAGTAAATGGCTCATATGAGAAACACAAATTTAACCAAATAACAATTATTATGTTACAATATATAATTATATTAATTGGGATAAAACAATGTCTGAAAATCTACGAAATCGTTAGGTTTTTGTTTATAATAATCGCATTAGTGGATAAAACTAACAATCTATGCATAAAACACAAAATACCGATTGCGTTATATGTATTTTATTTATTATAATTCTGGTATTGCTACATAATAGTTTGAAATGTTGTAATATGTAATTTTTTTACCACTTAGGTAAACTTTTCTCTGAAACCTAATTACATTCGGTATCTACTGTCACATGTATATTTCTCTATGCGTATTTATAATATATTCTAATAAAATACGTGTAGATAAATCAACTTCTTAAAATTGGTAAATAATCCCAGTGAAAGTAACCAACCCTTTTATGAACCTTTCTTAATGGGCGTTGCGAATGCACTAAATGCAAAGAGAATTTCACTTTTACATCCTAATTACCCTTTATTTGTTAAAGACAACTCTTTCATTGCCATAAAGTTAAATTTATGAGTTATACTGTTTCGTGCTGACGACAACAGTCAAAGGAAACAATAGTTTTGTTATGTCCCAAATAAATGCAACTCTTCTTTTGACGGATAGCGGTCCCTTTAACTGTTATTCAATAACTGTTAGGACAAAGCGGTCGTAGTTACAGTAACGAAAAGGGTGAAAATAATTTCACGTGTTTGTAACTGTTAGCTAGGAAGAATCCGTCAAAGAAAAATATACTCTGTGTTGAAACGTTTAGGTTTTAATACTGCATAAACTATGTCGCGAATAACCTTGAAAATGCTTATTTCAAAGAAATTGCGAACGGGTAACGCGATTTTTAATTTTATTGCATGCCTACCGAAGGCATGCAATAAAATTAAAAATTGCCAAGATTAAGCGAACCCTTTAGTTGTAACATCTTTTTCAGAAAACCTTTACCTACTTTGTTTTTTAAAATAACTGTGAATTTTGAAGTTGTTTTTAAAGTTTTTATTGAGGTTTTTGGCAACGGCGTAATTTGGCGAAAGGATTGCAAAGAGTTTTTAACACTTTTTTGGTAAAATGTATTTTGCTCAATGTTATAATTGGTAATTTATGTCATTATTTTGCAAGAGACATTAAGAGAAATTTCCAAACATTGATTATATTGAGTCCTTTTTTTTGCTAAAAGCAATATTGCTTTTTACAGGCTACAGTATTTTTGTCCGTTAATAATTAATTGTATTTCGAGAAATATTGCTGGCAGACATAATTCTGTAAAAATTATGTACCTTCATGATAATGGTAACAACCTTCGAAACCAAAAAAAATCTAGGTATTAAGGGTATACTTGAATTGTTTCTTCTTCTTGACTTGTTGTTTTATATGTAATAGAATTTTATTGCAAATTCGTAATGGACTGTAGTAAAATATCTATGTGTGTTCTTGTGTACCCTTCTTACACAACAACGAAGTAGCCGATTACGAAAAGTTGAAGTGTAAGTACACCAAACACGATTATATTTATGTAAGATACATTATTAAAGTCTAAATTGACCTCATCAAAAAACATTAGAACAGTATCAAGCTGTATGGAGAAGCAGTAATCAAAACAAAACGTACCTTAGTTTTTCACTGAAATCAAGAACAAGTTCGCCCCGATTCATTTAGCTATTTTCGTGTAATGAGATATATAGAGATTTTAGATGTGACGTTCAGGGTCTCCATGGAAAATACTACTTTTAGTTACTCATGAACCCTTATCTTATTATTTGCTCTACTTTAAGTATGTTTGATAAAATTGCACTTGCACTTAGTAAATACAGAAATACATAAATACACATAGATATTTATGTATGTAGGTAGGTTAGGACATACATAAATTAATATAACGTATATGATATGTATTTGACGTATCGAATCTAATTACATTAAGCCCTAGCACCTTATCATATTCAATAAATCATGTTTAATTTATTCAAAGAGTATAAGAGGTATGTACATGTGCATGTACAATATTGAAGCCTTAATGTAATAAGCTAAAGAAAGTATGAATATTATCTCAATAAATTATTACTACATACCTACTTAGTTAATTTATAATCACTAATATTTTAACAATCCATATGTTTAGTTTTTGTTAAATTTTTAATACTATATTTAATGATGAACTTTATAATTTGTTGCACCACATCTTTATATATAATATATTTCTTCTGTGCGTGTGTATGTTCCTGAACTCCTAAACGGCTGGACCGATTTTAATGAATTTTTTTGTGTCTTTAGGTGGATTCGAGAATGGTTTAGATTTACAATTGGACCCGGTAGATGGCGCTGCGATAGGGTTCAAGGAATAATATTTTTTAAGTTCAGGCAGGACAACGTCTGTCAGGTCCGCTAGTATTTATATAACTTGTAAGACTTTACGCCATTATGTAAATAATGAAATGTAAATATATGTATAATCTAACGTACACTACATTATCAACATTATTCAAAACGAATTACATGATCACCTAACTGGCATTACGCGTTTATCAAGATTACGTAGGTAAACAATATAATTTTTAACAACAATATAATTCACACTAACATAAGTTTTTCGCAATAATCATGCAAACATTACCCTAGAAGTAGAAACAAATTACAGCTTGGTAGTACGTACTTTGAATTATGCTGAGAGAAGTGAGTGTTGTCATATTTTGGGGTCATATAATGGACCCCGTAAATAATTATAATTAATAAATTTTGAGAAAATTAGTAATTTTTAAAACAGAAATATTATTATAAAACTGAAAAATTGAACTTGAAAATTGACCAATAAATCTGATATTTCCTATGAGTAGGGACAGACTTGAATGAAACTATGGGTACCTATTTAATACCAAGAATTTTTCTGAAAATGTCTGAATAAAGAAATAAAAAACAAAATTATTGAAATTGACATAACAATTCATAACATATTATTTCGAACTAAATCAACTATTAAAATTTGTCAGTAACGTAAACGCTCCTAAAACTTAACCACGCCTTTCTGTAACACCTGTATAATGCATGCCAGTGAAATTAATAGTCATTACGAGAAAGTCAATTTCGTGGGAATTTTAATAAAAAATAAATAGAAGAAGAAGAAATTAAGAAAAAAAAAATTATTTCACAAAAAAGTGAAAAAAAAGATACCTACTTTTCAGAAGAACTACTACGAAATGTACTAGTTCCGTACAGTTCTTAAGTTTTTTTGAGAAATAAATACATAAGGTATTTAATTTAAACCCAAACTAAAATTCTTACGTGCAAAATTTCTCATAACGGCAGTAATGATACTGATAGCTTATTTCATTTCTTGTTCGTTATCTATGAAATTTCCCCTGAAGCCACACATGCATATTATTCTTTATACACTGTAGTAGCCTCTCCTAGGCAATAAAAAGGAAGTTAATATTTGTAGTAAGTAACATTTCACAAGACTCACTCAATGTACAGTTTATTGAGTGGGTTGAGCTTGTTTAGTAAATAACTTGAATGGTAACTTAGCGGCGTCTTCAAACAACTGTAATTGGGCTAACGGAAAGAAAGTAGCCGGTTATAAAACTATTCAAACAGTTAGGTAATAAAATATCGGTGCCATAAACAAGTAACTGTTTCGAAGGATCAGGCAGTCAAAGAAGTACTGTTACAATTGAACTAGCAAAATTTCATTTTATTGCACATTTCTGTTACAGACATTTCTTTGATAATATACATCATAATTGTTTCTTTTATGTGTAAGTATGTAGTTTTATTGCTCGGAGTAATAAGTTTATTCTTGTATTATTCCTTTAGTTTACAGATCGAAGAATCTATGAAACGGTTTTTAAGGCCATTTATTATTATATTTATTTATACATTTCTATTTATTGTATACCTACTCACTATTTTGTCTATTAGATGCTTAAAGGGTTTAAGTCTGGTTTTTTTTATGGTATAGGGGGCAAACGAGCAGACGGGTCACCTGATGGTATATGACTACCGCCGCCCATGGGCACCTGTAACTCGAGAGTCACAAGTGCGTTGCTGCCCTCCAAGGCGGGAGCAGGAGAAGAGGGGGAGAGGGGAAGAGTGGGAAGAGGGGGGAGAGGGGAAGGACGGGAATAGGGGAGAGGGAAGGGTTAGGGCCTCCGGTAACCTCACTCACGCGGCGAAATGCAATGCAAGCATTGCTTTACTGCTGGTTTTCTGTGATGCTGTGGTATCGAGCGGAGTCGAGCCGGCCCATGCGTACCGAAGCATGGCTCTCCACGTAAGAATGGTGAAGAACCACTCCCTGGTTTCTAAAATGACATATTGCATGCAAGAAACATTCTTGTTTGATTTTAAAACGGTGATTAAACCGATCAAAATCGAAATCTGAATACTGATTTGTATTTTGATCGGTTTGATTTGATCGATTGATTCGATCGATTGATTGTGATTGATTAATTTGATCGGTCGCTTAGCACAGTAAAACTAACAAGAAGCACATGTTTAAATTATGGAAGACAGTTTTAATAGCTTTATGGGAAGGCTACCAGTAATCAGTAGACGATGATGCGGAGGAGTTCTATGACGTGTATGTTAATATTATCAATTTACGTATTTAGTTACTGAATATTACATTACATTATAATAGATAAATAAAATAAAACCAATTATTATTGCTTGCATACGAAACTAGCAACCCGCCCCGGCTTCGCACGGCTACAAATTATACATCAAAATCATTAATCACTTTGTCTATTAGTGAAAACTGCATGAAAATCCGTTTAGTAGTTTTTCAGTTTATCGCAAACAGACAGACAGACGCGGCGGGAGACTTTGTTTTATAATATGTAGTGATTTATCGGTTTCACCAGTAACATCGAACAATTGGTATTTTTTTGCGAACAGCCCTGGTATAAAATGTCTTATAGTGCAATTTTCCTTTCAAATTAGCATAGACAAATTTGGATTTATTCTCTAATGTTTACTCTAAAAAGCTTCTTGAAAAAGAATCTGTACCACATTTCTCTTAGACGTAGCTGTACAGCCTTTTTAAACTATAACGGTGATGTTTATTACCTTTTACAGTTCAGTATTATTTCTATAAAAATTTCTCTTTGCGTAAAGTTTGCGCAATAAAAATTTCACCTAGCCAAACTACTGCCGAACTTCACATCCCTACAATAAAAAGTTTTTATGCAATTTTTCAGTTTGCAAAATCAATATTTTCTAAAATTTGCCTTTGGTACTTTGCCGCTAATGGTTGTTAGTAACACAGCTTTACAGTTCGGAAGTATACAATGCCGTCCAACAGTAGGACGAATTGCTTTATTACAGGAAAAAATTATCGTTTATGACGCCCCTTTTGTTCTACATTCTTACTTTAGTATAATAGTCAAAAGAAGCCGATATACACGCTTTGTTTTTTTTTTCTAGGTACATGCGCCAGTATTATCAATATTATGCAAAATTTTGTAAATGCCAGGATATTGGATTTTATTACTTAGGCTATTTTCTGTGGTGGTCCATAATCCTATGTAAACGTACAATTTGAAACGTCTTATCTTATCTTTATTATCTTCGACTTTAAAACTAGAATTTTGATAAAATCTATGAAAAATAGCCGAGCTAAAGAATTGGAACTATTTCAAAGGAAACATAGTGAGATACAATCTGTTTCGTATATAATTTTTTCCCCTGTCCACCCCAAAGATCATTACTTCCCTACTCATAGGCGTATAATGGAACTAATTTGTTGTTCAAACAGGGGGTCCTCAATACACAAACATTGTTACTTTGATACATACAAAAATAATCGTACATCTTGAAATCTATCCCTATAATCTTATCTTAACTACGTAAAGTTCAAAATAGTTTGACTTTAGGAAATCCAATTTTCAAATTTGTTGGTAATTGTTGACTGCAGGACATTCATTTGACACGTACCGAAAGCAATTGTCACTTTCAATGCGTTATAGTTTGAATGGAACAGAAAATTGGTTGGACATCGTGAGTTTAGGCGTATGGCCAAGATTTATTTTTATGATAAACAATTATCAGTTTTAGTATTAAGTATTAATACTTTAATAAGGTCATTTATCACAAAAGTATTTCCATTTTTCAACACAATTAATCTCGCAAGCAGCTTGTAAAAACTTAAAATCTTTGTGTGATAGGTAAAATTTTCCTAACAAATAACACATACATATAACACCACGTTTTAGTTCTTAGAAGAGATAATGATTCCTGTTGCTGTTAACGAACAAAACGATATGGATGAAACTGCAGACTGTTGGTTTAATTCGTTGTTCAACCATTTAGTATTTAAAAGTTTTTAATGAAAAATATTTTTAATTGTTAACGGTAACTCGATAACATTTCTCAACTTCAAACTCTTAAACTACTATGTGGCGAAGAGAGTTTCATGTATAGAAATTGACCGTTACAAGAGTAGAGAACGAGGAGAAGAGGAGTAAGCAGTGAAATGTTGCCATTTCACTGCTTACTTGTTAGACAAGAATCGAAAAAGAAAACACAAGCCGACCTCAAGTAAATTTGGGAAAAAACAAGACGATGAAGATTGGTATTTATATAAATAGCGATAGTTCTTTCTCTAATTTCTTAGCATTCTGTAGATGTTTAGGTACCACAAATTGCTTTAAACAATCAGATCACTGTTTGCACTACACTGTTGTTTGTAATTTTCTTCCTTATTTTAATGTTTTTGAACATAAAAAGCTTCTTATCAAAAATGCACATAATTTCTTTTTTACATTTTTATACAAAACTTACTAAATAATACTTGTTTTTTCTATTAAAATTACAAATCAAATGTCATCATGGTAAGTAATTGTGAACAACTGCGTACAAAAAAATCACTTCGATTGACAAACTGATCATCAATGATATCGACACAATCAAAAATGTGCAACATTTATTTTTGGCATCCTGTAAACTGACACGTATTTTTATAGCAATAAAGTCTATTTTAAAGAAATTATTATAATAAAAAAAATATAAGTTGTGTGGTCCATGTAACTGGGTAGCACTTTGCGACAATTGAAATCAAAATGCCGTGAAATTGCGTCACATTATATGTACGTTAGTGTTAGATTGCGTTTTTGAAGTGGCAAATGTATTGCTATTGGTGTCGTTACACTACTTAGTGTATTAGTGCGGAAACTTCTTTGTGTGGATTTCAATGTGTACTTTGCGGGTACTTAACAAAAATGTACGGATATTTAAACATGATTTGTATTTGATCTGGGAATGTGTGGTGTAGTACTGAATATATACATATGTTTTGTCGACGAATTCGCCGAATTCGATGTTATTTCGGATAATAACAGAACCTTTTTAATAAGCATAATTAGACAGCTTTTAGTTTTTTTCTTGTCTTAGCATCTCTCATCTAATCTGGAAAAAAGTATGTTACAATCAAATCAGTATTCATATTGGTTTCTTCACAAGAACCGTTTAAAAACTTACTTTTCAAATTAAGAGCTTACAGGTACACAGTAGTAGGAACTACTCAGTACCTAATCTGTAACAGTAGTAGCTATTTAAGTGTAGTTAAATCAGAGCAAAGTAACAATTATACTGACAGTAGATTTTTTCTGATAAAATAGCAATCGAATATTTACCAAGCTTACTAAGTAATAACAAAACTATCAACAAATTTTATATCTACATTTGCCAGAGGAGACTTAAAATTGTTCTCGGACATTTTAGCAACGTAGATGCAGTTGACATGAAATGCTTGAACATGGAAGAACCTCAAGTTTCTTAAAAGTTTAGTAGTTGTAAAGTGTGATTATTTTCACAGATCCTCGCTTCAAAATAAACTGTAAGCTAATCCGATGCGTGCAAAAACTTCTTCTTGGGTGGCCTTAAGTGGCGTCAGTCCGTGCTACATTCTGTGTATTTTGGACCTATTTACGATACATTTACTTCAAAGAAAGATCAACCTTAGCTTTTAAAAAATAAGGTTCTAATAATCAAGAACCCGAAAGTGTTTTTACTCAACGCCGTAACCAAATATTTACTTTTGACTTGTCTTTATGAATGAAATTTTAAAACTCCGAAATGTAGGTAAGGTTTGTCATGATAGCGGTCTTGGTCATTTAAAATCAATGGACGAAATATTATTGTATTTAAGTACTGGTTTCTATGTCTTAAAATATGTGAGAATGTGCGGTACACATAAAGTTATTATTTATAACTAGGTGCAGTTCAGTCTCTATAAAATCATATCATAAAGTAAGTCGAGTATTATGCATTATTCTTAATTCCGTCATTCGTATTTCCGTCCGTAAAATAATGTGATGTGAGGATAATTATAATATACTAGCTGCGCCCCGCAATTTCACCCGCGTAAGTCCTGACGCTGTGGTAATATCGGGATAAAAAGTAGCTTATGTCAATCCAGGTGTCCAGTTATTTACCTACCAAAATTTCATCGCAATCGGTTCAGTAGTTTTTGTGTGAAAGAGCAACAAATATCCATACATCCTCACAAACTTTCACGTTTAGAATATTAATAGTATTTATTTGGAGAAAACAATCCAATACATGTGTCATATATTATGTATTTTATGTGTGTACTTATCTATTAATTACACTTAAAATATTCATTGGCTATTTGGCCAGCTTTCGCGTTTTATATTTTTATAGGACCCCTATGCGTATAACTCATCCAACAAAAATGACTCGATAGAATCTGTGAAGGATTGGCGAAGATATATCTCAAGATAATATGCGCCTGACACCGACGGTTAAGGTCGCTTCACCCTTGATAAAGGGCCCCCGTTGGGTCCGAAAGTAGTCGGGTAACTACGTGAGTAAATCGGTATGTCTTTCATAAATAATTTAATCTATTTGTGTGGAAAGAGGTACTGATAATATATAACATAAATAAAAAATTTGAAGTACCACAACTTCAAAATCTCATCAACGGATAGAAAAGAGCTGATGATCTTCGAACGGCTGAACAGATTTTCTTGAATTATAGCTAAGAACATTCTCAATCAAGCCACCTTTCAAAGAACAACTAAATCACAATCGGTCCATCCGTTAGGAGCTATGATGCCGAAAACCGACACACAAATACACAGATACACACATTAAACTTAGGCATAACACCCCTCGTTTTTACGTCGGAAGTTAAAAAAAATTGAAACCTCTGCTATATCTTTTTTAAAATACCTATGTCGTAATGACAGAATTTAAAGATGATACCTGTACAAAGTTTAGATATCTTTTCTAACAAAGATACAATTTACAAGTGCATAAGTGACGGTTGTGTCAGTCGCCAATACCGCGCGGCAGGTCACTTCTCTTCTTGGTAAAGTACCCCTTTCGGGGTAGAAACTAGCCATGGCACGTGAGTACAGCTACACAGCGGAATACTGAAATAGTGTATTTAGATCATCATTCTGAGTCGAAAAACAGAACATTTTAAGGAAAAAAAATTAATATATACCACATACAGCCAAAAACTGCAATGTAATCAATAAGACAACATGACAATAAATCAATGACTATAAATCCTTAACCTCGCATTTTTATGGTGAACTGACTTTTATGGTGATAAGTATCCGCAGAAAGACGTTTTCATAAGTTTTTAGCGAAGCCGAAACTTACACGTTGTAAATCCATTCATATTATGAATATCGATAAAAGAAAGTAACTTTTAAAATAACCTATAAATACCCTCAACATTGGTTGTGGCAATCGCACCTTGTCCGCCCTATATCTTCTCTGGAATTCTGGAGACCATACACATCAGAAAAAAACAACATTACTGCCGTATCTATAGTGTGGAAGTGCTCTCAAAGTTAGAAAATCGAACAATTCCAATCCAATAGAATACCTCCTATAGGTAATTCTATTACTTTTCCATCGTGAGCAGTCCCTCGTAGTATATATTTCACGAGCAATAATTCAAAGTTTCGTTCGCTTTATTTTTAGCTACCAGTAGAGAATGCTGCTGATAATTCTTCTCGCTGATAAAGTAAAATGATGCTTTTTGAATAGTAGTTGTCTGACTGTAATCTCTGAAACATGGTAATCCATCGTTAAAACCTCGTGAAATGCATTAGGCTTGATAACGAAAATTATAATTGACATATTACGTACCATAGTTGTTCTGTGCTGTCCACTCCGGTAGTGAGCGGTCAACTTCAAACGGGTTAGGGGCTATTCACACTTACTTATTCCTTAAAACACTGCACTTTCAAACCTAACGAAAAATTGAAAACCTGGAATCAGCACATGTCAGGTTGAATTATTTATTAATTTTATCCATTTGTCAATTCAATCTGTACAGGACTAGTGAGGTTCGAAGTTAAATATATTTTACAATTTTTTTACTTCGAATTATATATACTTATGTAGATACATAATAATATTATAGTAGATAAGACTACTGAAGAACTACTGAAGAAGAGATATCGCACTATAAACTGATCTTGACTGATCTTTCATCTTTTATCACAATGATAAAGGCATGCATTCAATGTTTTTAGTTGCATGAACGTTTATAATCAGGATCTCTGCATGATTGTGATGCATCACAGCTACACTTACATGCTTACACTTCCTTTTATTTTTATAATAACAATAATACTAATAAGTTATTTATTTAAGCAAAAAAAAAAACGCAATAAACAGTTAACTTAAGTTACAAATTATATCACATAATAGTATTTTACCCACCGTAGTTATTAGTAGATTATGATTATTAAATGTGTCTTCTTGATAACGTGATTAAAAGATATTCATGGTGAGTCTCTTAATTGTTTTAAATATAAATTGGCCCGCATTTCCTTCCTGGATGCAAAGTGTTTTATATTAAACTCCATCAAGTTCTCAACCGAATAATGCGAATATTCTACATACACCTTTAGTGTAACTGATAACGTGCTGTAAAGCACTCCTGGTTTAATACGCTGATTACAGCGGAGGATCCATTACAGTACATCGCTGACACATTAACCGCTGCCATGAAAATAATTGGTTCAAGTACTGAGACAAGGCGGATTAACATGCAAATGTATTAGTCACTATGTTTTTTAAGCGGAGGTAGCGAATAGCTAAAGCATTGGACTTGTAATCGAGAGGATGCCTAGTACACTATCGACTGAAATAAATTCCTAACACAAGCCTCAAGCCACAGTGATACTAATAATATGTGACACACGTTATGTGTCACACGTGAATCAGAAATCGATTAACTCTGTCAGCTAATCTACTTATTAATACGAGAAAAGATTTCTTTGTACGCATTTTTTAGAAAACCTTTAGCACTTTTAAATTTTACATGTAGAAGAAGTGCAGAAAGCTAAAAAGTTTTATCAATATATACGAAAAGGGCTATAGGAAGCTACAACCTCCAGTACATAATGTTGATCTGTCATGGTACGAAAAGTACATGCAATTCGTACATGACTGGCCTGTTGGTCTAGTGGTTAGGTCCAGGGGTCGTGGTTTCGAAATAATAAATAGTTGTGTGATGATCATGACCATTTTGTTCTATGTCTGGGTATAATTTATCTATAATGTGTATGTATTTAGAAATATATAAGTATGTTTATCAGCAGTCTGGTTACCATAGTACAAGCTCTGCCTAGTTTGGGATCAGGCGGACGTGTGTGAGATGTGTCAAGTTATTAATAATATTTTTGTTATTTATACATAACCTGTACTATTATACGTCAATCTTATACTTCAAGATATACTAGTCAATTATGTAAAACAAAACAATGAAAACTTAATGAATTATGATCGAAATTCCACCAGGCGATGTTTCGTTATCCTAAATACATTGTTATTATAATTGTAATCATAAAGATATCTAATTGTAATGCACTAAATAATGTAATTTCCAATAAATAGATGATTGTACCTATATTATGAATCAATCGTTGATAAAATATTCCTTAACGTATTTTGCAAAAAAAATCATCCACTTACATACATATGTATGTAAGTGGATGATGATATATAATACTTATGTCCGTCGTATCGAATGAAATCAAAACCTATTGACAACTATGATATATTGGTCTGAAGAATTAGTGTATTTAGTGAGTACGTATAGAAGGCCGTCAGCTTATTCGTCATCCACCTTTGACAAAAAATAAAACCGGCCAAGTACAAGTTGAACTCGCGTGGAGAGGGTTCCGTACAATGAATATGTACCCCTACCATGTGTTTTTAAACAAACTTAACATTGTAGTTAAAGAGTATGTTCACCCATACATTCCAACTACAAATGTAAGTTTGTATGCACAATATTTGGAGATTTACCATCTTGTGTTAAGACCTAAGACTTCTTATACCTAGATTTTCTGACTTTTTTATGTTAGGCTTTGTAGATTCGAAGATAAGGGGAAAGGGTTTTGTCAATTTTCATCTATTTTCTTAAATGACTTTAAAACTATTAATCTTAAAATTATAAAAAATATACCGAGACCATTTCAACTCTTTTATTTGACAGTTACCTATTTTTTTCTAATTTGGCCTCCATATTCAAAATAAATTTATTTATATTTCACATCACACGAGTGATTTAATAAGGGTTCCGTTTTTTTCATTCGGATTTATGTACAGAACCCTAAAAAGGTGGCACTCACATATTTTTCTTGCCATCACTTAAACAAACAAAAATTATCGAAACTTTACTTAAAACCATTTTTTTTTTTTAATTGCGTTATCATTTCGCAAATTATTTACATAAAACTCGTATCGCTTATGACTTTCACTATATCTTGATATCGGTGATAGACGTCTCGATAAAGGTTGTCATAATATACATGTCGCAAATGAGTTGATATCAACCTATAATTGTACGAAAGGTATACAAAAACATTGATGTAAAATGTAAATACTATTATTGCAACGACGAACACAAACCTCATCAAATAAATGAACCTAGGTTATACATTTCTCATTGTGCACCGATGGCAACGGAAGCCCCAAGAGCACTTCTCTTTAAAAAGACATTGCTGCTTTTGGCCAGCGCTCTGACGAATTCGCCATCTATAAATAATTTTCCAGGCTAGTGGGCCTAGGGTCTAGAGCGAGCAGGAAAAGCAGCCTGGGACGTGAATTCACGTCGTGACTGACGGCGGCGTGCTTTTGTTAAATGCGCACTTTTTTAAGAGTCACGACGTCGACTCTTAGAGCTTAGGCTCTAAACGTATGGTGTCATGGTGGTGGTAAAGGGTCGCCAGAATCTTTAAGGCTGAACGCCGACAACCACCATTCAAGAGGAAGGAAGGAGGAATTCCGATGTTGGTAAGGTAGGTAGGTAGGTAGACCCTGTAAGGTTTTAGTTGGTTCGACTGTCTGGTACCCAGAGCTTTCTATACGATAGAAAGATAGTACCTACCAGTTTTTTAATTCGGAGTTTTTCTTATTATATAAATGCACGCGCACGATTACCTGAAGCACGTGCGCATCACAACCATTTTGATCTGCTTCTACTGAGGCGATGACTCATAGCGTCTGACCATTTGACTCCACATTTACCAAGGACAAACGTACAATTGTTAATAAAATTGTAATAACATGCACGCTTTAAATTACACAAAGTACCGACTCTCATGATAGCCACACTTAACACAGGGCACATTACGAACAATAGTCAAATCATGTATCGACCGACCATGCCACATGTAAATATTTATTTCTACTATGTTCTATTACTAACCACTTCCTTTCAGTTATATATAATGAACACCATTACGCGGTACATTCATTATATACAAAACAATATACAGATAGTGGCAAAAGTGTGACGCGATAATGGATTAGTGGATCAAAGAATGCCGACAATGATAAGAACAGATGTGAGAGACCGGCACGTTACAGTAGCCGATATAAAATGTATAATATTGTATTTTATTGCATACTGTTTGATGTTTGCCGATACGATAATGTACTAAGCTCGAGCGTCCAATACTCGTTACCTTTAGATATGTTTTCACATCAGAAATGTCGAATTTTCGCGAAAAACATTATTTGAATGGTAATTTTTTAGTTTGATAACTGATATCTAAATTAATTATTAACTAGGTCATGAATGAATACCGTCAACATTTTAGATACAATTAATATCCAAGTACATAATTATCAAACAGTCCTCATATAATTAAACAATGTAAAAAAGATATCTCTACATCATAGATATTTAATTCCTAAGGTCAAGTAATGAACAGTTTCTGAATCGTAAAATTATGTCTCTTTGTTAGAGGTTTACGTGTAAACCAACAAATAACTTATCGTCACATTCACACGTCAGAAACGTAGGTCATGCAATATTTATCCCGTCATATTTTTGGAACAGAGCGTCTGCGTTTCTGCACTCCTTTTTTCTGAGCGTTTTTAAAAAGCAAGTTTATAGTAAGGTGTCGCTTCAGCTACTCGATGCTATTACTAAGATGATATTCCCTCTAGAATGCTAACGAAACTATTTAGATAGACATAGATTTGAAACCAAATTGCATTTTAAAAAATGCAATTTGATTTTCAGTAGCAAGCGCCCATAGCAGCGTTATTAAGTTTAAATCTGTCTATCTAAATAGTTTCGTTAGCATTCTTATCCAGTCACAAGATGTTGTCAATAATATAAGGTTATTATAATATTATCCTTTACATCATAGTGAGTGATATATATCTAATCAAAATTGTAAAGTGTTTTGCTGGCGGTAGAAGGAAGTTTGTGATAACTACTGTTCAGCTGTCGATATAAAAAATATAAAACATTACATTAAAGAATCGCATGATTTAATAGGTATTTGTTTCACATGTTAACATTATCAAAAAGCTTTTATTGGAAGAATTATTTTTGTTTAGATCTGTTTCAATATCTTTCATTGCTCTCACTTTTTACACGCTTTATATTAGCTTCACTTGTATGTATGTTTGTAACCGACTCCTTTGGGCACGATTTTGACCCACTTTAAACGGCCAGATTTCATTCAAATTTTGCACACCTGTCAAAGACCGATGACAATGCAATAATTCGATTAATATTTTTTTATTTTTTAGTTGAATTTTCTATAAAAGCGTGTATTTTAGTTTTTAAACTATAATTATTGATAATTTGATCTAAGCTCTCACTTAACTTAAAAAGGTACATTTCGACAGTTACATAAACAGTTTAGCTAATATTAATTTTAATAAAACATATTTAATAAAAATATTAACTGGCAAATCTCCATCACTGGCATATGAGTCATTAATAATAATTTACCTTTTTGGGTAAATAATGAGGTATAATAATTTCTTCTGACTGATTCAACAGTGCTCATATTCGGGTCAGATTCCTATCTGAAAGTTTACGAAGTTGTAGGTTTTGCCGCTGAGAGATGGCGGTATAGTTGAGGAGGTGTACCTACCAGACGCCGGTGGAGCAAAAGCTATCGATATTCTTGTGATTCGATTATCTATGCGATTTTAATTTAATAATAATAATCTAGGATGTCGTAAATATTCAACCTGAATTACCTCGGGGTTTTCAGTGGTTAAATGAAAAGAGTTTCTTAATTCGCGAAGATTAATTTGTTTTAAGACAAACGGTACGTGTTAATAAAAGTATGTATTTATAACAGAACAAGCTGTCTGAAGCTAAAGTGTTACCATTCGGCCGTTCACAGTGTACATATTTGGTATACCTCAAAACGAAGGAAGTTTATTTTAAAACAAAGCTATTCTTATTTATCATCGATACGTGCATATTTCGACGCAAGATTAGAAAGGCTAATGTAACTAGGAACAAGATTAGGACCATGTCTAGCGTAATATGAAGATAACAATAAAATATTGTCGATAAACAAAACAATATTGGTCTTGAGTGTGATAAATACTACTTACAACCAAGAACATAACCACTCACAGCTTTATCTATACTCATTAGACGGCCTGCCTTTTCTATTGGGAAACTTTATGAAAGTACTTACTACATAAACTAGCAAACTGGTAACCAGCACCCTGACAATAGTTGCTCAATAATTTATTCAGTATTTAAGTAGACTATGTACCTATGTCCTTCGATCTTTGCAATGTCTTTACTGCTAACTGCCTAGCAAGATCAACATACAGCATCTATTTGAAGACTTCGCACGAGAATGTCAATTTGAACCGTAGTTTTTAGGAGCTCATGCAAAAACTATTCTCAATGTTTTCTCAGGGGAACCTTTTTTTCGTCAAGATTATGACTTATCGCACTTACAAAGACGTAATCTAGATCATGGAGCGGGGATTTTTGATATAGGACCCCACGCTACTTGCGACATTTTTTAATCCTTTATTGGTAAATCATATCTTTTTCGAAAATAGTACTATGTTGGCAAAGACCCTTTTAAAGCGTACCAATGGTCTGAAACAGGTTTTTGGGCTAGAGTAGTAATTTATTCGGCTACAAGACGGCAACTGTTGCGCTTTGAGGAAGCGAGGAAGAGAATCTCTGACAATGTTACCAAAGGGGTGGCTGGGTTTGCTGCCTCCAGAGAAAGCGGACCCACCTAACCCCGCCAGTTAATCTTCATCAACAGTGCGACGCATGGTAAGCCTAGCTGGAAAATACGCAATATTTACTCACAGACCTCACACATTTCTGCAATTGTCGCGTCACTTCGTGACTTCCTTAGACATGGCAAAATCACTAGCTGTGAACATTGTGCTGACCGGCTCAAATATAACTGTCATTTTGATAGAGAAAGTTCTTAGACATATAGGTATATACAAACACTAACCTACCACTATCTAGCGATTTAAAAAAAAATACCGGTGGCAAAACGGAAAACGTCCTACATTTATATGGTTTTCTTCACTTGAATTTATGATGTTCGGCTTTCAAATTGAAAATTGGATACAAAATAAGGGTAGAAAAAAGGATAATTTCTTTAATAAAACATTTCAGGATTTAAAACACTTTCAAGGACGACAAGTAGGACTGTCTCCTACAAACCCACCCCATTACAAAAAGCTGTACAAACGCCCACATGTTATTTTTAAATATAATTGACGTACTTTAAAATGTAATTACTATTGATTTTTATTTTACCATTATTATTTTGATATGGGTTTACACACTACTATGCATTCGTCAACAAAAGTAGATGTTAAGATTAATTTGTTCAAACAAACAAATAAACGTAGGTAGGTACTTTAGTTTTACACGTAATATGTAATATAACTATTTATGTTTCTATATTATCTTCATGTTCTACTAATTGAAACATTATCGATATAAATCTCACTTAAGTGTACAAGAAACTGCTAAACCAACTAATGGCAGATGATAATCTACGCTGAGGGAAGGGGGGAAGTCACTAATCACCAATGTTATATGCCAAGAAGATACGTGAATGTTGTAGTTTTTTGTGTATATTTTTGTGTTATTTATTTTAGGCTCCAAAGGCCCATATCTAGATAAATACCTTAATCGAAATATACATACTATAACATTCTGTGTTAGTAAATATAACTTAAAACTAAGTTCGTAACACTTTACTTGCACTAAGTCTTTATGCGGGCTATAGGTACTAAAAAGAATTAAGCAAAGAGTTCTTTTTAGTATGATAGCAGTGACGCAAGTGCAAGATGCAAGTTTATAAAATTTTCACCGACTTTCGTACTAAACTTTTTTTGAAATAAAGTGTGAAATTATTTATATTTCAATATTGATTGAACTGCATATCAACTGCAAGCGGACTACGCAGTTAGTTGGCAGTTTCGAGGCGGTTATGTCAACTGCACAAAATCTGCAATTTTGCAGCATTTTCAAATGTTCGTCTGTTTAGATCCTTAATGTAGATGCACTGACATGCATTAGACTTACTTTATGACCTTAGAAATATTTTTTTTTTATTCACTTTAGCTAACAGATGAGGTCTCTCAGGTTTCATGACGTAATCATTTCTGTGTAGAAATGATTACGTCACGAAATCTGAGAGATGCTCAAGGTGACATTACGCTGGTCAGTGCTCAGTTGCCGCAATGTCCCAAGTCGTAAAATGTTATTGAGAGTTAAGCCTACTATTGTGTTAGGAGATAAGCTAACTAAGAACTATCAGGGTTATGTTGCAGTCAGTGAATGCATTTTGCAAGGCAATATAAACATACAGTCTTACATCTCGTATACTTGGTTAAAAGAATACCGGTCTACTTTATAGGCTAATTTTTGGGCACATTTTATTAAATTCGTAATAATAGTCATCGAAGACTCCATATTGAAAGATAAAAATATAATTAGTGTACTATACGATTTAATATACATTTGTACATGTATATTATGAAATTTTTTACTTTTAAACTTTCGCGTTCCATGATATAACTAAGTATTCAAACGGGAATTAACGTGATCACGAAAAGGTATTATGAGTCAGCCTGTGACCACAGCCAGTGCAACCTGGTCAAAACGTCAAGCAATTCAGAGGTATGTAATACCTTTTCGTGATCACGTTAATTCCCGTTTAAATACATAATTTTAATTATATTATGAAATTTTAAAAGAAAACGCAATGTCAAAAAGTTTTTCTCATATTGATCGCGCGTCATTGTGCCACTAACAGCGTAATAAGTGCCGACGAGTGCACAACCAATAAGTTCTTTAGTAGTATGTAGTAGTGCATTATTAATTATTAATAATATTATTATTGTTAACTAGCTGCTTTATAGTGCACGAGCTCTGCACGTTCACGTAGGCTTCATTATAAGCAGCCACTTGGCGGCCGTTCAGCCTAGGTATATAATATGTATTTGGGCTGCACTGGACTGCACGGATAGCGCAATGGTTTAAGTGAACGCCTCGCCATTACGCCGCGCCGAGTGTTGTGGCTTCAAATTCCACACGAGACTAAAATTTGTGTGATCCTAATAACATATGAAATGTAATCCTAAATAGTTGTCCAGAGTGTGGGTGTTTTTTGTGTAAGTTGTTTAAATGTTTGTGAAGCCGGAAATATTCCTAATGTCTTTTAAAGTAATGTCTTTTAAAGACATATATTACAGATATAGACATAATAATATATTTGTACCAGTAAGAGAGCTGAGCTTTCTTAAACTTAATAAAATAATTTTTTGTAATTTTTTTTATTATTACAGGTAATTCTTGAGTTTATTGCATGTTCCCACAAAACCGTAACAGGGTTTGACTGTAAATGAGTTCAAATTACACTTTAAATGCTTTTACACTTTAATAAAAGTAAGTAATATTAACATTCTATTACTATGATATAAATAGTCATTGCACAAACACACAAGTATACGTAGATAATATATATCTATGTGTTAATGCAATACCTAACTGTCTTTTAACAAATATGTAGGTATGTACTTAGCATAAATCTAACAAATTAATGTTTTCTTAGGTTAACAGTGTTTCTAGTATACTATTCAATTTGAAATTCAACCTTACAAAAATGAAACTACGTATGACCAAACACGTCTGACTATCGTGTTTGGTCCTACATTAGTTCGTTAACAAACCAGCTGATATGAAAATTAACACTAACAAAAAACAGGTAGTAACTCACGTCACTGATCCAATTCCTTAGCAAATGGCCCGACGGAAACAATGGAACAAAAATGTGCCGACTTGTAAACCCTCTATTTGTTTACAATGAGCATAATGGTATTAAGACGCTTTAGATGCCACTGTTGTGTTTAAAGTGCCGACAAGCCGTCATACCTGGCCTCTTATCAATAGACCCTAACATTAGATTTCAGAGGCGTTGCTTATATAATGCCCTATTGATAGTGTTAAAAAGGTATAGCTGGTTCTCGTATGAGCTCTTCCAGGAATGATAAGGATTTTTAGGGATCGAGTAGATATTTTTTATTTACTTACTTCCCTTTGCTGCAGAACAATAATAGTTCAATTGTGTGTTTTGGCAACGTGTGTTCATATAACAATCTTGATGAGAAAAAATATAATTTTCGTTATTGAATGTACAGAGGTATTTTTTAAGCATTAATCTAGAATATTAGTAGGTTTAAGCGGTAGTTACATTTAATCCGGTTTCCAGCACCACTGCGATACGATCTGTGAGTGTCATTTTATGTGTGTCAATTGAAATTCAATTCTAACTAAAATACTTTATAGAAAGATCCTACAACACTCCTAGTAAACGTAAACTGTAAAACCCTATTACATATAGGGGTACGGAACGAATGACAAATCTATTATAATATTTTTTTTTTGTGTAATGGAATAGGCGTTTGTCTTCGTAATGATGAAGACGAAGAGGTACGCCAGCCTATCCAAGAGAAACCTATTCACTCTACTCTTGAAAGTTCCAAAATTTAATATATTATAATTGTCTGAAAAATAGGCGCAGGCAGTTCATTCCAAACCTTGGCCACTCGAACCAAATATAAAGTATAAGGCAAATTTAAGCGGGCAAGTCAGTCGAGGTCCACTTCAAGACGTTATACTTTAGTCGTTAGTTAATAAACATATTTTGACACTATATTTTTATCTTAAATACTGAAAAGGGACTCGGGGAATCACCCGAAAGGGGCGAGACGTTATAGAAGATATAATAAAACAGAAAACCCGTAAGACCGCAACACTACTCGCCTATATAAGCATAGAATAGTATATAGTATATAGAAAAATAGATGGAGGGCTATTGCCCTTCATCCATTTTTTGACTGCCTTTTCCAGACGGAGAGGATTAATGTGTGTGATATGATGACGAATTCTTCGAGTCCTGTTTGTTAAAATTTCATCATCATTTAGTCACTTGTACTAGGCAAATGACTCGTACGTACCCATCTACTAGGTGTAACTTACCTTACGAAACTGAACTTACCTACTCTTACGAAATCTACGTTGGTTATCTCCATATCAGAAGGTCTCGTAATCCTGCCAATTAGGAATTTGAAATGTTTACACAAACTGAAACTGAGTACAAAGATTATAACCCTAATTAGTAGTCGGAATGATAATACACTATTATCATCTCTGTGCAAATTAAGAAGTATATTGAAGGTATTAAAATGACGTAGGTTGTTTGTCATGGTTTTTTAATGATTTATTTGAACAATGATCATGTTTGAAAGTATTAAATTCCCCTTTATCATCGTGATTATGGAACTTTAAGGTATTCTGCGAGGTCTAGAATCAGATTGTAGTCTGAATTTATAATATTGAAAATATTATATAAGTGTTCTTGGAAACAGTTAATTATTTGGTATAGAGAAGAAGAGTCATGAGTCATTTGGTTTGTTCTGGGTACGTGAATCAATCATAATTGTAAAAATATAGTTATAACTATGGCTGTTCCCGTACCCGTGGCTAGAGTTTAAGGTTTTGTTATTGACCGAGGTAGGTACCCAAACGCCAACAGTCATAATACCCCTATTATGTCTGTTTCTTAAACAAAAGTCTTTATAAAAATTTGTTGATGTTGTGTTGGTGGAATGGGTAGCATGACAATATCTTAACGAGTTATCGATTTAAAATTGACTTACTGAATATCTAGATATAGCAGCCAAAAGTCGCGCCACATGTAGAGAAACTAACACTAATCATCGATAATGAATCGACTCACAACTTTTCCACTTAGTCGTGCCCTCGGCAGGACGGTACCGGGAAAGTATATATATTATGAAAAAACAAACGAGCCATAAGCTAAATCATCAACCATTATTTTTTTACATCATCAGTGCTACTGCACATCGTAGCTCTATTCTAGACATCAGTGTAGAACAGGCTAGTCATTAGACTATGTAAGTTACCTAGTATACTTACTTATGCGTAGACCTAGGTATATTTTCGATTCCCAAATATGAAATAAAATGCTGTACCTATCTATAGATACTAAACTTTATTTTCCTTTTGACAGTTGCTTGAGAACGTAACTGTGCCAGAGTTTTAATTTTCATTTGATTGTAGGTACTATTTATAACCATTCGTAAACATTATGAAATTGTACATATAGTAATGTACTGCAGATACCCATTTGCAATAAATAACATCAAAATGTTGAAATTTAAGCTTATACTTTGAGTAATAAACAAATGAAAGATGCTACACACCAGCAACACTATATTCGTCACTTGAGTCGTCACTTACCTTTGATTACATACTTGTCAAGTATATAATCAAATCATTTTACTAATATTATGAAGGTGAAAGTTTGTGAGGATTTGTTTGTGGTTTGTTATTCTTTCATCCAAAAACGACTGAACGGATCTGGATGGAATTCAGCACAGAGTTAGATACATCCGGAATAGGCCATAGGCTACTGGAAAATGAAGGTTTCCCGTGAGATAGATTTCACCAAGATTTCCACGCGAACGAAGTCGCGGGTAACAGCTAGGTAATTATAATTTCTTATGTATAGTACCTATATTAAATGTAGGTAGTATAATTTATTGAACTAGTTCAGTATTTTTAGCTAAAATTATTTTTTTAAAACGATTTAAAATCGATTGTTGTTTTGGTCAACATCGACATCACTGACTACTTATCGAACTGTCAAAAAGAAAATAAATGAATGAACAGAATATAGCAGTTTAACTCTTGGGTACTTAGCGACAGCTAAAATGCCGCTTGGTTTGTTTCCCCTTTCACGTAATGTCGTTTAGATGTAATCAAACGATAAGAATATGATATTTAAATCAACTTCGTGTATGTTATGCACAAAATGTAATTACACATTTATGAATTGTAGCTTTTGTGATCAAACTGATCAATCTGTCTTCTATTTATTATATATATAAAGATATTTATTTTATTATGAACCGTGTACAATGACTGACTGATTACGCTGAAAGCTGGTTATTCTAGAATGCAAAAAAAGGCTTTTCATGATTTTTAGGTCCAGTCTAGAGATTAATCTAATTAAAATAATGTATTCAGAGTATATTGAACATATGCATAAAAATAAACAGTCAAATTGAAAACTTTCTCCTTTTTATAAGTCATTCAAAAATAAGTCATACGTCTTAATATTTTTTCGTAAACAAATGAATTAGTTTAATCTTTACAAACTGTGTATGACATTGCCATTATAATATATGGCGCCAAGATCTATGTGGATTGTGGACGTGTTTAAAGCACTTTTACAATGTAAAGTTAAAGTACTTCCTTGTGATCTGCGATACCAACAACTCTAGTCAAATTTTAATCATCATCGTGGATCATGTAAAACGAATCCATGTGATAATCTCAGACAATTACCTAGCAATGAAGCGATAAAAAAACACATGAACAATTATATTAGTTTGAACTAAAATATGTTCATTATACATACATAATGTAGTAAATTACACTATGTCTATTAAGTTATCTTTATTATGAAATATAAAATGGCTTGATATATATTGTCGTATGCGACGAATCTTTATATGTTAAACAAATATTAAGGCTAATCCACACAGAAGCAGTGTGTCACTTTTATTTAAGTAATAAAATGCCTGTCAAGATAAATTATATTGCGAGCTAATTCGACAGTGTTTTTTACAGTTTATGGTACATATTTTATAACCAGTTGTTTTAATTAAGGTCGTATGTCGGATTAAAGGTTTGTTCTAGTTATTAAAAACCAAGGAAAATAGGTGAGTAAATAAAGAAAAAATAACACTTTTGAACAGTGGCAATTGCTCTCATAGACATCAGTGTTCGCTTGCCGAAGATGCAGAGATGGATGTTAAGAGATTGTGTGCGGCTGCCATCTTATGCTAGGTGTAGGTACCAATGTTAATAAAAAAAAATTATAAAGATTTCAATTTAGACTATTGAAATTCATCGCTTCTTGTGGTATACAAATGTTTTATTATGGTTTGAAATAAAATCAAAATTAAGGTAATATTTAATTTAAAAAACTTTGGATTTTATTATAAATTTGCGACCTGACAGACGTTGTCGTATCCAATGCAAGAAAGCACTTTTAGTTTAATACACAAAAAAAATATGAAATAAAACAGTTGACCAGTTGATGTTTCTGTCCTGGCTGATGGTGGTAATCACCGGAGGGACATATGGGTACACGACCCCGGCCTCTTCGAGCTACTGCAGTCTCAGTCGCGTTCCCCATCCGAGACTTGTGTTATCCCTAGCTCCCTCGCCCTATCCGTTTTCTTAGCCCAATTTACCTTCTTCCTTAGCCACGTCTGAAAAGGATCACATTCCCAAGGAGGGTTGGCGTCAGGCAGGCGGCCGGCTATAAAAGAAGCCAGCCAAAACTCTGTGCAATGTTACACGTGCATGTGCAATGTGTTGTTTTATGTGAAAAGGCCGGGAAGATGATTATTTATAAAATAACACTTAAAAACATAAAAGTAAGTTGAAAAATATAAGTACCTATTACCTATGTCCAAAAAAAATCTAATGGTTCTGGAGTTTACCTTCTAAATACACAAAAACTGAAGAGAAAACTTTGTGCACAGTTTCGACATAGTTAAAACATGCAAGGTGATAATGTTAACCAAAAGTTTTTAAAATAAAATAGTCTAAAAAATTATCAGTGGTCATGTAGTTGCAGGAAGTAACATTTACGCAATTGAAATGTAAATTAACTGAATAGCTTTTGATCTAAAATTGGAATTAGATTAACATCTGATAGGTACACGCTATCTCCAATAATTTTAGATAAAGTCTCTAAGCTTTTAGTGTGTAAGCTAATTAGCTTACACACTAAAAGCGGCTTAGAGACGCGAAATATATTCTTAATTAAGAGTATATTTCACGAGAGCTTTTAAGGTACCTACTTTCACCTCTTACCTTTTTCATATGAGCTCGATTAATGGCGTTTTTTCAAAAAAATATACATAAGATTTACTTAAAAATACTGTCCTGTATTACGCTGTCCTAATTCTGATGTTACTTAACTTACACCTATCGGGCACTGTACTAGAGCAAAATATTATAAGTACCTAATAAGTAGAAACCAATTCATAAGTACAAAGAACTCAAAATTAAAGCACACAGTGATTTCACAGTGTTGGACAAACATACCGACACAGACGCAGCGGCGGTCTATAAATGCGCAAGTAGTATCGCATAGGTACTTACTGTTGTAATAAAACAGTATCCTATCTACATTAAACTCTGTGTACTTCATCAAAACATAAACACGTAACAAACTCATTATGAACAAAACTCATGACTGTTCTCGCCATCGCGACGTAACACCGAATTCTAGACTCAACAAGGTGTCTAGTGGCTCTAATAAACTTCATGACAAAACAAATCAAACGCCAATGCACAACAACATATTATCAACTTTATTTGTCAGGTTACAAAATGCATAATCAACCGTTGTTATTTAAAATCTAATTACAAATAAATATCGGTTTTAGGTCGTATCATGTATGGTTGAAATTTGTTTGGAACAAGGGCCAGTTATGACAGTCATGTTTGAACGTTAGATTGTTTGAGTCGGCGCCTTTGAACGCAGGCACAAAGGGTGCCGCTTGAGTGTCGTGTGTCTCGCCCACCTGACTGTTTGCTGGCATCGGTCGCGATGTTATGTCGTTGAATGTTTAGAGGCTTAGACCTTATGTTCTGTTGTAAATCCCTAATACGAGTTTTGAATTTGTAATCATGGGAAAATTTGCGCATAAAGGTAAAGCTTAAGCGTTTAGTCGTTGGTTTAGCAGTTAAAATGCAGTAAGGCACGTAATCTTCAGAGTTGAAACTGTTAGAAACAAGTAAAATTCTTGTCCTTTGTTTCTAAAATATATCCTGGTATTCAGCACTTATAGTAATTGTACGAGATTATTCAAAGACGCCTGGACTGATTTGGAAAATTCTTCTTTTGTTTGAAAGGGTATACTTTCCAGGTAGTCCCATGGTCACCAGGTCAGGATCTGATGATGAGATCCTGGAGAAATCAAGGGAACTCTTAAAATTTTATGGGCACACATGAAGCGATTTGGGTATTTTGAGGCGCATTGATGTCGGTGATAGGTATTTTTTTAAATAATAATTATATCATTCTTACAGGACGTACCTTACGTTCAGTTTTTATCGTAGGCACTAATAATATGAACAGTGTTTGAAGTAAACGGAAAAAGCTTGATTAGCTAAGAAAATAATGCTTTGGGGTGCAATTAGATTTTATAGCATGAGAGCACTTGTTGGCTAAACAGTGATCAACTATATTACGAAGATTTGTCATAATAATGATTGTTTGAAAATATTTTGACGGTAAATGTAATGTCACAAATCATTGTATAGTCAAAGGTACGTCCCAACCAGCAATAAGTGGTCTGATAAAAGTCACCAATGCGCTTTTGTCAAAAGCTGTAGCATTGTTCGTTAGACTTGTAGCCCGTCTTCTAGTGTGTTACAAGTCCCGATGTGGGCACAAATCTCAAGACTTCTAGAGACTTTGATCCTATAAGAGCTTTGTAACATGCTAAATTATTCTTAATTTTATCGTGTAACCGCACTACTTTGTGCTTCTGATCTTAAAATTTGCCAATATGAGATAAAAATTATGCCATAACTCAGTTACATTACAAAGCCGAGAATATTAGTTTTTTGAAATTATATTTTCGTAACATTGGATGAGCAAGGACAGAATGATTGTATAAAATGTACTGGAAGTGAAATATTAATACGAAGTAAAGTTTTATCTAACCTTAGGTTTTACCAAACCTAATAATCTCAAGTACATAACATTACAATTAATGACAGACAAGACTTTTATACATAGATATACGTAGGTGTGTATGAAATTGTTATTCAGGTCTGTATCCCTAAAACTGATCTAACTTTTATTTTATATTCCGATCGGCTCCCCCGAGGAATGGATCAGAAATAATTTCAAATAAGTATATTATTTCGGTCGGATCCCTAAGTTATTTAAAACATAATTTTGGTACAATCAGCAACAATTGTATAAGGAGGTTTTTCTGTAAGTACCCATTTTATTGTTAGATATATATCTACACTAATTTAATTAAAAAGTGTTTTTTATATATAAGATATACTGGACCTATTAAAATACCTAGCTATTTTTATTATTAGGTAAATTAATAAACTATTACAACCAATAGAAGATGCTTTTTACTTTAAAATCTTTTTTCTTGACTATAGGTACTTGCAAAGAATGTTTAGGGATCCGTTCGGATTTACAAATTAAAAAGTAGATAAGTTAAGAATTAAATAATAATCACTAGTGGGGATCAGGTTGGATTAACTCGTATAAAATAGTGTTTTCGCCTTGTCGATCAGATTCAAAAACCTTAACCTTGCCCTTATAGCAATTAGGTAGGTAATAGCACAGACTACCTGATCTAGGGTAGGTACTAAGGAATGCGCAATATGTATTTTGCCTACACACACTAAAAAAGTTGCAATCATCAATTATTCTTTCCCATTCAGGTTCTCATATACCTACAGTTCACAGCTCTTCCTTAAGTCTTGATATTGATAGTATAAAACTTTGTTCTTATACTTATTCCAATGTTTTGCGTGATCGTTGCTCGCAAACGTTTTTAAACGGCCTCATTATAGTTATTCCTCATCTCATTACAATGCAATGAAATCAACAATTTTAAATGAAAATTACCTACATCAAAATATAACAATGTTGTTTCAATTTGTATGGGTATATTGAATTTAGTTTACATTACAAGATACTCGATTAGATACACTAACGATCTAATTAGATAATGTAATCGTACATTATCGAGATCGTGTCGAGTATTTATGAATGATTCAAGAACTATTAAATATTTGCATAAGTACATGGCAATAAATCTAAACAACAACAAGGGTTTGATGCAACTTCAAATACTTGCTATTTTTGTTGTTGTATTATACCTATTCAGACGCTACACTCACTACGAACTTTTAATTTCATAATATTCATATTGGCGCTAGTGTTTTATGATGGGTAGGTATAAGTGACAATGGAATGAATTAGACGAGCTGAGAGGCCGGGTATCCTCTCTCTCTTCTTGAATAAATTCCCAAGTTATGATCACATCCATAGTCACTTCCACGTCACACATTTGAAACTGTTACCAATCTCTGATCCATTGTCACTTACACGTCACACATTTGAAACTGTTAGGTACCTACCAATCTCTAATTAATTAGGTAATGATGATCGAATCAAAATTTAATTGCAATCCTAGAAATTCATTCTTAGTAATATTTTATTAATTCTTGACGTGTAATAGCTTATTAATTACTAGATATCTGTCAATCTGGTACTAGTCAGAGTTTCTAGCTAGGTATTTAAGGGTTGCCGATTTAAATAAATAACTTCCAATAACCTTAATTAGGTAGGTAGATAGACATAGTAAGTATGTAACTAAGCTTCGTCACCTTATTTATTAGGTATAGGTAACTTACTTTTAGGTACAGCTACATTATATGCAGTGGCGTAACAATAGGGTGGCAGAGTGGGCAAAATGCCACGGGCCCCTGGCTCGAGGGGGCCCCGGGCACCAAAGGTCCTGAACACTGAAGGCACTATTTATAAAATATATTAATGAATTAGCCACGGGACTCAGATGGTATAGTTACGCCACTGATTATATGCTTTTACCTATAAGCATATTAGGTACCTAAATTTAAAAATAAGCTAATTTTTCTAAATTAAAAGTTATTAAATTATTCTGCTTAAGCACTGTTGTAAGATGGGTGTCTGATTGAATGATAATACCTTCCTATAGATTATTATTGAATACCTACCTATGCAATAATTTTGAGTTTGCCATAATAGGTAGGTATGTCATTTAGGAAGGTACTTACATAAATACTAGATGCCCTTTAAACTGACAAACACAATAAAATTTCGGGTACAAAAAAAAAGATTCGGTTTGTGTGGAAGTGTGTGGAATGTCCATACATTTTTAGGTTTTTCTTAATTTTTTCTTGATAATTAATTTTACCGACTTAAGTTACAAAAATATGTTTTGTTAATACATTACATAGAGTAGGTATGATTATAATTCGTACCTACTCAAATTCACAAAACACAATTTATTTTTTCTAAGCTGTGCTAAATCCTAAATACATCTAGGTACGAGTACACTGTATGGTTGACAACTAATATCCGTACAATACAGTGTTGATCCACAAAATTGTGAAACACAAACTAAACTAAAAGCTGCCTTATCACTAAACATAACTCAATCCACGACAGCACATGAGCTTTCACTACTCCTAAACAGTACACAATAACCCCAGGTCATACGTGCCCAATCTCAATACAGATACAAATTACAACAACCGTTCATAGACGTACGACAAAGCCTTGCCTACAAAACCAAATTACCAGGGCAATCCGCTCACTTAATAGCTTCAGCATCACCCAAATTTGCATCACCAAACAAACTCACTTACGAAACGATATAATCCTTCGAGAACTTATTGAGACAGAGTTCTAACAATTGATATAATCGTTAGAAGATAGGACTCAGTCAAAGTAAAAGCATGAACAGTTGTGGCAATTCGCGATTGTTACCGATCGATTCCGAAGGCAGTGCTCGGCAGGCCCCGCCTATTGGGAGGTGCGGTGCTGCTTCGGGAGCTAACACAGGCGCCGGCCGGAGCGGTTCTTTTGATCTGCCCCCCTCCCCGCGGCGCGCAAGTGTAGGCCCAGATAACGAACGCACACAAACTCATAACGCTCCGCGCGCTCTCCCAAGCCGGTTGTCAGCACGAACCGGTTTTGTGACGACACCAGAGTGATACCAAAGTGAGACCAAGTGTCCAACTCTCGGACAGTGCCCCAGTGTTTAGTTTTTTATGGACAATTGTGTTTTGAAAATGGAAGATAAGTCGTACAGTGTTGACAGTTCGGACGATATCAATATCGACGAAGAGGAAGAACATATTGAGGAAAATCACAGTACGTATTTGTTTTTTATCTATTATTTTTGTTTAAATTAGTGATAATAGTGAAAATTGAGATATTAATATTTTATCTACTTACCTATTTGTTTTTAAACGAGTCAGTAAAGAAATGTTTAAAGAATATTGAAATCTAATGTTGATACAAGTAGGTAATTCTTTTTTTATTTCATTCCGTCAGTTATCTATACAAGTTTTTTGTGCAGCCTTTTCACTTTAGTGTACGGTATATAACGTTATAATTTACGTAAATAAAAAAAAAAAGTTTTGGAAAGTCTAAAAATATTTACAATAGCTTTTATTACTTCCTCAGGTTATCCTCCAGACTTTCCGATCGAAGCTTTAGTGAAGCTCGAGCGGCCATCACCCCCTTTGCCAACGCCGCCGCATACGCCCACGGACGACACGCCCCCTGCCATCGTTATCTCGCGCCACCAACCTTGGATTCCACCCGCACCCCAACCTTACCCATACCCCCGGCCAACCATGCAGACGCCCTACCCCTACGATAAAGTTTCAGTCCAAAGCTACACCCACCCTGCGATGTCAGCATACGTGCAAGCGCAAGCCGCTCAAGTAGCGACTCTCCCTCCGTCGGCACCGTATCACGCAATGCTCGTCAATCAATGGATCAGGAACGCAGCCTTCTATCACCACTCATTGAGATATCCCGGCGCTATGGCACAGAGATTACCGGGAAGAAACCCACCACCAATGCGAGCACCAGGAGCACCTGGAACCAGACCTAAGAAGCAATTCATTTGTAAATACTGTAACCGTCAATTTACGAAGTCTTACAATCTTCTCATCCACGAAAGGACACATACAGACGAGAGGCCCTATTCGTGTGACATTTGCGGTAAAGCTTTCCGCCGGCAAGACCACCTCAGAGATCATAGGTATGTATTATTAAATCAACAATTCAGTTGTTTATACTATTACTATACGATTTCAAGCTATGTATGTATTTCTCAGTATTCGTGACAAGAGTTGATTTACATAAAACCACTTTCACTACTTTGAAGGAGTGTTAGATAGTGGTAATCAATTTATCCAAAACACCTCTAATTTAATTTAATGTTTCCTTCAAATATCAATAACGTGATTTAGGACGTGTTTCACCGAGGCATTGTTGACGATAAGAGTAGAAAAAAAATGGTTAAACTTTTTGTGAGGTCGCGAGGCGGCGGGCGCACGCGCGCCCTCGTCGACCGGTTTCTTTCTTTACGATCACAATATCTGTCTTGCTCCGCCGTCGAACAAATTACACGTTATATTTCTTCGCTTTTACGAGACCACAGTTTTTTTTCTCATATCGTATCGTATATATTAACAGTCTAATGCGTCCATAATGTAGAATGACTTAAATTTTCATTCAAAGCGCTTATTTCGTCGCCTATTAAGCCATAAAGGTGTAGAGTTGTAGACGCTTGTTTACATAGTGTACTCGCGAGAAGTGAAAGTTGAACTTGAGTCTAAATATTGTTTTCTATTTTTCAGGTACATACACTCGAAGGAGAAGCCTTTTAAATGCACGGAATGTGGAAAAGGATTCTGTCAATCGAGAACGCTGGCTGTGCACAAAATTTTGCACATGGAAGAGTCTCCTCATAAGTGCCCAGTCTGCAATAAGAGTTTCAACCAAAGATCAAATTTGAAAACACATCTTTTGACACACAGTGATGCAAACAAACACCACTTGGAGCACTTGGAGGGTTGTCAAGAAGTATCATCGACAAGTCAGTCTGAGAGTTCTTTGTTAGATCTCTCACACAAGCCCTCGCCGCCGTTACCGCAACCAATTCAACCTCTTGTGAGCCCTCATCAATCCCCCGTAGAGGGCCCCAAGCGGACTCTAGGCTTCTCAATAGAGGACATTATGAAACGTTAGCGGGTTTACTGTGTAAATGTAAATATTTATTGTTTGCTCTCACCGCGTTCTAAGGTACCTGTTAAAATTGGCATGAGGCTCGAATTCAGAGAAATGTTATGTTAATTTATATTTGCCAAAGATGTATCATTGACTGATTAGTAAGTTCTTATCATTTTGCATCCGTTTTTCCTGTTCCATTTATCGGCAATGATTTTAAACACAATTTCTTTGTCATATATATTTTGTCATCATTTGTATTAATACTTAAATGATTAATGTTACGGTCGAAACTCGGATCTATTTTCAATTTAAAGACTGACGTTATTTTAAATTATTGTTATTGTTTGTTAAGAGGTTTATTTATTGTGATAGATTATCTTCGATAAGTTTATGGTTAACTAAAGTTACCGAGAAAGTATTACCCTAGTTATAAGTTAATTTTGTTCCAAATCATTGGCTATGAAATGATTGAAATCTAATTCAAAAACTAGACGTAGGTACGCATGAGTTAGAAGATTGTATTAGACTAAGTATCTGTAAATTATTTGTAAATATATAAATTAAGAATAAGGGTTAAGTCGATGAGGCTATTTATAGAACTAGAACTATAATAAAAAAAATAGAATGAACATTAATGACTTGTTTTATTCCTTATTCGTGTACATCGATGTTTATCTTTTCATGTTTCTTCGATTATAGATAACATATCATAACGGGATACTTATTGAGGTGTTAATTTATATTTAACTATATTTCAAATAGTTGTGATTAATTGCCAATTATCCCAACATATTAATGACTAATAGGAAAGTATTGTTATGGTGCTTGATTAACACATAATTATCTGACAATGAATGTCTAATGATTGTAACCAAAGTGTTACATTATCTATTTTAGATTATTGAGGCTATAATTTTCTTTAATCAAAGTTCATTATTAGGGAATATATAAAAAAATTAAAACATGAAAGATTAGATTGGCTGTTTGAGTCTTCATTTCACAGATAATTTTATTATGCACCTATCCTATAGGTTTTAAGGTTGATAACACGAAGTAGCATAAAAAAATTGAGAAAATAATGCATATAAAACTTAACATTTTGGTACCCTATCGATAAATCGTTCGTGGGAGAGCCATGCTTCGGCACGTATAGGCGGGCTCGACCGGAGTGATACCAAGGCCTCATAGAAAACCGGTAGTGAAGCAATATTGCATTGCTTTTCGCCGCATGACTGAGGTTACCGGAGGCCCTAACTCTTCCGTCTACCCTTCTCTCCCCTACTCCCGCCCTTCTCTTCTCTCCCCCCTCTGCCTCTACTCCCACCTTAAAGGGCGGCAACGGACTTGTGCCTCTTGAGTTGCAGGTGCCCATGGGCGGCGGTTGTCATTTACAATACACAAAAAATCTTTTAATAAACTATTTATCCCTCTCTACTACTCTCTCGAATACTTTAAAGTAAAAAGTTATATTTATATCTTAAAGTTAAATATAATTTTCACTTTCAGAAAAAATAACTAACGGTTCCGAAGCGTGTCGTTTACCTATCAGCAAGAGGCCTATGGACTGTTGACAGGGTTTTCACTTACAGTTTAGAGGTTAATAATATTTATTTTCTTAAAATTACTGTGGAAGTTCACTAAGCATTGAGTAGGTAAAATAAAAATGGCTTTAAAGGTCCACTAAGGAAGATCCCGATATTGACACGGGATCGAGACTTACGCGGGTGAAACCGCAGGGCGCTGCTTTTTCTAAATAAGTAGGTATACACAAACAAGCCCTCTCAAACGTTTATAGGTTTTACCCCATTCATGTCTCTGCTCCGCTCCTATAGGTAGTAGTATGATGTTATGCAGCTTCTAATCTTCGTCTGTAAAGAGGCTATCTGACACAAGAAGAATTTAATAAATCCAACATTTAGAAGATGACATTAGTGCGGTCTAACAAATAAACTCATCAGCTTTATAAAATATTTTTTTTAACTTGTCTTTATCATTTCATTAAATCAATCGTACAATAACCCCGCTGATTAATAAGGTAAGTAAAAGTAGGTTTGCATTTGTTTAAGGGTGGATTTTTGTTAAACCATTAGTACTACCTAATTTTAATTTGCTTAACTGCTGCGGTAGAGACAGTGATCTTCGTTGGCAGAAAACAGAATTATATGAAAGAAGGAGAAATAAGGCTTTATTGTACAGCTTAAAATTGTATAGATTAAGAATAGGTAGGTAGCAACTTCCAAATATAATTCGCCTAATTTGATAAATGCAGTGAACATTTATTGTATGTTTTAAGTTTTCGCACAACAAATTTTTTTTTGGTTACGTTGTAAGCGAGTGTTTATAATTTATTCTAAAGTAGCAGCGCCCTGTGGTTTCACCCGCGTAAGTCTCGATCCCATGGAAATATCGGGATAAAAAGTAGCCTATGCGTTGTACTAAGTTTCATGGCAATCGGTTCAGTGGTTTTTGCGTGAAAGAGTAACAAACATCCATTCATCTATCCATCCAGCCACCCATCCAAACTTTCACATTTATAATATTAGTGGGATTGGAAATGATTAAGAAATACTGAAAATTACGAAACTAATTGAAATCGATTTATGCGTTTGCCAACCCTAATCCACGCGTCGTGCAATACCAAACATAATCATTATAGTAATGTAACAAAATTAATTGTAATTATAGGCGAGAGTCGAGAGCAATTTCATACAAACCTGTTTTCTGGTAATGACCATGTTTGCTAATAAAAAATCGTGACGAACTTCATTTGGACTTTTCAATTGAAGCTTTATTCGCGTGTATAATTATCTATTTAGTAATTTTATAAGTTAGTATGTATTTTTAGATCCTATTATTGACAAATTTAGCTCAATTACGTACCTACGTTGTAATTTTTACTAGGTATGTCCCTAATAGGTATAGGTGCCTTTTCGTCTATTAGGTAGGTACCTATAGGATCGAGTAGATAAATCCTTCGCTCAGTGAATAATAATAATATAATAATAATAATAACTCCACACATCTCACACACGGTCGTCTGATCCCAAACTAGGCAGAGCCTGTACTATGGTAACCAGACTGCTGATAAACATACTTATATATTTCTAAATACATATATATTATAGAAAAATTATACCCAGACAGGTGGGAATCGAACCCACGACCTCTGGCTTAGCAGTCAGGGTCACTAACCACTAGACCAATAGGCCAGTCAGAATGTGTTAATCGTACCTCTTTTTTTATAATTTGGCAATAGGAAGCGGGAATAAGTGGGCACTTTAGACCGTTTCAAAGTCTCTGCTCATTAAAATCGAAATTCTTGCTTAAAACTTAATAAAGAGTTATAAGTTCAACTTAACTTTTACGTTCTAAGTAGAAATTAATTTAGATATTTAAAAAACAAATGTCAGTCAATTCGAGCGAGATATAGATTTGTATATTTTCAATCAAGTCAGTCAGTCTTATGAACATGCCAAAAGTAAGTGTAAAACAGATTTTTTTAATTGTCATGTTTAACACAACAATGGATATTTAGCTGCTCCTTTGTTTGAAATAATTTCTGATACAAAAATATTTTCGTTTTTGGTTTTGTAGCAGTGAGGAATTGTACATTGGCCCCTTTCACTTATTCCGTTTGGAATAAAAACACATAGGTATTTATTAGAGAGAGTTTCTACCAGCGCTAATGAAATGATATGGATCTAGACACTTTATGGATGATGTTCATGATGATGCTAAGTACCAAGAATGCAACAAAAGCCTTTTTACCGAGAGTGAAAACTTTAGGTAAGTATCTAGTACGTTTGCGTTTTAATATTTTAGCATATAAATCAAGATAGAATTTTAATAACTACCTTTACGACTTTCTTAGTGTGAGGTCGGTGTTGTGTGGTCTTATGGTGACAATTATTGCAATGAAGGGGACGTTCATAACACACTCATTTTGATCGGTTATAGATAGTAGGTACCTACTTGCAACTTTTCCCTGTAGATTAATTTAAAACGACCTGAAAGCCTGTGAGACAAATTATATTCTTTAGGGCCAAATGAAATTTTGATATATCATAATTTCATTTGGAGTTCACCTATGTTTAGCGTATGATATTAGGTATATGTATACACATAAAAAGGAAGAGGGAAATCGATTTGCTAATAGCAGACAGCGCATAGCATCCTAAAAAGGTTTAGAAAATTTCATAGGAAAACTAAACTATGTAATTTTATAAGTAAAAATAAATAGGTACCTATGAAAAAATAAAACATTTTGACGTCGCTATAAAACTCGTTCATCAATTAGAAACTAGAAAAGAACAATCAACTATAAAAAATATATGATCCTTTTCAGTAAGTACACATCTAAGAGAGAATTCATTTGAATTGTAATTCAATGAAACCTTCAAAATAAGAGCTTGTTATAAACACAACTAATTCCATCACATTATTAATAACTAAACATGAAAGCCCAACAATACGGACTATAAAAATACCAAAAATGTAAATAGATAGTACCTACTTATTGATGTACCTACTCTCATTTAATACAAGACATTTTATCTTCAAAGTAAAAGATCATATAATCATTGCATTCTTGACGCAGCATTATAGTAAAAGCATTTTATCTGAGCTGAGCACTATAATTTTCAGATACCTCACCATTCTCACGAAGAATTATAAAATTCTTTACGGCAATGATTATGGTTGATTGCTGCGCCATCTAGTAAATTATACCCGAACTACGACGTGTCACTTGTCACCATGCGATGTCGCTACGCGTTGCTGATGAACGCTATTAACATTAATTGCGACTCTCATAATTTGGTATTTGTCAATTAAAATTTCTTCCTTGATCAATTGAAAAGCCAATTTAATAAGTAAAATAGTAATTTTTATGACTTCGAATAAGTAACCAATTAGGTAATTATATTATTCTTAATAAATAACACACACACAGAGAGAAACTATAATAACATCGACAAGTACTTAATTAACAAACTTGGGAAGAACATTTCATTTTCATTGCAAATATTGATTTTCTTGAAGCTTGCATTTTTAATAATTACAAATTTTAGGTTTTATACTCGTAAAATAGCAAAGAAACGCGTGGTCCACCTAATCATAAGAGAAGGAGAAGAAGACCTGAGGATGATTTCATAATTTTAAATAAATCAAAGTTCTGAAATAAGAAAACATAATTGAAGCAAATCAAGAAATCTTGATAGGGCACCTCTCGTAGAAGCCCTTTTTATCTCGGCTTCACTTGTTTACCGTCCCTCTCAGCTGTAACCGTAAGTGTAGGAACTTATTTCTCAAAATAGCCTGTTGATTAATATACCACCGATATTAAATTCATGGAATAGCATATTGTTGTTACATGTCTTTTAGTTATTAAAAATACAAATTAAGTTTTTGAACCTAAAGCGAAACTGGACCTACTGTGATATAGGTACCTTTGATTCGGCTGGTTTCGAAACTTAGTATTTTAGGAATAATTAAGTAAATTACGTCTTCTTCAGATAAATATAGAAGCGTTTCAAAACACAATATTCCAAAGAAGGATCCTCCAATTTAAGCGAATCGACGTGTGATTGATGATTGAACACTAAACTTGCACCTGCAATTTGCCAGTCAATGGAAATTGCAACAAATCCCGTCTGATTGGCCTCTAATCGCAACGCAATCGCGCATTCTTCCCCAAATCGTTTCGCTTTCCCATGACTATTCTGTTTACCCCATTTCAATAATTACTTTTGTTCTTTTGTACCAATTAAAAGCAATTCAGTTGGGATTAAAGTCGAATTTGGAGGCAAAAACGACGATAATTCAAGTGGTTTGATCTGTCATGAGTGCAAGAGCAGCTAACTGACGTTTCTTTTGATTTATGAATGTACTCATACTGATTTATCGAGGTTAATACGAGCAGTGCTATTCAATTAGTTAGAGAGTCAATTAATTAATGACGTGTATGACTTCTGACTATGTTGCGTTAACACTCTATTATATGTTTATTAAGTAGCCTTTATTATCACGTACTGCGATATATTAATACAGTCGATATAGTTATCAGGTTTATTTGATATGATGAAATGGTTTTAACATAGAATAGGCAACAAAATAGTAAATGTATAAATAGTAATGTATGTGGATTTACACCAATTTAAAATCGTACTGAACTCCTTTAAGGAGGCTTAGGGTCGGCGGACTAAATATGCCTTAGGTATATATTTGATAATATATACCTAAGGCATAACCATAATATTTGACAGCAAATTCAATACATTTGACATTCAATGTATTTTAAAGTTTCCACAGAAACAAATATAAACTTGTTATGTTAACTTAAGCAAAAAAAAGCTTTTTTTATTGGCAAAGCAGCATTGTGAATATATCGCTGTAATCAATTACTAAGTACTAGTTTCTTACTCCACTCGAGTATTTTTAAACACACGATGTAAGTAAATAAAATCCTGCAATCTTTTCCTCAGACATACCTACCTAAAAACCATATCGTGTGGTCAAAAGTTTAATGTAGATTGCATAAACCCTCTGGCTAGATCCAACGTAACAACTACCTGAAGTAGCTGAGGAACTTTATGAAATTATATATAGATTTATTACCACTTACACGCTATTTTTTGATATTTTTGAAGAAGATTTATTTATCGCTCTGAGCGTTAAACCTTTGTAGCAAATGGTTGATTTATTATTTGATTAGAAAGGATTCCGTGGGTTTTGGGTTGAATTTGCCCGAAGGCAGTCAAGGTGTTCGAACTAAGTAAGGTGTTTTGGAAATGCTTTGGTTTGTTTTAGAATTTATAGATTAAAAGTTTGAGTCTATGAAAACTTTTTTTATGTGATATAACAACAAATTAACGACTTTCGGATTTTTCCTTCACTTGTGCTGTCAAACCTTGCGTCTTACCAAATTTCATGATTCTAGGTAAATGGGAAATACCCTATTAGTTTTTGGCCCAAAACCTATAGGGTACTTCCGGTTGACCTAGAATTGTCAATTTTGGTTAAAAGCAAGGTCTTATAGCACAAGTAAGGGAAAATTCCGAAAAATAAAACAGTTGAAAATTAAGGTAAATTTTGGTACTCACAAGTTTGAAAATCTAAATTTGCCCATATCTTTTTATCGTGTTGACTCAGGACCTTGATTTTTATATACCTAATAGGAGCTATAGACTTCAGTATCTGGTATAAATTTCGACTTGCTAGGTCCACCCGTTCCTGAGAAAATCGGTGGTGACACACGGACAGACGGATAAGAGAGTGATCTTATAAGGGCTCCTTTTTTACCTTTTGAGGTACGGAACCCTAAAAAGAGATTACTTTTTTTGACATTTGTCATTTCTGAAGTAAAAATTGGTTGCCTGTAAAGTCGGTATATGGGCGAAAGTTTTACGTGACAACGACTTTGAGTGGTAAAATAATTTTAATGTGAATATTCATTCGTATAGTAGGAAGAAGGATGAAATAATAGTAACAATTTAAAACATTTATTTATACAAAGAATTATATTTAAAACATTTTATGTCTGTCTCTCTCGCTCTTAGGCGGGCTAACCATGCCCGAGTGGAAGGGACGCGTGCCTCTCACTCGCTCTCATTGTGAGCGCATAACGTGAGCGGAGCGTAACGCAGTTTCTTGAAGTGTCACCCGGCAAACCAATTTATAAGACGTTGTCACGTCAAAAAGTATTTTGCCTTTTAATCTTATTTAAGAATATAATAAGAACTGTTTTCTTTTAAGTCTAATTTAATGTAACAAGAGTAGTTTCTTGATCACGGAACTTCATTTACCTTACAGAAAAGCCTTTGTTTTTAATAAAGTAAAGCGTCGGGTCGTATACTCGTCGGAACTCGATAAACTGGCTATTTCGTGGCTAGGAAGGAATCCCCTGATAACTCTGGTAAACGAAGAAACTATATAAAGTAACAAGTGTTTTTGGCGTATCTGAATTGACTACTTAGATATCAGTTATCATTTCTGTGCGGAATAGTTATATGGCCAAGTCACAGATCAAATCTGAGGGCCAAGTCGTTTTTGATCTGTAGCAAACCGAATTTTAAAAAAAATTACGAATTAACGAAATAAAATATTGATCGGAAGATTGGACGAGGCAGATGAGCATTGTAAGCAGAAAGCTATTTTGCTTTTGTAATTCGGTAACCATCAATGTTGGTACCACTAGGTACGTAGGTCACCTTAGCAAAGTAAGAAAAGACCATGGCCTTTCTTGCAGTTATTAATTACGACAGGAAAACTGAAACATAGAAATTACTCTAGGTCTCGTCAAAATTAGAACAAATTTTCATACAATACTAAATTCTAAAGCTGCGTTCCCGTATTTAAATTCCTGTATAACCCTAAATCATCGCTGGGTAACCACAAACCGAATACACGAAGAGCAGCGCACGCGCCACCTGGCATCACGCGATCTGATTGACAGCTGCCAATCATCAAATATCGAACGCATAATAGGTTTCATTTGGACCAATTAGGGGGCGCACCCACGGCTGATGAAAAACAGTTGTCAATAGCTAATGTACGGTATGGGGTTGTGGTTGGGTACGATATAAATAACTTTAAATATTTTGAATTTACTGTAGCTTATTAGTGGCTATAAAATGATTGTTTCTTGGTTCCTTGGTAGTGTAACAGAGGTTTGGAACGGATCTAAGTAATTGTTGAGTAGAAACTCAACTCAGCACGTGTTAGATATGAAATTAAATTATAAAAAAATCACGTGTGAAGATTTTATTAGTAAGTCGTAACTTTTTTGAACAAGCATAAAATGCTAATTAAAAAAAACTGTATACAGTTGTTTAAGGTTGGATTAGATAATTAATTTAAGTAGAGAGATATAGACAATAAGATGTTAATTAGGTTCGGGAAGCTATGACCATTTTGTAAAATCTTAGGACACAATAAAAACCGTTTCATTTAGTTTCCTTAAAAATCGTCACATGACAACTTTTGATTCACCCGTTTGTTCAAAATGATGTTGTTTTCTCATTTTGATGTTGTGCCACAGAAGTGAGAAAACAATAGGAGAGGACCTCTAACTCGTCAGGTGCTGAATTGCGCAAAATGTTCTCATTAATGTGAACCTGAAAACGACGACTTAGGCTGCCCGTCTTCTTAGCATAATCTACTCTGCAACAGTGTTTTATCCAAAGCTTAAAGAAAAACGGCCACACCGATGCCACTGTTATTCTCGAAGTAACTTTTGGTCTGCCAAGATTTTGAAGCCTCTATTTCGGCACCATTCGCTGAAATATTATATTCAAAAATTCCGACTAGCCTATCCTATCCTTTTTTTACACACTTAAAATACATACATATATATTTTTATTTTTATATATTTATTATTAGAAGATTTAATTACTGTTGTTAAATAAATAATAGTCTCATAATGTTAATGTTCCTATATTGTTATATACTATATAGTTAAGTCATGTATGTTTCATAAATATTGTTACGAATAAATAATTACATAATGTAGGAGGTAAAAGGCTGTAAGTGCACATATCGCCTGTGGCACAGGTTTATCCTAGTACAGTCACCCATATATTTTAAGCTAATTAATGTTCTGTAAGATCTGTAATAACGTGTACCAACTATAAATGAATTGTTATTATATTATTATTATTATATGTATAGGTTACAACAACACAACTTATTTTATTACATGTTTCACACCATATCTCATATTTTATACACGAAATATTCATCTATGGCAATCTATGCTAATAAAGCCTCATTTACATTTAAAAACGCAAAATAATATTATAGTGAACCTCTTGACCTCCTATTGTTTATTTGTTTTGTTATATCGATAACTTCCGAGGTACAAATCAATTGTGTTTAATTGATTAATGAAATCGGTTTCATTTCCGATCAATAAATACATATCAGTTCGGAAATTTGAATACTTGGGTATCTAGTAATTCCGGGTTTGTGTGCAAATTCGTTATGATTAATGATCTGTGTACCTAAACTCAAGGTTCTAATCGCTCCGTGGCACCGTACACAATAAATTTCATTGTGTTGTTTGTAAAATGAACGTTCAGAAATACTAATTCGCACACTAGGATATTTCTTATTTACCGCATTGTTCTAATAGATAAAAAGTGGTTATAATTAAGATTGAATTAAAATTCAAGTTACCTTCAGCAGTCATTTTTTTATTTTTTGCTCCTTTACTGTAAGAGAAAGTGAGTAAAGAAAGACAGAGTAATAGCCTCCTCAAAAATTTGGAACATTTTAAAGAAATGAAAAAGTTCCTAAGCAAAATTACTAGTCAGTTACTACATAATTGTAACATTAACGGACGATTTAAAATGTTCGATTTAAATCTGATTTTCCAACCTCATGATATATAAAATGAAAAATATGTTAATGCTAGATGTGTAAGTCGGGACCTAATAGCGGTAATTTTATAGGGTATCAGTTCGCTCTTGACCACGATCAGTGGAATTCGGTCGAACCGTTCAATTAATCAACCCCCGCCTTAATTCTTTACTCAGGGTCAGCCCTCCTGAAACTTACGCCACTCTTGGCGATTTTGCGTCATTTCTGACGTTAAGCCCATCGTCGACATATCATTGTGGATTGTTCTTATCCGTGTAGTCGGTAGGCGTCCTCTGCCTCTTTTGCCTTCTCTTATGGCCAACACCTGTCTGGTTATATGGTCTTCACTAAGGCGCATTACGTGGCCAAACCAGCGCAAACATATTTCTCTCATTCTTTGCTGTATTTCACCTACTTTAAAGAATCCGCGGATGCACTTATTCTGGATTTGGCCAGCCTCGAAACACTACCTGCCCATCGCAATATTTTCGCTCATCATATTTCCTTATTCCTCAACAGTCGGATCCAAGCAACATTGCAGGTCTAACTGCTCATAAACATACGGTGCTTTTAGTTCTAACAGATATTTTTGCGCCATAGGGGACCCCAGAGAGCGTCCTCCACTTGAGTCAGCCTGTCGAACCGTTAAATAATATCGCGATTAATTCCCGATTTACCCATCTTATATGTATTTAAAATATATGATATATTTTAATTTCTTTCAAATTGTTGCATCTCTTTATGAGAAATAAATTTATTCTCTTAACTTAACTTGAGACACCTCACATACGACCGTCTAGCCTTGAACATTGTAACAGACTACTGATATACATACATATATTTTACTAAATACATACCTACATATTATAGATAAATTACACTCAGACAGAATAAATTATTAGATCGTGCGCTCATCACACAATTATTTGTCCTGGGTAGAAATCGAACCCTACTAACCAGTAGACCAACCGGCCCGTAAACAGATAATTAAATCAACGCGTTATTTGTATTTCTAACAAATGCTTGTTAAAATGATTTTTGGCTCAGGTGAATTGTCTAACAGGATTACGCTAACCCACTATTTTCAGCAATTAATGAAAAAAGGCTTTAAAGGTACACTGACCTAACCTAAAAAATATACTGTATTATGATCTATCGTACGATCCATTCATTGACATATCTACCTGTCAAGGAATGGATCGGAATTATGGTATATTTTTGGATTAACGCAACCTTTCCTCAAAACAAGAAAATTATGATTGACAAGCATAAAACCGCATTAAACAAACAAAGGATTGAATAGTTTTGTGGTTTTTGGACACTGCCGCACAATGCAATAGAGGGATTATCCTGAAGCTAAGCAGTTAATACCATTGACTCAAGGTTTTGTAAATGAATTGAAGCGTGCTATGCGTAGTTATTCGTGGGTTCGATTCAGACCCAGGACAAATAGTTATGTCATGAGCATGATCATTTGTTCTGTGTCTGGGTGTAATTTATCTATAGATAATATGTATGTATTTAGAAATATATAAGTATGTTTATTAGCAGTCTTGTTACCATATTACAGGCTCTGCCTAGTTTGGGATCAGACGGCCATGTATGAGATGTATGAAGTTATTATTATTATTCTTTATAATAAAAATTACAATCATTAGGATGCTTTATAAAAGTCTTTCGTTGTTGTAAATCTATATATCTAAGAGCAAATAACTTTTTAATTTTTGGACTTATTGATGAGAATAGTATCTACTATTGTAGATTTTATAACAGATTTCTCACGCAGTAAGTAACTTAGTAAGTATTCTTTATTGTATACCAACAATAATAATTAAAGATAAATTTTAGTACATAAAATACTCAATGAGCAGTCTTAGCACAAAAACCTATATCTTGCAAGCAACCTTCACTCTCCAACACCTCCTATCTACAAACGACAGCTTGTAACTAAAATTAACTACTAATGTAGTATTTGTACTGTAAGTAGGTTCTCCAAAGCTCTAGAATGGGACAGAGTCACGAATAGGGTTGGTGACGCTAGATGGACAATACCGTAGTTGCTTTTTACCGACAACCTATCTTTGATATGTCTTTAAGACTTTTAATCGACCGGCTGTAGGTTTGAGACAAGACCGACTCGAAGACGACGTTCACTACCAAGGTAAAACCACTCCTTATAAAACTAATCTGTAACCAACGTCACTACTTATCTTTATTCTTTTAAGAAAGATAAGGTTTACGTAAAAAAATTCTTCAAGCCCATAATCACAGGTTACCGTTCCATGTCAAAATTGATGGGCAGAAAGATATCATATTTTTTTAAACCATGCGTTACAACATTCGGAATATTTCTATGATTTAAACAACACAGTGTGTCAATCATATTCTATTTAATTGTACTGTTTGCTACTTTGTATCAAAATACGTCACACTGGACATAAGTAATCCTGAGAGTGACAGGTGAAAACAGAATGCTATTTCGAGATATTTGTTATAATAATAACTTGAGACACGTAACACACCGCCGTCTGATCCCAAACTAGGCACAGCCTTTACTGTGCTAACCGGACTGCTAATAAACATATTTATGTATTACTAAATACAAACACATTAAAGATAAATTTAACCCAGACACAAAACAAAAGATTGGGCTCATCACACAATTATTTGTGCTGGCTAGGAATCGGACTTACGATGTCTGGCTCAGTACTCAGCAGGCAGGACTACTAACCACTAGACCAACAAGCGTCATAAACTTGACAAACTCATTCAAATTGACAACGAATGAAAGGATAAACGCTATTAATATCTTTCTAAGACATGCCAAATAAATATCCGGATATGAAATTAAATTACTTATGCTATGATTGTCAGTAAGTTATTGAAATTAAATATCCTTTCATATCCAAAATCCCGATGGAGCATTATAGATTATATGTATTATATAGATTATATAAGAAACAGTTATTCATATTGAATGCAAACTGTTGCATTCGATATGATTAACTGTTTCTGCCTGATTGTAAGGCAAATTACATAAGCAATTACCGTAGAGGAAAAGACAAATAAATATTATTTTGAATTGACGATTCATGATTGCCATCATTTAACTTTTACACTTAGACAATAGAATTTAATTAAATAAATATAATAATTATTATAAAAATCTTAAACTTGACACCAATAATTATGCCTTGACTTTTAAAAATTAAAACAGTCGATTGAGTCAGAGAGTAAAGTAATATACTTAATCGTAACAACCTTACATCTGACAACTTAGAAGCAGGTAATCTAAAAATACGAAATCGACGCTTCAAAATACAGATATATAATTATAAAAAAAAAGATCAAAATGTGAGCCAAACGGCCCGGTTATTAAACGAATTTGGGGGCAAATGTTGTTATAATTGTCCGAAATCGTTTCCAATGATACACGAATAGAATATAATTTTATTGTAGCAGCACAACCTACAGTTTTGTGGTCACCAGCCTTTTGCTACGTGCCTTCCGCTTGTCCTATGTTATTTTGCGAAATGATGCCATCGTGTAAAAGGGCTGATTTCATTTTTATAATCACTAGTCTTAGACAATTTGATGTCATACAAATTGTTGCGGTTCAAAGATTTATGACTGTATCGTTTCGGGATGACAAATTCAAAGATGAAATTGTGCAATTAATCTTGAAAGTTAGGGGTTGTAGCATTGGACCTTTTATCTGTAGTTTGCAAGATGTTTCAAATAGTGAAATTTTATAATTATTTAAAGAGAAAAAACAGAATATGCAAGTGTGATTGAGATTTTAACACCCAGAACAACACTGTCGTTTACCCAATCTTAACACAAGCTTTTGGTTCAGTTAGAGGGGTTACCATGAAACTGGTAGAAACAGGTTAGTGGTGGTCTTTTGTTAAACAAAAAAATGGAGATCTGTAGTATTTATTTATAAGTGATGGGCAACCCTTAAAAACTAAAACCTTAATGTGTAAAAAAGCTCTTAGTTTGAAACCATTTTTGGGTGTAAGTGTAATAAATTCAGTTGTTTAATGTTGTAAGCTAAAAACATATTTATTCAATAGTGTGTTGTATGTAAAAAAGTTTTGAAGTTTAAATTTCAAATTAAACACGGATTAAAGTTATATTAAGCTTCGTCCACTTGACTATATCTATGTATATGTAGTTATGTAAAATGTATATAAAACTACTGACCAAAAGATCTTTTGATTAAAATTATAGGGATATTAAAAAAAACAAAAATACCATAAAAAACTGTAAGGCCCATAAAAAATTTTTTTTTTCTACGTATTTCGAACATGAGTGAGAAATTTCATCCGTCTATCAAAACATGGAAAAGGGTGCTTTGCAACCGTAGCCTTAAAATCCCACTTCGAGTTCATCTCCTTCAGTGCTACATCTGGCCCATACTTCCATACTAGTCCAGGATATGCGCATGACGTCATCAGCACGCATGACGCGCATATCCTGGACTCAAAAAGTTACCAATGAATAAGTTATACGACGAGTCAGCGAGAATTCCAAGCTTTTGCAGGCTATCAAACAGCACAAAGTTGCATATCTAGGCCACGTGCACGGGCACGACAGATACGAGCTTCGGCAACTAATTATGATGGGAAAATTTGCCGGAAGGAGGAGACTCTCCTACAAAAAAGTCCAGTAGTGAAATATCCACCGAACTTTTCTACTCGCTAAAGATAAGACCAAATGTTCATAGGTGACTGCCAACCTTCATTAATTGGAGATGCACGCAAAGAAGAGGAATTAAAACATGGACTAAAATGCGTAATTATTTTCAAAGCTCACGTTTTGTAAGAACGTGGATCGAGATTGGCTTATAGGTTGATCTAAATTGACTGTTGTGTGAAGCGTAAAAACCGTGGATATTTAATTTATTTGAAATCTTCTACGAATACCAAAATCTCCTGAACAAATGAGAAACCAAATCAAATTGGCTGTATATCCTGAATTGCCTACAAAATTAAACAGGTAGGTCGACATTTAATTCGCTAAATAATAGTATACAAAGTGAAGCCGCCATACCAGTAAGTAATGACTAATAGGCGCCACCGATCGGCGCCGGACTTAGCTGACTTCTGGAGAGCCGAAACATTCAAGTAACCACAAACTAATCAAACAACATATCATTATACCGTCATTTTTGGAAATGATCACCCGTGGGATAGACACTGAAAATGAGTAAAAGTTTATGCAAAGAGTAAAAGATTTTAGTAAACAGTTAACCTCTATCATGCCTACGGGTCAAAAACTGCTCAGAAGTTTTAAGTAACGAAGCATTTTTTTTTAACTCATAAAATAACATCTTGTTAAGTTTATTGTTTATTTTGGTACATGAACTCTTTGATTATATATCATGAACTTATTGAAAATTAATACACTCCTGGGTATAGATTAGAATACTATTTTTTATATTCAACTGAATCAATTTTTTTTACGTACTAAAGAGCTTACATATTTTTTAATAAAAAAAAGTTTGTTATATTCCTAATAAAAAAAATATTTTAATATTTAAATCCTCTATAATGCTCAACGTGTTTGTTTAGAAACTTTAAAGATCTTATTAATAATTTGTAACCATCAGTCAAATATAAAGGATGTATAAAAACCAATTTGAGACTGTTAAATAGGCCGTATCTGCGTATACTCCAAAAGAATGACATATCTACATAAAACCTAATATGTTAGTCTGTGTCAAAAATTATAAGGTGTTTACGTTGGACATGTCAAAAATTATGGCATCCTTTATTTGTGGTGCGCGTTACCGACCACCTATTATTATAACGAGAGCGATATTTCAGTTTTTGTGCCATTTGTGAATGGACTCAATGGAACCCTCCGGTTTCGGTTGCGAATTCGTTTTTTATTGCAATACAATGTAACCTTAATGGGTCTGTCTACAATGTTCTATAATTTGCAGGTTATTATACAGTTGTTAAATTATGATTGTGGCTACTTTAACGTATTAGTTTTGTACGTCAGAGCATGGGATGTGTCATGAGTTAGAGAATTGAAGACATGTTATGGTTATTTGTGTTAGGTAAGCTTTGAAAGAACATTAATATTATTAGCCATTACATTAAGTAGAAGGAAGGCAAAAGGAAGAAAGGTAAAAAGATAGAGACTGCAACGCCAACGCCGTAATACATATAGGTACCTATCATTAAATTTTTGAAAAAAGTAAGAAAAGTAAAAACAATTAGAAGCCGTTCTGAATCTTAAGTATAAATGTCATTTCTTCTTCTTTTTTTAACAAAAACAAAAGAAATAACAATTATGCTCAGGGTTCGTGACGACTACTACATATTGTGTGTAAACTTCTTATTTAAACTGAGACATAAATATTTCAAAGGGGCTATGTTGTCACGTTTTTAAAATTTAAAATGTCTTTCGATGTCCCATTTAGCCGTCGCTTAGCTAAATGTTACACGTTGTGTATGACGCGGCGTATTAATGTGACTGATAAATTGTCCTGATTGCTGACGTAGGTGGTCGCAACTACCTACAATTTTGGAGATAAATCAGGGTTGGCACGTGCGAGATGACGATAATGCACTAGTGAGTCTTATTCGTGAAATGTTTATCCTTAACCTCTCACCTTTTTGTTCATAACACACCCAACTTTAACTATTTAGTTCGAATCTTTAAAAGCATTATTCCTTAATCCGTCCAAAAAATGTATGAAGTTTGATCTATTTATCTTGTCCCGATCGTGTAAATGAAAGAAGGAACAATTACATTCTATTGCGAAATTGATTAATTATGAACAATTTTTAAACAATACATTTAAACAAATAGCAATAGTGCAACACGTGATTATCGGATGTAAGGCCGCCAGGTAGCAGCCGTTAAGCGTAGGTATAAAAGTGTATTACATCGCGAAGTGAACCGGCCCTGATTTGATGCACACCACTATCATTAACGAATTAAAATATAGTGAGTATCATTAGTCGTAGGTTAATAAAAAAACCACATTGTTTCACACAATCATATCCGTTTATTCCATTCCTGAAGGGTAGAGGTATTTCTGTCTTTGTCATACTATGTTTTCGAAAAACATTACACCTGTACCATAAACCGAGAATTTATGACAGCAGATTTCTGCTAAAATTGCAGTTAGCCGATTGCAATATTACGTCTCTATCTACTACGGTCAAACAACACAGCGCCGTGCTGTTTTGCTGTTGATAAGGGATGCCAGAAATCCTCTAGAAGAGGGATAGCACGCAGAGCAACGGAGATGTTCGTGTAAGTTTACCCAGCATCGAGTACGCATGAAAGCTAAAAGTTATTAAAAAAGGTTAAATTTTCGGTACTTAAAAGAAATTATATTGTTCCATATAAATTTTTTATTGATGTTATGATATGAAGTCTAAGGTAAGTATTTTCCTCACACCCATACGTCGTAAACAAACTAAACAAAAAAAATAGCCATCAGCAATTCATTCAATCCTGACCTACCAAACCACAGACGATCCTAGATTACCTCCAACCCAAAAACAAAAGCAAATTCGAGGAGTAACTCCCAAAACATTAGCCGTAAAGCCGTGCCTTCACGACTTGCCTCAAGCCAACATGCTTATTAGGGCCGCAACGCACCTGTGTGAATATTTTCATAATCTCACTAATTAGAGGTTTGCGATTCTTCCCAAAGACGCCGAACGCTCGGGTTTTACTGCAGAGGCAATAAATTCATCGACATTTGACCCTGTGAAGTTTTTTAGGGAATTCTTCCTCGGGCTGTCGTACAACTACAGAGTAGGATATCAAATTTTGTTTATGTTGCTGTTACTTTATATTAAATATCAGTTACGTGGAACCGATACTGTTGATTTGTTTAGTAAGTTTAGATCCAATCTGTTTACGATTAGATGTGTTTATTTTTCCTATGCCGTAAAATTTCAATTGAATTGCTTGATATTACAATATTTCAAATAGATTTTAAGATGTCACCATAGTAAATTTATCTTGTTTTTAACTGACTTCGAAAAGAATAGATGTTATGTTCTCGTGCTGGAGTTTTTTTTTTATTATACATAACATATATTTTTTAATAATTGTGACTCAAATTTTATTTCATTGTTTTAGTGAATTAAGATTAAATATTGTTTTAGATTGTATAAAAATTAAATCACTATTTATTCAATATTGTAGTGGCACTGTTTAAACTTCTTTAATTCAGTTTTCTTTTTTAGAGATACGTATTTACTCACAGAAGTATTTTGTAGAATATTATCACAACTACAAAAAAATTGTACCTACATCCCTTAAATTTTACAATCTTGTAATTGTTTTTAAAGTTACTTTAAAATTGTTCTGCCCCTTTCTCATTTCGAAATCCTCGTGAGTTCACTGCTCTGTGAGTTAATGTTGGATATATTTATCGCGGTGATCGTCAACCGTGGCGGATTGCCTCGAGGCACCCCGCCTCGGCTTTGCGTCTTTCCCACGTGCTCCGAATGCTTAGATTGCGTGCGACCTCCTCACCAACCATAATCGTTCATACTGCGCTTACTTCATCAACGACCTGAACACACAGTACCCTTGTTTCTAAATTATACATATCAATTTTAACAGTATCACAATATATACTTTAGCCTGTTTCTTACTCTATGGTTTTCTCATCAGTGACGTCCATTTTATCTGTAATATCACATACGGACGTCGTTGCTGCTTCAGTGGATCTACCGTTTGCTTTAGGCTACGTTTCTTGGGTCTCACCTTCGACTTTAAGACCGTGGGATTTTTGTATAAGTTTTTCGAGATTGATAATAATAAGTGATTTTTATTAAAGAATCTACTCAATAGTTTCAAGTTGTAAAGGCTTGAACAGTTTCCATAATTAATTAAACAAGTGACAGTTGATTTATTTGCGCTTACTCACTTTTTGCACTATTCAGAAAAGTGTTTACGGTGGTGTTTGAATTCAAGGAATGTGTGATCTTCAAACGATTGTGCTGTTCTAAGGTATATTTTTAAAGAAATGTCTAGTTTTGTAAGTAACAGAGATCTAAAATGAAGCACCTCTAACCGGCGAGCGTATATGAAAGATGACATGTGATGAATGTGGAAGAGGCACAAGCTGGATGTCAGGATCATGGCAAATGGCGTTCTGTCGGTTCTGCTTACCCCGGACGGAAAAAAGGCGTATATATAATGGCTTAAGTATATTTAAATATTTTTTCTGTTAAACATTTTAAGGTGTTGGCTACCCGACAAAAGGAATATTTATTTCCAGTTTAGTAAAGTAGGTTTTTTTTATCTTGTTGAGCATGTTACTATTATTAATTTTTATTAACAATGTCTATTTAAGGACTCCACCACATAATAAGAGAAAACCTTATTAATACCACAAGAAAAGCATACCTATGTTATTATTTTAATTATTATTCGCAAGTCATTTCTACCATTAATCACGTATTCAGATTAAAAAACATAAAAAATAACATCAAAATAATTATGATCGTCTGCATTTAACACTTTACTTTCGTTATAATAATAACTAAGATTAAGCACTTTAGTTTGACAAAAAATAGTTTGATATAATGGAGTTGTGTTACAGCGACCTGATTGAGGGCAAAGAACTGATTGACATAGTTCTTGATAAAGACATCAGATTGTGTTGTAAGTGAAACGGCTCCTATTTGAATTTATTTCTGTTAATCTACATAAACTTCTGTCAAATGTAATTTAAAATAATCTGAACCAACTTTGCTCGAGTATGTGTAGCAGCCAAATTAAGTGGTTTTTCTTCTACATACTTAAATGTTCAATTCGGTCACAAGAAAATACTCGACTAACTTCTTAATAAAAAAAGAAAGAGCGATAGCAATATTAGCCTCTATAATAGCAGTATACGGTAATCGTGGTAAGCCGCAGAGGCGATTACAAGCGTTTACTGAGCATTTACCGAATGATCCGGTAATCTCAGTCGATAATATTGGGTACATCTGAGGAATCTCTACAGGAACGTAGCCAGGAATTTTTGGTAAAAGATAAATATAGTATTTAGGTAGGCATTCTAATTTGTTGATTGACGATAAAAATTCGGTTAAGCAGGATGAGTCATACAACCTTTATAATTTATTTCATAATATTACCTATATGTTTTATCTTATGAGGAAAATAATTTCACTATTATTTCACATATTCTAAAATATGTTCTTGTCGGGGTTTTCAGGGCATCTGAAGACTAATTGTGAATTCTAGTAAAAAAAAAAAGGTAAATGTGAGACTATGACTACAATTTGTATAAAACTGAAAAAGCATTAACATTCATTTGGATAAATAAGTTAAAACATTTTATTTTTAAGTTGCGACACGGTTTACATGATCGTGTCATAATCAACGCGCCCGTAAGCAATAAAGATTAAGAAAACAGGATAAATCTTGCACTTGGAGTTCTGGTCTATTAAGCTAAGACATTTTTGCAAATTTTCACAATAAAAACATTAACGTACAATTTAGACGATATTGTCATCCAAAACAGTGAGTACCTATTTATTACAATGTAGCCATTGTGATATAATCCAATTTTATAATGACTGGTCTGTTGATCTAGTGGTTAGTGATCCTGACTGCTGAGTAAGAAGTCGTGGGTTCGATTCCCACCCGGGACAAATAATTGTGTGATGAGCATAATCATTTGTTCTGTGTCTGGATGTATTTTATTTATAATATGTGTGTATTTAGGCATAAATAAGTATGTTTATCAGCAGCCTGGTTACCATAGTGTGCTACATGTGTTAAGTTATAAGTTACCATAAAATTTAAGGGCATCATAACCCTAATTGTACATACAAAATATTCACCAAACTGTAACAGATCCTTTCACCCTGCGTAAGCCTTTAAGAGAAACCTCCCCGAAAGTTGGCGGCACGATTAGCTTAGTGGTCTTTTGCGGCCTACCACCAATTAGGCTCAATTTTCGGCTAGCACAAAGGCCTCGTGTTGTCCTAAAGACCATTGGCTGGTAATTAAAACAAATAGGGTCAGAAACACCCCGCCTGGGGCGCCACAGGGCGGCGACGGGCGCGCGACCCGCCGTCGCCGACGGCATCCCAACCCCCATCATTATAATCTTAATCTAATTATTGAATTCGTACAATGTTGTGTTTACATTTTTTTCTAATTTGCTCCTCTATACTTAAGCTTGGACGAGTAAGCGTTAAATGGCACGTTTAAGGTAATATATCATAAGATTCGAGTCACTGTTCTTCTGAAGGATGATTTCTCACGGTTTTTTGGCCAGATTTTCGTTAGGTCCTTAGATTAAGGCGGCTCATAGATTATTATAAGGCATTTAAAGATTTGCCTCTAGATGATTGTCACGATTTTATTGCATTCCGTCATTGGGCGGTAGTTTTGTTTTTGTATTGTGGTAACAACTAGTGTTTAGTGGACACAGATGATACAAAAAAGTATGGATTAAGGCTTCTACAAATTTGTTTAATCATTATGATCCAAACCTAGTGCAAAAAGAAGACTTTAAACCAAAAAATCTTACTGCTCTATTTTGTATTTTTTTTGTACTGCTGATGTGGCAAACCAGTATACAAACTCCGAAAGCCTTTTTATGCGTCTGTTTTAGAATCTCATACTAGATATAGTAGTATCCTTTGATATTTGTCTACTGTTCAAATATTCAGAAATACATACATACATAGGTGTGTACATTACATATTTTGTACACCCACACAGTACAGTTACAACCTTTTTTTATATGTTACTAGCAGCGCCTCGCGGTATTACCCGCGTAAGTCCCGATCCCGTGGGAATATCTGGATAAAAAGTAGCTTATGCTAACGCATAGGCTACCAAGTTTCCTCGCAATCGGTTTAGTGGTTTTTGCGTGAAAGAGTAACAAACATCCATCCATCCAAACTTTCACATTTATAATATTAGTGGGATTAGTATATATTCATTGTACTTATTATTTGTATCCAAACTTCTTACTTTTTGCTTTCAATAGTTCGTGGTAAGCAGCAATATAATTTTAAATTATCTGCAACTTATTATTGACAACTCATTTAAATAGGTAAAACGGCTGAGATAGTTCTAGCCCCGGGCAAATGGCTAGCCGGAGCGCTTCGGCACTTCACGGGTGTGTTCGGTCGAGATCGTGTGATCCCATCCATCATAGACGGTAACGACCTCTATGCAAATCACTGACGTTACTGTCATCTTTGAATAATTTACGGTGCTGTTTTGGGTGTGACAATGAAGGTTCTGTTCCAACCGAATTAATTAGTAACAATAAATCTAAAGCAGTTTGAAAGGAAGTTTTGTTTAGTTATTAATACACATAAAGACATTAATTTACGGTATTTATTACTGTAACTGTAACAACACTACGGAAATAAATATGTCCGCAATGAATGATATATTTACAATTATTTAGCGGTAGTAGTTTCATTTAAGCTGAAAACAATATTAATGATAGTTTATCATTTTAGCTATTTCATAGCTATGAGGTAAGTTTTGTTAGTTTTTATGTCAAGGGTAATGTATGATATGAAATTATTGGATCGATTCTAAAAATGTAAATATTTTTAGTTACTTATTTATTACTTAATTACTAATGTAACTTTATTCGTGGGAGAGCGAGAGAGGAGAACTTCGGCACGTATGGGCCGGCTCGACCAGAGTGATACCACCGCCTCACAGAAAACCGGCAGTGAAGCAATGATTTAATTGCTTTTCGCCGAGTGAGTGAGGTTACCCTAACCCTTCCCTCTCGCCCCTCCTTCCCCCTCTCCCTCCCTCACTCCCACTCCCCCTCGTCCCCCTTGCCCTACTCCCACCTTAAAGGCCGACGACGCACTTATGACTCTTGAGTTGCAGGTGCCCCTGGGCGGCGGTAGTCACTTACCATCAAGTGACCCGTCTGCTCGTTTGCCCCTATACCATGAAAAAAATTATTTAAAAAACCCTTGTAAATAGTGGTTGGATTGCTGGTAATGAATAATGTAATTTTAACTGAAAGATATTAGTAGTAGAATATATTTCAGTTCTGTGTGTTTATTTATTTATCAAAACCTATTCAAACATGTATAAAATTTAGCTAAATTTTATAATAAGACTAGCTACCCGCCTACGCCTTGCTGTGGCTAAGTAATTTGCAAAAGAAAAAAAATTGTGACTACTTATATATTGAGAAAAAACTATCCTATCTCTCAAGTTGGACTAAACTGCTTTGTGCAAATTCTTATTAAAATCGGTTCATTAGTTTAGGAGTTCATTGTTGACAAACACCGTGGCAAGAAACTTTTACAAATTACTAGATATTATATACTTCACTCCGTAAAATTTAAATATATATATTATAATTTTATATATAAATGATAGAGGGGAAGTTCAATAACTTAATAAATTACCTGACTTGTCTAAAACAAAGTAAATAAAGATTAAAAATGCAGCTAAAGTTTTATCAGCTCCAAAGATACTCCTACTTTTATGATTTCATTTCATAATTTATACATGGTATGGGGATCATTATTTACTGTTTAGCCCGAGGACATGAGCCGGGTCAAAAGATGCCACCACAAAAAACCTTGCTCGACCGTTTAATGGACTTGCCTTTTGTACTGGCTGTATGGGAATGTAATTACGTGCATGCATTTATTTGTGACAGCACTTTTTAATTCTAGTATATATAGTAGAATTTACGGGAAGCGTAAAGGATGAACATTAAGAACTATTTATTTATGTATAACTTCGCAAAGCTGTACAAGTGCGGACTCAATGTCTAAGGCAATCTCTTCGTGTCAACGTTAAGTTCATATGGAAATGAATAGACAGGTCGGTGTACTAATAAAAAAGATTTAATTTCAATTTGTTTTTTTTTTATAGTAAAGGGCAGAGCAGACGGGTCATCCGGGACACCTGCAACTCAAGACTCACAAGTGCCTTTGAGATGGGAGTACGCTCTTTTCTTGAAGGTCGTTTCGCTCCAGAAATACCGCAGACGACAATTTGTTCCACAGATTGGTTGTGCGAGGCAAAATGTTTTTGGAGTACCTCAGTGGTGGAGTATTAATTATACAAGTGATGTGGATGAATGTCGCGTTGAACGATGGTGGAACGCTGCGGCCGGTGTAAGTCCGAACAATTCCTCAGAGCTTTTCGCATAATATAAGCGATAGAGAATACAAAGTGAAGCTACATCTCTACGCAACGCCAAGGGGTCAAGCCAATCAGAACACGTAGTCAAACGAGAGTGATTACTGCATGGTCGCAGTCAACTCACAAAATTTAATAAAGTAATTTTTAAACTATAGCTTCATGATAAATAATTATGTATACGTAAAGAAATTAACGTGGCTACTTAATAGATCAAATAAAGATATTCAAAATGCATACCGCATTACCTATTAAGTGATCGCGTTTTTTCATTCGTGACGTCGTCCTCAAGGATTTTTTTCATTTTTCCAAGATAAAAAGTAGACTACGCGCTATTCCAGACTATAACTTATCTCCGTGCCAAATTTCATCCAGATCTGTTTTTGCGTGAAGAAGTTAAAATTAATAGGGTACACTTCTGCTTAGGAAACTGTTACACAGAAGAGCAAAGAAACAAAAACAATAGGTACTTGTAACGTGGGGCACATGTTGAGCAAATCCTTTAATCTATTTATTAATACGTGAAGCGAAAACTTTGGATCCCTTTTTACGAAAATTGGGCGGACGGAGGAGTATGAAATTTCGCACATTTATAGTTTATACAGGGAAGAAGTGACGAATGCTAAAATTTTTGAACAATATTTGCTACAAAGTTAAAAAAAATGCAAACACGGGTACATACAGCTATGAGTGTCCAGTATATATTTTGAACTGTCATGGTATAAAAGTCTGTACAATGACAGGTCAAGTAATATTGGCCAATGAAATAAACCATGGTCGAAATTCGACCAAAACTGAGCTAAATGATTATTTCAGGAAAGAATTCAATCTGACCTATCGAAGAGGACCTGATTGAAAGACCTAAAAGTGAAGACCGCATTAAATGTATAGCAGTAACGTATAATCTCACGAAAATTAACCGTAGTTGAAACAAGATGCGTATAGTATAGGTATCGCTACAGCTATATCACCTCCAAAGTAACACTAATTTTTAAAAAAACTGCCCTCCCAAAGGATGCAATGGGCGGTTGTTTGTTCTTAGTTGGAACCGGGTTCTAAACATAAGGAGTATAGACTTAACCGACTTAAATGATTTATAGCTAGCTCATAATGTAACCATGCCTTTTAGAAATTGCATCTATGGCCCTGCTATGGTGTATGTCAAGATTTCTAGAACGGAGATGCTGTAGAATATCTTTTCTACGCCATCTCCGTGTACGCAATACAAACCATACATAAATCTGCAGCTCATTGGTACGTAAATATAAATCAAAAATTCGCTACGCATTCTTGAAAAAATACTTCAAAATGGCGACATAAATATTTCAAATGAAGAATGAAGACACGCTCGACTTTGCTCATTAATGCTCATTTGGAAGAATATTTACACACCAATTACGTTATGGTCCCGCATATTTATATGTGCGCATACACACTTGATTCATTGCTTAGTGCCGTATCGTTAGTGTCAAACGAAACGTATATTTCAGGGGCAAATGTTTAAACGATCGCATTTAAGTTTACTGTATGATATGTTTAAAATAGTTCCAAAAAACACATGTTGTACAAATGGCACATAAGTTATTTTTCATATTGTTATTATTATAAGGAATTCAAGCTAAAGCATACTACGGTTATAGATTAAAGAAATGCTTTGTTACATATAAATATGCAGTTAATGGATACGAAGAACACGTAGAAAAGATATTGGTGGATAAGTGAAAATAAAAGAATGAAAAAAATTGGTGAGAGAACCTAACTCGAAACACTCGACGCAGTTGCGTGGGCGAGAGTACCTAATTAGCTAGATACGGTAGTTGGCTAAAATGCATGCTATTAAACCACGCTAGGTCTTGGCCAACACTACGAGCTACATTTCTTCTCTGATACTAGCTTTTTCCCGCAGTTTCAGCAGCTTTAAATTTTGATTATATGTACAATTCCGTTTTGCTTGGCAACAATTTTTTTTTTTTTTCATTTACAAACTTTATGCACAATGTGTACAGAGGCGGACTTAATGCCAAAGGCATTCTCTGCCAGTCTACCTTAGGGTGATATAGAAATGAATGAAGTAGGTGCATTCAAATGTATAAGAATGAGTGAAATAAGGAAAAAAAGGCAAATAAATTAATATATACTTAGATACATACATACAGGAATATTTAAATATAAGTATTTATATATTATAAATACACAATTTATATTTCAACTGTTCTGATGACTCCATCAATTTACGGAAGAGGAGAGCACGAACCTTTGCTTTAAATGATAGGCGACTAGGTGCCATCCTGATTTCCCGCGGCAAGGCGTTCCAGAGAAGGACAGACTGAATTATGAAAGAAGAACTGACACAGGTTGAAGAGTGACTTGGACATAATAAGAGACGATTACTTGAAGAGCGGAGATTTCGGCTATGATTGGAGCAGAGATACTGGAGAATGGAAGTAAGATATGTAAGAGAAGTGGGTGAGTTTTACTAGTGAGGTATTACCAGTTTAGTCATCTGATGCTATGGATCGTATTCCATAGTGTGGTCAAAGACATTTTCTTTCTTGAAACCTATTAAAAGACGTACACCTTATTCATTATTTCAAAGGTCAGACAGAGCGCATTAATGAGGCAGCATCACATTACTTTTTATGATATTAGTTAAGAAGAGCCTCTTACTCTTCACCTCCTTTCTCCCACCTCTTCTTTAGTTCAAACACTTAAAAAATATAAAGAGATTGTTTAAATTTCCCCTAATATTAATTCTTACACCTGTCAAAAGATGTCGCTACTGGTATCGAAATTAACAATGAAGTGGAGTGTATAGTAAATGACAGAATCGAGTGCTGGAATCATTTTATTTTTCAATAGAGGATCTACCCTAGCTTTAATAACTTTATTAGCAAAATAAGACTTTAACATAGAAGAAATAGTTAAATGATTAGCAGAGCTGATGAATTATATGGCCCACAATTACCTACTGGACATTTCATAAAGATGTAAAATTAGTCCGTTGTTGTTTATGATACATTAGCTATGAATAATAATAATAACTTGAGACACTTCACACTCGGCCGTCTGATCCGAAACTAGTCAGACCCTGTACTAAAGTAACCAGACTGCTAATAAACATACTTATAATGTACTAGCAGCGCCCCGTGGTTTCACTGTGGGAATATCGGAATAAAAAGTAGCCTATGCGTTAATCCAGGTCTCCAGCTATCGACATACCAAGTTTCATCGCAATTGGTTCAGTGGTTTTTGCGTGAAAGAGTAAAAATCATCCATCCGATCCATCCATCCAAACTTTCACAATTGTAATATTAGTCGGATTACTAAATACATACATGTTAGAGATAAATTACACCCAGACACAGAAGAACTGAACGTTCTCCTCACACAATTATTTATCCTGAGTGGGAATCGAACCCACGAATGATTTATTTATTGGTTCATGTTTATCATATACACGCATATGTTTATATATTTCTAACTACTACTAACTTTCTGCACGTATATATATTCGTATTTCTACGCAGAAATAGACACACAAGTACAATAACTTAATCCTAACATATAAAAGTCAAAAATAATCTTTATTAAAATGAAACAATTGGCTCACAGCTCTACTTGCAGTATAAGGGCCCCGTTAGTATTGCGCTTCATGTTACATGGCAAAACAAAACCCGACAAAGTTTCTATTTTTATGTTGCAATCGAATAGGCGTTTGTTTGTCTTCCAACTCACCTGATGAAAAGTAATAACGGAGAAGAAGATGGTACACGTTATTATATACTATTCTTGAACGTTCCAAGATTATAATTGTCTCGAAAAATAGACGCAGGCAGTTCATTCCAGACCTTGGCCACTGGAACCAAAAAGTAGCTGTTAAAACGTTTCGTTCGACTTTTTGGTGTTTCAACAATGAAAGGGTGGAACAAAGTGTTCGGGGAAATGAAGAAACTTCCACCTTACGGACTCGATGACTAAGAGAAGCCAGTGTGTCCCATCGTAACGAGGGACGGCCAGTATAACCTGGTCACCAGGCAGTACAAAAGTAAGTCACGTCAGAAGTGAAAACATAACTTCACAATGTATTTGCATATATATATATATACACACACACACACATCTATATATATATAATTAGGTTAAAAATAAAAAGTAGGTAATCTAATATATAAAATTCTCGTGTCGTGGTGTTTGTAGTTAAACTCCTCCGAAACGGCTTGACCGATTCTCATAAAATTTTGTGTGCATATTGAGTAGGTCTGAGAATCGGACAACATCTATTTTTCATCCCCCTAAATGTTAAGGGTAGTCCACCCCTAAATTTTATTTTTTATTTTTAGATTTTTTTTTATGATACAGCATTAGAATATACATACAACCCTGAATTTTCAACCCTCTACGATTAACCCCTATTTTTTAATCGCGATTTTCATATTATTCTGTTCCATCCACAGATCCGCAATAGGGTTGCAAGATGGCAATCGAATACAATAAAAAAATTGTAGGTACGATAAATTTTCATGTAAAATTATAAAAAAAGGCATTGCAACGCATGCCGGGTGCATCTAGTAACATATCTAAATATGGTACACTGGAAGTTCTGCGCTCATAAATGTTTGAATTTCGAATGTTATATTTTTTTAAATAAAAGAAACTCGGCTCCGTCTTACGAAATTTCGATCCGGTCACGTGTCCTGACGCGAGTTTAACATTTTTTACCCATCCCAAAAAGTGCACAACGCCACTAAAGAAGTTTTCACTTCAAAAATACTTAATTTATTTAAACATCTTTACATTAAACCCCACTTTGGTTCCATGTTAAAATACGAGTATTCAGATTTTCGTAGGGGGATAATTTAAGTAATATATTTAGTTGCCGTAACTTTGTACCAATCTAGATTGTCTCGATACTGCAATGCTCCCGTCACAGCGGCTAGACGCAGTAACGAGGGGAAATGGGTAACATTTCACCGGTGAACCACGCCCATAAGGCATCAGACTAGATAGCGTTGCTAGCACGTTTCAATGTGAGTACGCCACATATAGCAACATATATGTATTCTGTGCTTGAAGATTAATTGAAAGTAAGTACGCGCGTACGTACGTGTCAGGTTAGGTTAGAAATCATGAAAGTTGTCAAGAAAGTATTGATTGAATTGATTATGTGTATGAGAAAGTCATGAATGTTATAACTAAAGACCGGATTATATGCAACATAAAAAACTTGATATATGCATGCAAATAATCATGAAAAATGCTTAAAATATGCATGGAAATTTGTAGAATATGCAACATTAAAGTTTTAGAAAACGAAAAAAGGAAAAAAGTGGTAGGTTTTAATTTTTTATTTCTAAATCAGTATACAATTCAGAGGTATGTAATACCTTTTCGTGATCGCGTTAATTCCCATAAATACATAATTATAACTTCGTAGACGATAATAATGCACTAAAACGAAAAATTATGTAACATTTTTATAAACGTAAACAATCAGGTAGGCAGGTGTTCTGAATGAATAGTTTTCAATGAATCAAAATATTTTTAAAAGTGAAAATTATGTAGTGTGTATATTGATTATAGAGTTTATTATTACACTTATCAATAGGGTAATCTACCAAAAAATATAATAAATATAGCGAAAATATGCATCATCACTAAATACTGGATATAATATGCAACTTTCGCTGAGAATGGGGTAAATATGCAATTTCATATGCAAATATACACATGTATAAATGCACATATATAAATGCATATAATACGGTCTCTAGTTATAACAAACATAACACATCAAATCAACCAACTAACCATTTCAGAATCGAACTTTCCTACAAGGCAAAGGCTCGCCTATATACTGGTACCTTTAAACACTCACAACATGAACATTGTTACTCCTATGAGTCCTGCCCAATCTGTCCCCGCTTCCCAGGCGAACCTCTTCGGTCTCTTCCTTGACACTACGATGCCCTCATGAGCAGTTGGTAGAACATTACCCATATCCAAAAAATGTTGTTTCTTACTTAATATTACAAACAAAACAAATTTAAATATATCAATTATTGTATACGAGTATTATTGCATATCAATTATTGCATAAGTAAACCAAAAAAAGTCTGTAAAGATGTAGAGTAATTCTTTCAGTTCGTTGTTTAATTTGATTGTTAATTTTTGCAGATCGAATTTGAACCACTCACACACAAAATTTGTTTTTCAGCTAGTGTGTAGAGTCAAAGCTTTACATAATTGAGGCATACGGTAGGTTCTGCAGGTAGACAGACCGTGTACTTGTAGTCTCGTCATAAAACTATGCCAGGTTACAAAACGTAAACAAAAACAAAACAATCCTGGGAAAACCTAGAAGCAATATAAGATTACTTTAAATATAGACATCACACACGATACCCGAAATAAATTCACACAAGTCGTGTATCAAATCAATAGTACAGTTTATAACACTGACATCCATTTTTACGCTTCGCAATTACTAAATTAGATACTCCATGACCTTTTAGAGACGTGTCATCTCCATATGAAATGAAAATTGCTGTCAATCAGACACGTACGAAACGCCGGCTTATAATTTTGTAAGGTCGTATGCATGCTATGTCCAGCACATTCCCAGGCTCCGATGAGGTATAAATCAATTCAAAACATTGAATACAATTGTGTGGTTGATTTCTTTATTCATGTGATTGTTTTAAAATGTTTTGAATTGTACAGATGTGGACGGCTAGCATTGATCTTAAGGTTTTGTGTAGATTAATTTCAATAGGTTCTATTTTAACGGATACATACTCCTGAAGTGGTTCCGTCTTTAACTTTTGTCACTGTATACTATAACGGTAGGCACACATTTAAGACAATACATCAATGAGTATTCTTTTGTAATGCAAATAAATAAAGCCTCAATTGCCACCACATACTATTAATGCATAACAGTAGGTATTTTTTCACAACCTACAACTTTTTTTAAATTTTTTTATAATATCAAATGGGTTTTTTTTTGTATTGGTCCTGTGGCGAGTTTCACATACGGCAAACAGCAGCAAAACATACTCCAATGTCATAAACTGATCACTTGTCTGGGTGGAGAATCCTTCCTTTGTGTTGGAGGGACATAGCATTCGTTCCTTAACAAATCCGTTTTTCTGCTTTTTCTGCCAAAATCCTCAGGGAAATATTTTTGTTTATTCCGAAATCACATATTTAAGTCATTTAATAATCAGTGACCCACATTTATATTTAGTTGCCAAAACGCCTGAGGGTATGATTACTTTAGTTGCTTTTATTACACAACATACTTTTTTTTAAGTATAATTATTCAGTTAAAACTAAAAGTCTCACCTAATGGCAGGCAGTTAGCGTAGTCGGCAGTCGCTTCTAAAGCTATTTATTATGCTGACTAGGAACACATCAATAGGGTAGGTCAGATCTACTTTTTTGTAGCATTTTACACCGGGTCGATTTTACTGTAACTATGTTCTACATTTGTATATATAAATCAAGGTATACAGGGTGTTACAGAAAGATGTGGTCAAATTTTAGAAGCGTTATGTGTAGCCAAAAAATAGTTGATTTACCTTGAAAAAAATTGATTTTAGGAAGAAAAAAAGTTTCTTTGGAGAATGCTTTTTCTCAGGCAGATTGCACATTTATAAACAACATATTATGAATTTTGATGTCAATTTCAATGATTTGTTGTTTTATTTTTTATGCAGACATTTTTAGCAAAATCTGGGCATTCCATCAACATCCTTGGTATAAAATACTCATAGTTTTATTCATCCCAGCCCTCTCTCATACGAAATATTAGTTTAATCGGTCAATTTTCAAGTTTAATTTTTCAGTTTTCAACTAAGATTTCGATTTAGAAAGTCACAAATTTTTATAAAATTGTTAGCGCTTTACGTTATTCACGGGGTCTATAGAAAGAAAGAAAGAAACATAAAATATGACCCTCAAATATGACCACACCTTTCTGGAACGCTCTGTATATCTACAATTGTCCCTTTCAAGAAATTCATTTTACTTGGTACTTCAGCGTATTAAAGATTTAATGTTGGCATGAAATCCCATGTCATACAAAGTTGATCTTTATTATGACTGACACAATATTTTCATTCTCTCCATTGAAATGTGATGTTGCAATAAACGTGGACATTTGAGAGACTTTAGCAGTTATATCAGTATGACTGTAATTATACTCAGAGCCGTTATAGACATCATATCATTATCATAGGTATATTACCTGTCAACTTTCGACTTACGTAATACCCGACTTACGTGAGTTTAGGTTTGTGTTTTTTTCTGTCTTATAATTAAGTTATATTACTAAATTTGTTACAGTTAACATGATTTATTAAATCAATGTAACGAAAACCGACATAATTATCATAGCTTCATAACTTTTATTCTCTTTTCGTAACACTTTGGATTATGTCTTTATATAGGTAGTAACAAACGATAAAGGTAATAAAGAATATTGACTAAATAAATTGCTGTATTTTATAAAAGAGCTCTTTGATAATCTGATGTCAATAATTTAGCATATACCTAGTGCCTACAAGCATAATTCGCAACATTCCAAATATTGGAATTTTCTTGGAAAAATTATTATTGTAGAGTGTGGTGATAAGTGTGTAAATTAATGTCAGAAAATAATACAATCTTCAAATTGTAAATCCGAAGTTCGAGTCAAATTCGACTTACGTAAATCGTGAAACTATAAGATACGTAGGTTAGTCGTCAGACGTATTCATACAGGATATAATATATTTCCTTTGCATAGTGTTGCAATAAAATTTACGAGACCCCATAATGTTTTAGGATGGTTTCTTAAAGGTTTTGATTAAAGTCTCACATACATTACAGATTATAATTTAAATTATACCGTAATTTATTTGGCAATTAATATTCTAGGCTTTCTTTGGAACCTAAATTTAACGTTTTTGTAAACGATGAATGCATATACATAGTTTTCAATATATTTTGAAAAGCAATATCCATTAATGTATTTTCATGTAATATTTAACTAGGGTTAACTTTACGTTGACCTACATATATTAACGTTTGAGACATTAATAAGCTATTTAATGTCGAATATATTATAGGTGTTTTTCTCATGGAACTGTGGTACGATGAGTTGTTATGAACGGTTCGGTATAATGAAAAAAAGAAGAAACTGTGTGGCTGACTGACTGATCGATCAAGGTACAGCCGAGACCGCTGGGTCTATCTATATATATAAAAGAAGAAACTGACAAGCTGACTGTCTGATCGATCAAAGCACAGCTGAAACCGCTGGGTCTATCTATATATATAAAAGAAGAAACTGACAAGCTGACTGACTGATCGATCAAAGCACAGCTGAAACCGCTGGGTCTATCTATATATATAAAAGAAGAAACTGACAAGCTGACTGACTGATCGATCAAGGCACAGCCGAGACCGCTGGGTCTATCTATATATATAAAAGAAGAAACTGACAAGCTGACTGACTGATCGATCAAAGCACAGCTGAAACCGCTGGGTCCATCTATATATATAAAAGAAGAAACTGACAAGCTGACTGACTGATCGATCAAAGCACAGCCGAGACCGCTGGGTCTATCTATATATATATAAAAGAAGAAAATGACAAGCTGACTGACTGATCGATGAATGTTGAATATACATGTTCACGCGGACGTTATCTCAAGTTGTTATTTCATACAAGTTTCTACAGAATATAGGTAGACTATTTGACGTTTTATAAAGAAAAACCGTTCAAGTGCGAGTTGAAGATTGGGAGATACTTGGAAAGGGTTTTAATACGGTAATATGTATTTACCAATAATTTATGCCAAGAACAAAATAAACATTGTAGTTGAAAAGTATGTTCTCGCATACATTCCAACTGCAAATGTAAGTTTGTACGCACATTATGGAGAAATTTACTGCTTATGTCATTTGAAGATTAGCGACTTCTTATAGGTGTTCCCGTAAACTGTAAGTAAAGTTTGAAGATCTGTATTTTTTTACTTAGGTATTTTAGGCTCAGTTTCGGAGATGGAAAGGAGGAATAGTGAATTTTCATGTCTTTTCTTAAATACGTAAATTATAATACTTTAAAACGGTACAGTTTGCAATTATTTGTTGTAGTTTTCTAATACAGCCAACAAAAAAATATTTTATTTACGTAGCATATCAATGTTTGGATCATACTAATTGAAATGTGTACCAAATTTCAACTTACCTAATCGGCCCAGTAGATTAGGAGCAAATTGGCAGTGATAGACGGACAGACAGTCGCACGAGTGATTCTTTAGAGATTTTTTCATTCGGACGTACGGAACCCTTAAAACAGATTCAACTACCGTATTATCTGGTATTATTATTATTTTTGAAGTTCTCTAGACATACTCTATGACGTGTAAATTTAATTGCTTCGAGAAAAAAGTGTATCAAGTTATTATTATCTATTATATAACATTTTATCCAAAAAAAGTACTGTTTCCGAGAGATAGTGAATTGATTGACAAATAATTTAACGCGAGCGAAGCCGCGGGCAGAAGCTAGTGTAAAATAAAATGTCATACATATTGTGGAAGAATAAACATACAAGAGAACAATAAACAAATTAACATATTTTTTATTAAATTTTTGTCTAACAGATCTCTTGTAGGATTAACATATTGATTATTAGATATTTACGTAACAGTTAGGAAATTAAATAAAGAAAACATGATGACCAATTTATTTAATACTAGCAACCTGCCCCGGCTTCGCACGGGTACAAATGATACACCAAAACCTTCCTCATGAATCATTCTGTCTATCGGTAAAAACCGCATGAAAATCCGTTCAGTAGTTTTTCAGTTTATCGCGAACAGACAGACAGACAGACGCGGCGGGGGACTTTGTTATATAATATGTAGTGACGAAGAAGTATTGATAAAAACAAAGAACCGGAACAGTTGTGCGTAGGTTCAATAAATTTATTTTACCGTTATCAATTTATTCGTGGAACTTCTCTTGGCTGGGACAAATTTTCTATTTCCTCCAAAAATGGCTCAATCCGGTTGAAGTCCAGGCTTCGAGCTTACACTGAAGCTTGGTGTTTATAATCTTTTTCACCGTTTGCTGGTCGATGTGCAGTCAGACGAGTCGTGAAAATAATTCTGCTGTAAACCTGTCATTCTATAGTACTCCGAGATTTGATTAAAACAATCAGAACATTAATATGTATATGTATGCAGAAATAGAATGGCGAACGGACAGACGGAAGTTGTTGTTACGTATAATCATAAATTAAAAATTTAAAACACCCCCGACTCGAAAATCCCTTCAACGATTAGAAAAGAGCTGATGATCTTCGAACGACTGAACAGATTTTCTTGAATTATATCTAAGAACACTCTCGATCAAGTCACCTATCCAACAAAAAAAAACCATTTAAATCGGTCCATTCGTTTGGGAGGTACGATGCCACAGACAGACACACACACACAGACATGTCAAACTTATAACACCCCGTCGTTTTTGCGTCGGGGGTTAAAAAGAAAAAGTGTCGTAATACTAACAGGTGCACCGATCAATACACAATGGTATATATGTAAAGATCACACATAAATTACGTATGCACATTGCAGTTACGTATGTAGGGCAGTGGCCAGCCTACTTGGCAGGACTCCAATCTCCATGCCACTCTGTATAGAGTTTACGTAAAACAATAGCCTCTATCTATTACATTCCGAGCACCGTTTACACATGTACTCTGATATCAATGCGTATTATCGCAAAGTGGGTACAATCAGGGTCGTAAGTGATTCGGCTTTTTAACATTTCATACAGTTTTTTTGTAATAATTATCTTTTAAAAGAAGTATCACTGACTTCAATGCGCCTCAAAATACCCAAATCGCTTCAAGTGTGCCTATACAATTTGAAGAGTTCCCTCAATTTCTCCAGGATCCCATGATCAGATCCTGACCTGATGACCATGGGACCACCTGGGAAGTATACCCTTTCAAACAAAAGAAGAATTTTCCGAATCGATCTAGGTGTCTTTAAGTAATCGGTGAACATACATAAAAAAATATACAGTACAACATAGAACCTCATCCTTTTTTGAAGTCGCTTAAAAACAGTATTTCATACTTACGTAAATAAACCATTTTACAACCAAGCCCTGTGATCCTATAGGTACTGATGAAATTTGGTAGTATTATGGAGCAGCTTCATTATGTTGTATTAGATGCAAAAATATTTGTTTATCCGATAACTAATTCTGAGTGCAGTGGCATATTGCCGCAAGTGAGTAGAGTCTCATGAACCCCGTTGCGAAGGGGGTTGCGATATTATTTTATGTACTTATATGTCTCAGGATATTACTTTTGGCCACGTATCAGTTATCATGTGAACCATTGGTTGGTCCTGCGAGTGTTAATAGGCATCACATAGGACTGGCCGGGCGTGTGCTTGTTAATAACAAAGTAATATAAAATATGAAAGATCCACTTACGCGTACATATATATACTACCTCGTTCGTTTAACCAAACAAAATTTATCTTGTCCTGCGACACAATAGAAGATCAGGATATTCGGGAGCATCTAGCCTGTTAAGCTAGTTGTTTTGAGTGTCGTTAGTAGTAAACTGTGCTCTATGTGTTTATAAAAAATAAAAAATAAACATCTTGAGTAATGTTTTTCAAAAGTAAATCCCTCAAATTAAATAGATTACTATTAAAGCACTCAGTATATAATTGTCCCTATGTAATTTATTTGTCGTAAAAGTGAAATGAACTCACAAAGATAGCCTTATATTATTTGTATATTTTGTCATAATTACGTGATTACTATTTTACCAACAGAGAAATCATACATGTTTTTGAACTCCACTGTCCAGAAAATGCACAATCAGCTTTACGTAACAATCAGATATCGTTGCACCTACCTTTGGGCGTGTCGTGAGGGCGGGTGCATTCTAATTCAAATTGCCAGTTACTTCTCACGCAAACCAGTTGCGTAGATAGCACGCAAGCAATACGAGGAACGAAATTGCATCAGTGACTCATTTACGCCCCAGTTTTTACTTTTCACATGGGAATGGCTGCTTGGTACTGTATTTACTGGTTATTATGTAAGTAAATACAGTACGAAGCGATTCCAACTTTTATTTTTTCTTCAATCAATAGTATTGTAATTTATTTTAGTATTTTATTGTATTAAGATTCGAATAATTACTTGTGAACTACATGTGAACTAGTTCACATAAATGCATAAATAATGTTTAATCAAATATGGTTTGCATCAGTCGAATGAAAGGCTCACTGATATGTTATTTACATAATACTACAGTTTCTACAGGGCGGATCCATACAAACAACTGTAAGACTACATTTTTAAACTGTCACTTTTATTGAAATAAAACTGCTTTTCAGCAGCCATGGTCACGGGTAGACTAATGGCTGCTGAAAAGCAACTGAAACGTCGGGACCAGTATAGATGGTAAAATAACACCAAATAAATCGCGATAGAATCCGTGAAAAATCGTTTTATTTCAATGTGTAACATTCGCGTAAACTTTCGACAATATCATGTCACTTTTATTTCAACATATTACTTATACTTATTTAGTTTTATAGGAGGAATATACAATATGGTTATTGCGCAATCCTATAAATATGATATTAAAAGGTTTTTAAAATACCGAACCTAATAAAAAGCGAATAAACTGCATATGTTTTGCGTAAGAACATGAATACATACATCGGGTTAAGCTATTAACTGTTTGCAATCGTCTATATTACAGACGTAAGAGATTTCGTCTATTTTCGTAGCAATTGTCCATTATTGTGAATGTATTAAAAAAACATAATTTTGTTACATAAAATATCACACAGTATTAGGTTAGGCTAGGTAAAAAAATTAAATTTAAATTAAATTAAATTAAAATTAAATTAAATTTCGCAATACCAGTCAATTAACGCTCTTGTTGCCTACATTTAAAATTGTTGTCATTTGGTAAAAAATCGTAAGTTATATAACAATAACAATTTTTGTAGAAGGTTCCGAACGTGCCTTTATTGGTTTCATGAGATGGTCAAAAAGATGTAAATACACAAGTTCCAGTTAGACGATTACTACGGAATTATTTTTTTTTTGTCGATGCACGGGTTAACTGTGTCCTTTTGTAAGAGAAGTACTACCCTTTTCCTTATTGCTCTTCAACGCATTTATTAATATTAGATTCACTTTTGTTATTTCGATCTAGAACAGTTAATTTTAGTTTAAAAAAAATATTGTCAGTTCAGATAGCAACAGTTGACATGTGGTACACATAAGTCACAATAAAGGTGGAATCATAAAAAAAAATGGAAGAAGGCATGTATAAAGTTGAGCAAAAGCTGGTGGTATAATTTTTCTTGCTCGAAGACCGAAGCTTTATCCAAACTCTGCTGTCTTATAACTTGTAACATAAGATCTAGGAATGCTTGATAACTAACGGACGTGATATACATATGTATATTCATGAGAACCCCCAAGATTAAAGCAATAAAATAAATATAAAACTGAAGGTAGGTATATGTTTTTACAAAACGCTTACTTGAAGATGACCAAATAATTCACACAACTCCCTGACATGATTCATAAACAATAGGTTTCCATTGAACATGACGCTTTATAATTAAACTTTATTACCTAATCAAACGATAAGACATTCCGTTTAGCAGCGCCCATGATTCTGACATTTACATAGTCATGCAAGAGATACTTATTGTTTTGTAATATTGCGAAGATACTGTTTGGGCGAAATTGTGTTTGAAATTAAATAGTGTAATTGTGGCAGTAAGTCTTATGTCAAGTGTATATTTGCTAATATTAAAATATGGTAAATGGTAATGTTTATTCAACAATGAAGATCGAATTATCTGATTGTCACCACCTTGGCACCTGTCAATGTCATATTTAAAACATGAGGTCCTGACCTTAGCCTCGATGTTTTCAGATCTGTAAATACTATACCCGTATGAATAGTAAAATCCAAACACCAGTGAAGTGTTTAAGTGGATTTTATCGTGAATAAGTGAAGTTAAACCAGATGAATAGGATTGTTCGAAAAGTTTTAATACCTGAATCTGACCAACGAATATTGCATACAGAAAAGCCTCTCTCAAAATACTTGTAAATTTAGGTTCATGATATACATCATGAACCTAAATTTACAAGTATTTTAGGATTTTTTTCAATCAATCAATCAATTAGCCTATTGTAGTCCACTGCTGGACATAGGCCTCTCCCAATGTGCGCCATAGTACCCGGTCCTCCGCCTTCCGCATCCAGTCCCTCCCAGCTACCTTCCTCAGGTCGTCAGTCCATCTGGCTGGGGGTCGTCCTACCTTTCGTTTATTTTTTTATTTTTTTTATGATTTATTTACAAGCCTTTAATGTAAGGTAGTACTAATCAGGCTTATTTCAAGCTATAACAAACTTTCTAGTAAAGTCTCATTGCCTCTCTATCAATAGCAAAATCTATAAAGAAATATTAAATTAATTAAAATAATGTAAGACATACAACTGACTATAATAATAAAGTTTTGTCAACTTTAAGTCTTTAAAATTTTACGTCTCTGCTTCATCCATGATTGACTTTAAAATCAATTAGTGTAAATTTGTTCCGAATAATCTTCAAAGAAAGTTATTTGTAAAAAAATTATATTTTAAAATTAGAACCTACTTTAATGATACTTAATGATTAAAACTCTAAGTAGCTATTTTGCTATCCTTGGGGTTTGGTATCGTAAGAAACTTCCTCACCGCAACTACAGATAAAGAATTTACCTATAAAGAATTGACTTTGTACGGAGTATCATTTCTAGTCATAATATTATAAATTATACCTATATATATTTACCTCTGCATTTTTAACTATGAAAATTTTTACTATGAGCCTTTAGTACCACTAATAACAGATTATATACAAAGAATCTTGAATAAAAATCAAAATACTATAACACGCATTATATTCTCCTAATAAAATAGAGGTAAGTTCATTTAAATTGACTTAAAACTTTGGTGTGTGTCCCGAACATTTTCTTATTAATATCTTATTTTTAATCAACGACTCTTTGAACCGACTGAAACATACTTCTCACATTAATCGCGATTTATTTACAACAAAATTAAAAGGCTTGAAGTCAAGATCGCGTGTTTGTTTCCACTTAATAAACGCTACCTTTTACTTGAACTTAAGAACGCGGTTCTTTTGTGCGATCATTATTATAGCATTAGCGTTTAAATTGCAGACAATTTTAATCCCCAATTTAAACATAGAAGTGGCTACTGCAATGACTAATAGTCTAGATTATATCATGTTCGTTCCTGTATCATTGAGTGCCTAGCACATATTTTGTGATATTAACAGAAGTCTAATCAGAGCCGCCCGAAATATCTAAATCGGGCGGGTTGTGTGTGTACAAAGGGAATAAGCAGTGAACTGACAAATGACAGAGGAGAATGGAAGAAGAAAACACATTGTGCCAACCCAGATTAAATTTTGGAAAAAGAGCAAGAAGATGATGGTAAAATACTAATTATATATTTACTTTGCCGCGTATGATACACAGATACAACTACTCGAGATTAATTAACTATCGAGAATCAAATATTTATACTTAAAACAATAATAACTGAAACTTTTATTAAGACTGATGTAAGAAAAAAACTTGACTCGTAAAACTACATACAAGTCGATTTTGTTTTCAACTCTACGGTTCGGTAGCCCGGTATAAACAAAATAATTGAATCAAATCGACTGAACTTACATACCTATTAAACCATATATCGCATGCGTATAACAACCATCCCCTTTAAGGATATCTCAATCGGTTAATTCAATAAATTGATTGCCCTAATAAACGTCATTAGTCTTTGAAAGTTGTGTTTAAATCACTGGCTGGTTGCGTGATAAGGTGCTACTCGTGTTGGCACGCAACGCTTCATAAGTTGTAGCGTTATGGCTTCAGGCTAATTTTTGAACGCCTGGGATGTTTTTGATAGTATATGTAAGGTACCGTTAAAATACTTCTTTAATGGCTGTGCGATATTATTTTATGTAGTAATTGTTTTTTACTGAGCGCATTGTAAAAATAACTTAAAAGTAAGTAAGTAACAAATAAGTGAGTATCCTATTTTTATTTTCTTCAAGAGATATATAAGTAGATGATTAATTAGTTTGGAATTACCACAATAAAATATAGATTAAGTTTATCAAGCTATTGCAGCTAAAATAAGTAATATAGTTATCACTAGCTATTGTAAAGAATTCCCAATGAACCTTAATTCTATAGAAAAAAAGTTAAGAATTGCTATAAAAACAAAACTAGCTTTAAGTATCATGTCAAACTTGAGCTCACAATCATCAATGGCATTCATTTCTGTACAGCAACTCGATCTCAAATCTTTGCAGTCTAAAACCCAATCTCATTAAATAATAATAACTCAAAAACAAAACAGAAATAAATCACGATACACTTAATGACAGCATACCTACTGCAGTGGGAAAAATAATATTGATTGTGGCGCAATCGGAACACCATTAAAATAGTCAGTTTGATTGAATTTCTCATGGTACTGTTGTGAGAAACAGGCTAATCGGTAGCCATTATGTAGGGTAAACGACCACGTTACTTGTTGTATTGTTTTATCCTGAAACGTATTCTAAGTAACAATAATTACACAAGAAACGTATTAGGTTTGATGGAAATTAAAATCAGTCCTGTTAAAATAAACTAAACTTTAACATAATCGTTTTATTTTTTTGTTGAAATTAGCTTTCCAGCAATTTAAAAGACTAGACATAGGTATTGTGATTTCTAAAGAAGGTGGAAAATTAATGGTTGGAAATGGGTAAAATAAGAATTCTAAAATCTTACTTGTAATTGTAATTGTTTTTTCTTTGCGGGAGGCATGCTCTAATGTTCATTTTCATTTAATATACTAGCAATTTAAAACACGTAGGAATCCTTCTGATTATCAATCGAAAATACATTTCCAAGTATTTGACCCAATTAAAATATAAAAAAAAAACAGTATGTAAATCGTTAAATACTGTTTTCTTTTTAATTTAATTGTGTGTATACTTACGTCAGAAAACACCTTTAACTTTCTTTAGAATCCATGGGGGTGAGGTTATTATGGGAAGTCCATTAGGTAATACTTATTACTGATGTTTATTTTTTGTATTCTTATAATGCTGAAACACAATTGGTGTACATACCTCACCTTTAACGATTATTGAAATAATTATCTTCTGGTTGTGAATCTTGCTGTTAAGTTCAGGATTAATTTGTTATTATTTGGCGTCTATGATTAGATAAGGTAATAATCAGTTGTAATCACAGACTTAACTCTGTGTGATAAGATAGTATAGCTATAATATAAATATTAAAATTGTAATTTAAATGTATTGGTCCTGGTCACATTCCTGCATGCCATTGGGGTCAGGTTGAAAATCAGCGGTCTGGTACCTATCCGTACCCCCTTTCGGTGCCGTCACGAGACATCCTCTCTTAATATTATTTTATGTATTTTATTTCTCAACTGCTGTGTATTTTTATTTTGTCTTATGTTTCTCCTTGTATTGTTATATTTAAGATTTAGTCTCGTCGTACAGTAAAAGATTTTTCTGTTTTCTTTCTTTCTTCTTTCTATGAAAATGTATCTGATACATAATTTTTATGTTGTGTCTGAATACAATTATCACAAAATTAAAAGGGTGCTTTACCTACATAGAATTTGGCTGTATCGTTCTTGTACTGTGGGTCACACGTTACTTATGTTCTTGTTAACACTTCAGCTAAGCTAAATGATTGAGTTACATCAGGTGAACTGATATACTTAACTGTAATATGCTTAAAAGTGTGTATAGCATACCGTGAGAAAAATACAGCGACTATAAATAAAATAAAATTTTGCGAATTTGATCGGATGTAGTTCGGGTCCACAATGTCGATTATTATGTTTGGTATTAGTATAGAGATGATAAATCGATTACATTAATTATTATTATAAAAACCAAATAACATAAATTATATGTACAAACATATTTTTAGGCTTAAAAGCAGTTTGTGGTCTTGTGACTACTTTTTTTTTATCGTGTGGAAACCCCCATCGATTATCACCTCACCGGTGAAGTGGCATGTCGGAATCAAACCGACTAAAACCACACGGTGTTCCGTCACAAGTCAGTCACCAGGTAAACAGCCATTGGATTTAATACACCATGATTTAGATTTTGGTAGATGACAGTTAAATATACCACCATACTGTTGTACCATGAACTTTTAAATTATTAACTTCTGAATTACAACCAATTATACATTGCACTTATTCATCAAAAAGTAAAAAAAAATGAAAGCAAATTGAAAAAAATACTTGTTAAAGTTGACAAAACAAAGAAACATTATGAAAATTTGAAAGGAAAGCCAAAATTAAGCCATGAAGTTTTCAACTATCCAATTATTTTTAATACGAAGTAACGAGTTTTAGTTTCGGTGTGTATTTACTGAATTGTGTATGAATTACACGAAAAGTGGTTTCAACAACTCTGTGACTTCTTTGATATTTTTTCCACCAGATGCCAGTGCACGCGCATTGTGGGTGGATTATTTCACGTTTCTTTAACGATTAGAATAATAAACTCCCATCGCATCGCTTTTTATTGTACCGCTCTTGCGCCCACTAATCCTGATAACATTTCAATGTCACACACATCGTCTTATCTCTGTATGTCTTACGTACAATGTACAAAGTTACATCACGATGTGAGCTTAATACATAGGTACGTGTGTAGTACTCGAATATTAAATTGAAAATTTAAAACACCCCCAACTAGAAAATCCCTTCAACGATTAGAAAAGAGCTGATGATCTTCGAACGGCTGAACAGATTTTCTAGAATTATATCTAAGAACACTCTCGATCAAGTCACCTTTAAACAAAAAAAAATGCATTACACAGACACACAGACACGTCAAACTTATAACACACCTCTTTTTGCGTCTGTTGTTAAAACGAAAGCCCCTAAAAATATGAAAATGTAAATTAGGAAACAATTTAATCTGACTCATAGGAAATAACTAGAACTCTAAATTAGTATTTAATTGAGAAACGACCGGTGTTATTCCCGCGTTTTAAATCTTCTTCCCTCCCCTCAGAGTTACAAGATTTCCTCAAGCCGAAATCTGTAATATCCCTTTTACATTTGGAATATAAATAAAAAGATTTAAAAAAAAATCATTATTAATGTCTGCTATTACTAGAAATAGGTAATAAGTAGTTTGTAAGTAAATATTAAAATAATATTTGTAATAAACAGTCTCACAACCACTGAAATAAAATATGAAAATCACTAACTACAGTAACTGCCAAGTTGTTCGTACCACTCTTCGCACTCAAGACAATATTCTGAACTTATTCCTACCCTTTTTATAACCCCACTATTTATTAATATTTATCAATCGATCAATACCATTGCGTTACCGGTATAACCAGTCAAAATAATGTCTGTTAACTTATTCTTATTAAATAGTGAACTGTGTTATCATCTATTATAGTTTGTCCCTAATTTTAATAAAATAAATAAGAGTGTTTGATGTGGCGACAACATATTTTAGTAAAACTTCTCTTTGTTAGATAAAAAAAATAATAGGATTGATAAACTCGTGTTATCATAATTAAAAGAAGATTTTATCAAGTTTACATTTGAATTACCAAAGACCGTCACTACAGAGTTAATACACGTTGTTAGTCCAGTGGATGAACGCAAAAAAATGAGTGTAATGCACGCCGCGACTCGAAGAGCATGAGGGCGATAAATTCCAATCAGAACGCAAGGGCACTGGGTCGGGGCTCAGCTTAAGGAGATGTACTTCGAGATATAGTGCTTGATATTTTTTTAATAAATTATTATTCTTTATTTATTTAATTCATTATTAAATATTTTATTTTGTAATGTAAGAATGTAATTTGAATCGGGTTTCTCATTCTGTTTAGGTACGTTTTTAAATTGAATGTGAAATGAGTGTTAAAGTGAAATACGCGTCTAGATTAAGAAGTTCTACGTGGCGATGGTATGTGTGTCGGTGTCACAATTTTACGGCGATTCGGAAGATTTACTTAATCATGTTATTATTATTTGTGTGTGTGTGTGTTACTCATTTGCAGATGGACGTTTTTATTATTATGTGGATGTAAATATCCTTTACAGGTATATGTTTGTGTTTGCTGTTTTATAAACTTTAACCCGTATGTTGCTATTCGTGGCAGCGATGGTAAATCTAACGTTTTAAAAAAGAAAACATTGAATATGAATAAAAACAAGGTTAATCTTGTGAAAAGCAGTAAATCTTTAGGTAACGAAACTAAATCTTTAAAACCTTGCTCCAAAGTCCCAACATAAATGTTTTTGTTACGGTTTATGGATTACTTTTGTGCCGTAATTCGTCATGCCCTTTTCATACAAATATATAACACACGTACATAACTAACATAGTAGGTATATAAACAAAAGACCCTCTAAAGCTACTTTACCAATACCCAGCAATTGTTTCAAACTTTCTCTTTCCGTATAGACCTTAAGCATTTAAAGTGTTAATGTTCAAAGGTTTCAATGAGAATCCATAACATTATAGACCGCAAGTTTTCACCCGGGATTTGTAAAAGGAACATCTGCTCTTTAGCACTTCAATTTTCTATGCTCATGTGAGAATGAAAGAGAAATGTGGCTGCTTATCGGTGGTTTGTGGTGTGAGCTTCTAGTCAACTGTTTTGGTCTTAATTGTTGCTTTTACGTTGTAGTTGTATGGCAAGTTCAAAGGGTTTCTGAAAAGCGTGTTAATGGTTCCTTGCATAATATACCGGAGTCTAAAACTGTTCCTTAAACTCATCATTCCAGTTTCTAAATATTATAATATCTGAGTGTATTCGTTGACATCATTGTGTAATAATATTCTTGGTAACGATATATGAGTTTTATTTAAAGGAACTAAATCTACTCTTAGGAAATAACGCAGGGACAATTGCTTTCTTTGTTCTCTCTGGGGTAGACGTTGTTGCTGTCAAATCACTTTTTTGGCAAAACTTTAACCGGACCAAAGTTCTATTCAATCCAGAGATGTCTAATTTGTTAAACCGTTATTTGATAAGCACAGTAGAGCCTTGATTCCTTTGGTATGGAGCTGTACTGGTTTCAATTCAACCCAATCTGTAGATAGATAGATAGATAGATAGATATACTCTTTATTGTACACAGAGCGGATTACAATATTTTCTTATATCTAAATACTTACTAGCTAATGCTATGTACAATTGGCAACCTTATCGCAGTTTGCGATCTCTTCCAGGCAACCATTGGATGGATAGAGAAACAGACATGAAAAGAGGGCTGCAGTGTACATGGAGCCAATGTAATAATTATTAAATAATATAAAAGTACTAATTAAATAAACTAACTATAAATATACATTATTATTTTGCAAATGAATTTCATGATCGGTACACAAATACATACATACACACACACGCATATATACATATATGCACACTCATAAACACATAAACAATGCATAACAAATACGGAGATACATAATAAATACATAATAGCACCAAGTATGTCACAATTCACATCTTTTACGAGTTTTTTAATATTTGTCAATGTTTGTGCACGTCTGATGGCCAGTGGCATCTGTAACCCTGCCCGGAAACGGATAATCGTCTAGATTCGTTCGGTGATAGGCTCAGTCTAGCCTATGCTAGACTAGCATAGGTCAGGGCTACTAGTTGACCATGCAAAGGTCAACTAGTAGCCCTGACCGGAAACGAGAGCATTCGGGGCTGCAGAGAAAAACAACAAGGCTTCTTTTCCATTTGTATTATTAAATTAACAAGTGCCTTACTTTGATAGATGGTCTAAAGAGCGTTTAAAGAATACACCGAAATACGCAGAATACCTTTCGGTATGGTATTTGTATACAACAAAGGGAATATACCCCAACGCTCTCTAGCGAAGGTAACTGATCTATCTTGTAACTACCAATCCTGTAACACGCAATAAATATTGTACGCTAATTGTTAAAGTTGTTAAAGTTAAACATCATAATGTTAACGTAAGACTGCGTCTCACCAGTTTTAAGAATTTGTGAATATTATAACGATTTTCATTTCAAATATGGCGTTGGTAAAATTGTAGGTTGAATAGCTACAATCTATAAAAAACCTGGCCACCTAATAAGATTTTATTTATGTAGGTTTCTGTTACATGTTACATAACGGGCACTTTTTGTACACAATTGTGTGCTTAACTTATAGATTATAAAAAAACAAATAAGATTATAATATTACCTTTATTTATACATAACGTTTATAGAGTTCAACAAAAGAAATATAACTTGCCCAAACAATACATTTATCGTGTCTTACTAAATGTTAGTAAGAAGTAAAATATATTCAACTTCCACACAACTTCCTTTCTCCTTAATACAAAGATGTTACCTCCTAAAAGGACAAAGTTCATACATGAATTAATGCTAATCGAAACACTTACTTGGTTTTTTGTACTATGTCCCATTCACTTGCAAATTCCATAATAAGCCCGAGGGCACACTCGGTTTCCCACGATATATTTTAAATGAAAAAAGACACATTAAAACCCATCCCATACTAAAGTATAGTTTGAACTTTACCAACATGGTTTAAAGATTACGTTTGCTTGGTTATACAATGTACTTAATACATTTTTGATTTTGAGTACATAGAGTGCTTAATACCGACTAAAATCCGTCTAAAGAAGTGATATGGTACGAAAATGGATCGTATTGAAACAACATAAGAACGACGATAACGGGTTAATGAAGAGATTAGAACAGTTTGTTCTTATGTTGTTTACGAAGAAATTTCTCTAGAGCTCTTTTTGATATAGCACGCGTCTGTTTCTTAAGGCTTATTTACACTTACAACTTATAGACAAAGTTGAATAATTGATATAGAATTTTCGGACTTTCTACTGACATACTTGTAAAGCGTTTTATAGATCTTGAATAATACAGTTTTAGGGTAACTTACGCTTATATACAAATGCTTATATTCTTTTTTACAAGATTCGTTTTTTTTAATGGAATAAGGGGCAAACGAGCACACGGGTATTTGATGGTAAATGACTACCGCCGCCCATAGGCATCTGCACCTCAAGAGCCAGTAGATTCTATATCAAGATATCAATTCAACAGATTCGATTCTTAAGATGATGCGCTAACTGGTGTCTGTCTTCCAATTCACCTGATGGAAAGTGACGATGCAGATGAAGACGGTACATGCCTATCCACGAGAAACCTATTCACTCTACACTTGAACGCTCCAGGATTATAATTTATTAGACATCTTCTCCTGTTGTACTGCACAAATTAATAGCCATAATATATTTTTTTACTGGTTTGTGAAAGTACAGATAACATGTTACCATTAGTTTCCAGGACTCGTAAATACCTATATAATGCCAAACACGTAACACTTTGAACACAACATTTAATTTGTATAACAACGGTGAACGTTGCCTTACTTGATTCGCTCGTATTCCACATTCACAAGCAGTTATGTCGGTCAAATTCGAACAACATTACCTAAGTTAAATACATCGTCTGCATGTAAATTACTAGAACAGAGTACTTACTTAAACTGGTTAGATATGTATTACAATCTCATTAGTAACATGGAATAGAAAACAAAGACCGCCCTTTGTAAGCATATTTCCATTTTATGAATTTCATATTAGCATTATTTTAATATTTGTACGAGCTGGGAAAGTATCTCCGCCCGATAGAAGTCTATGGTAAATCATCTGTGCTAGCATAATCTTTTGTGTTTCGGTAAGTAAGACCTTCAAAGCTAAAGGAGCCTTCGGGAATAGGGTTGATAATAAGCAAGTCACAACACGTTGCAAGTATCTGCAGTCTTAGCAAGCCGAGAACTTTTTTACGAGTTCAACACTTTTCTAATAATACTTATCCAATACTATTAAAGGTTAAAATAGGAAAAGGATACCCCTGTAAATCATTAGGCAATGGGCTCATTTACAATAACAAATGCACATTTCACCTACTGCTTAACCTCACATAACCTTGACGTGTAAACGGTATCAACATGATATATAGCAAAATCAGGTTTGTAAAAAGGAACCCAGCGTATAATTAAGATAAGTTAATCATTAGGCAAACGAACTGTATTCTTTTTACTTATGACATCATTTTTAACGATTCCGCCGACGAGGTCAGAACTTAATAGATTAACAAATAACTTGGGATTAACAGAAGACATTGAGCGCAAATGAACATGCCTTGAGAGTTGTCAAATGTCATGTGTATCAAATCAATGTCAGCTGGCAGGAAAGTGCCTAAGGTAAACTGGCAAAGAATGCCTTTAGCATTAAGTTCGCCTCTGTACACATTGTGCATAAAGTTCTTAAATAAAAAAAAAACCGGACAAGTGCGAGTCTGACTCGCGCACCGAGGGTTTCGTAAGCTGTTTGCTTGTATACGTCCATCTCGGGAATCAATTTTCAAAGACTTATGCTCGTCTTTTTCGAAAGACAAACTTAACTTTGCGGTTGCGATGTACGACAAAGTGAACAATCCAACCGCAATATATAAGTTTGTAATCATAAAAACTTTTTTTAATATGATGTAACAACAAATTAACGACTTTCGGATTTTTTCCTTCACTTGTGCTATCAGACCTTGCTTCTTACCAAATTTCATGATTCTAGGTAAATGTGAAGTACCCTATAGGTTTTCGACCCAAAACCTATAGGGTACTTCCGGTTCACCTAGAATTTTTTTTGGTTAAAAGCAAGGTCTTACAGCACAAGTAAAGGGAAATTTCTGAAAAATAAAAAACGTTGAAAATTAAGGTAAATTTTGGTACTTACAAGTTTTCGCGAAAATCTAAATTTACCCATATCTTTTTATCGTGTTGACTCAGGATCTTGATTTTTATACACGTAATAGGGACTATAGACTTCAGTATCTGGTGTAAATTTCAACTTGTAAAGTCCACCCGTTCCTGAGAAAATCAGTGGTGACACACGGACAGACAGGCAGACGGACAAGAGAGTGATCTTATAAGGGTTCCTTTTTTTATCTTTTGAGGTACGGAACCCTAAAAATTACCACATCGTGTAATGGCAGTATTCAATTACAGAAGAGTACAAATAAAAAAGATGTATCATATCATATGATGTAAATGGTATAACGTATTCTGTTCTGTAAGTAGTTAATACATGACATGTATGTAACGTATTGTAATACGTTGATAGTAATATGGAAATAGTAATTTCTCTTCGGCTCTACACATATCCTATATGTTTAATATAAACAGTATGATAGATCGTTCAAAATAGCACATTGCCCTCAATTCGGATCTTTCACAAGGTCATATGACATCAGTGGTATATAAATCTCTTTCTTAGACTTAAATTAAACGCAATGAAATACAACTCAGTAATAAACAAGCTCTAAATTCTTTCATAAATAATGAATTATCGCTCCGAAGGACAGGTCATGTTTTGATGTGGACGCAGGGGCGCATAAGTCAAGGGTCGCATCAAACGTTCGACAAACTACGCCATTGTAACGCAAGCCTACAAATGACCACCGTGAATAAGAGTGCTATCGCAATTTTTGAGATTTATTATTATGTTTAAAAGCAACATGTAATACATATGTTGGATGACATGTAATAATTATGGTGTTAGGACACAGAAACTTCACAGGAAGATAAAAATATTAAGCTGATATGGTATGCCGCAACGGTATCTTAAAACTTAATGAACTGACTATCTATTCCATAACTATTTTCTCGAAATTAATGGCTACGATGATTAGCGTATTCAAAGAAATGTAATCGCCAATCGACAAAGACGTCGATCGTAATTATCTTGTTCTTAGGTAATATTACAACATAAAAAATGTCGTATTTATGCGTTCATAATAATAATAATTCAAGCAAATACAGACACCCAATGATGTGGTTGTGATTTAATACATGTGAAACAGTCCAACAGCACATATAATACAGATACAGATTTTTGTCGAAAACCAATTATGTTCAGGAAGTAATTGTATATTTTAATATATAATGAATTAAATATATAAAGAAAAATAACAATATTTTGATTTAATAAAAAAATTAAGTACGCCACTATGCGCTACGATTGCTAAGAACATTCGTCGAGAGCGCGTCGACAGCTCGTTGCGTTTGCCCGTGAGCGGCGCGCGCGCCTATTTGTGAGCGCCATCTATCGCTCTACTTGTTCACCTTACTTTTAAGGCACATAATGACATGCTGTATTTATAAATTTTCTTCATAGATAAAAAACAATAATGCGAGCATTTCAAAAGTTCACTTCTGTTCCAAATTTAGTGTCTCAAACTACTTGATACCATAATTTTTAAACATGCAGACAGGAAAGGAAACATTAAACAGGCAGATATAGAGGTTGGTATATTCAGATTTTTTTTCTTTAAAAAGGATACTAGCAACGTGGGTCACAGATTACTAGTGTCCTTGTTAACCCCTCCAGCTAAGCTAAATGCTTGTGTTAGGAGTGGGTTCATGATGGGGTGCTGTCTAGAAAACCTCCACGTGGTGCACCCCGGAAACGTTGGCGATGACGCTGCCTTTCCTTCCTCTGTTTTTTTTTGAGGAGGGCGTCATCGCCAACGGCTAATATTCTAGTATGAAGAGGAGGCCATATTTCTTCGGCCACACGGTTGAGGCTTGGCCCAACAGAGCACATCCTTCTGTTGGCTCTTCGCTCCTCGGAGCTATGAGGATGAAAACCTCGGTAAAAAATCACGGAGGAGGAACCCTTCCATGGGTTGGAGTTTCTCCACTGTCCTCAGTGGAGAAGGAGGGCGGGCTCGGCGTGCACTCACACTGCCACCGAGCAGGCAGGGGAAGATTTCATTTCCTTGCCACCGTCGGCATATCGTAATCCCGAAAGGAGTCGTGGTCATGTCTCGCGACTCCGATCGGGGACGAGGGTCTTGGCTTAACCGCCCGGACTGCGAGGAAGAAAACCTCTCTAAAAAATCACCCCGAATCCCGTGTTCTGGTGCGTGACCAGGGGATGCATGGCTGATGGGTAGTTCAGTCGCAAGCGCACTCCCAGCCGGGGCACCTGCGGACCCCTCGGTTGGGCATAAACTCTCGCTTGCCCGGGTATTGGGGATCTCTGCCCGGGTCGACCTTTAGTTCTCCCCAACTCGTGGGTTCAAAAATGGTTAATGAATGTCAAATTACAAAAACAAACGAAGAAGAAAAAAAGAAGGAGTGTATAAGAAGGAGTAGACGGCTAGCGGGAGAAGCTGCGTCGACGGAGGACGTTTCAAGTGAAACTACTTGTTCGGTGGAGCTCCCAGAAGTCAATTTGACTCCTGGGAGCAGTAGAATGTCGGTGCGATCCAGGGCTGGTTCGGCGGCTGACTCAGCCGAAGAGATGGAGCTGGAGGTCCGCGACACTGAGAGTCGCAAGCGCGGACGCTCCAGAGATGAGGATGGCGACACGTCGCAAGGTATGTTGCCACCAAAAGTGGCAAGCAGCCTCAGAGGGAGGTCGAGGTCGCGCACGCCGATGCGGGCTCCGATAGGTTCCGCCTTCTCCAAGTCGGGCGCTTACACCCGGACCAGAGCGGAGGGCGAAATCGAAGCGGAGGAGGAGATTGCGGATCTCCTGCTGAAAATCCGGGAGCCGGTGGAAGGGGGTTCTGTCCCCCAAACACCGGTAACCATGCAGGAGAGAGCGGACGCGGCGGTGGCCATAATTCACAAAGTGGCCACCAAGTCCACGAACCTTAAGGGTACTTTTGTAAAGGCCCTTAAGGACTCCTCCTCCGCTGTCTCTGGGGTTGTAAAGACCCTAATTGGTGATGTGGCGCGCCTCCAGGCGGCAAACGATCGGTTGGCGGGGCAGGTGGCTGAGCTCAGCTCTCAGTTCGCCCAATTTCGGGCTCAGGCGGTCTCCCCTGAGCAACCGGGCCAGGTAGAGCGGCAGCCTGCTCCCTGCGCCCCCTCTCCCACTGAAGTTCCGGACTCCCACTTGCGTCAAGTTATTGACGCAGTGTGGAGGATGATGGACGGGCGCCTTGCGGGCTTGGAGGCAAGGCTGCCACCGGCCCCTATCATCCGACCGCCACTCGCCGGTGACAAGCCCAAAGCCGCATCGGGCCCGACGCCACTTCCCGTCTTGGGTGGCCGCGTCGCGGTTTCGTATGCGGCGGCGACATCAGCGCCAGTCCCTGCAGCTGCCCCGAAGGCCGGGCGACCGGTTAAGGCCGCAGCAAAAGCTAAAGCAAAAACGGTGCCATCGAAAGCCGCGCAACCCGCTAAGGCCTCAGCTGCAGCAACGGCGGAGTTTCCTCCGCTTTCCACTCCGGCACCTAAAGGGACGACAGTTCCTTCTGGTGCCAAAACTGTGTCTGGCCCCTCCGCATCTGGCCCCTCGACGTCTGCCCCCTCTAACGATGGGTGGCAGAAAGTCAAAGGAAACAGGAAGAAGTCCCGAAAGCGGAACAAGAAGGCTGCCAATAAAGCAGCCTCTACACCGCAGTCGCCATCGGTGGCAGTAGCCACTATAAAGAAGCCGCGAAAACTGCAGCCACCAAAAACGGCGGCTGTGGTGATCACCGTGTCACCGGAGGCGGCAGATGGCGGGCTATCCTACGCGGCCGTATTCAAGAAAGCCCGGGATAGCCTCACCAGTGAATTCGGGGCTTCAGGCGTGAGGATGCGCCTCGCCCAGACGGGAGCTCGAGTCCTAGAGTTCCCGGGGGCTGAAGGTGCGAAGACGGCCGATACTTTCGCCGATAAGATGCGGGGTATCTTCGCAGCGACGGATGGTGTCAAGATCGCCAGGCCCACCAAATGCGCGGAGTTGCGCATTTCAGGCCTGGATGACTCCGTGACGACTGAGGATGTCCGGGTTGCGGTTTCGGAGAAAACGGGATGCACCCCGGACAGCATCAGGGTTGGCACCATCCGCCCCGGTCCAGGAGGCCTTGGCGCGGTATGGATGAGTTGTCCCGTAGCGTCGGCCAAAATCCTGGGCGACGCTGGCAAGGTCCTCATCGGTTTCGTCAACGCCAGAGTCACAGTTCTGGAGGCGAGACCGATGAGGTGTTTTAAGTGCCTGTCCACGGGACACACCCGCGTCAAATGCTCAATTTGCTTTGACTGCAGCGGACTTTGTTTCCGCTGCGGCCGACCGGGGCACAAGGCGGCGGAATGTTCCGCCGCCCCTCACTGCCCAGCGTGTGCGGCGGGCAATCTGCCCGCCAATCACCAAATGGGGCAGGGGGGCTGCAAGCCTCCCCGCAATTCTCAAAAATCATCGGGGGCAAGCCAATCGACCCAGGCTGCCACCGATGTCATTCCGGCGTCGTCGTCGTCGCCCATGGAGGAGGTTGTAGAGACGGTCCAATAAATGGACCAAGTCTCTAGCCTCCTTGTCCAGACGAACCTAAACCACTCTGCCGCTGCGCAGGATCTTTTCTTGCAAACCATGGCGGAGTGGTCGATCGGTGTAGCCGTAGCCTCGGAGCCCTATTACGTTCCTCCCCGTCCAAACTGGATGGGTGACCGGGACGGCTCCGTGGCAGTCGTCAGCTCCACGGCGGCTCATTCCCCGCCCTTGTCGCTAAGAGACAAGGGTAATGGATATGTTGCTGCCGAGTGGGGGGGAATCACAATATATGGTGTCTACTTCTCCCCCAACCGGAGTCTGAGCGACTTCGAGGTTTTTCTCAGCAATCTAGAGACCTCGATGCGGCGACTAGCGTCTGGGCACGTCCTAGTGCTGGGGGACTTCAACGCAAAGTCCATTGCGTGGGGTTCCCCCAGGACGGACGCACGGGGCGATGCCGTGGAGGAGTGGGCGGCATCGGTGGGCCTCTGTCTCTTAAACAGAGGCTCTACCAACACGTGCGTGCGACAGCAGGGGGGGTCGATAGTGGACCTTTCGTTCGCTACCCCTGCTCTCGCCGCACGAGTAAGGAACTGGCGTGTCCTGGAAGAGGTTGAGACGCTCTCGGATCACCTGTACATCCGATTCGAGCTCTCCCGGACCCAGGACCCCAGAAGGGGTCACACGGCGCGGCGTTCTTCCCGCTTCCCGCGGTGGGCTGTTTCGAAGTTAGACAGGGACCTACTAGAGGAGGCAGCCATCATTTACTCTTGGCTGTCTCCGCAGCCTCTGACTGAGGAGGTAGACATGGGGGCAGGCCGCTTTCGCGACGTGATTACGCAGATTTGCGATGCGGCCATGCCCCGCGTTCGAGGTCGTCGGCCTCCGAGGAAGGAGGTCTACTGGTGGTCCCAGGAGTTGGCAGACCTCCGTGCGGCCTGTACCCGTGCCCGGAGGTCCTACACTCACAGCCGGCGGCGTCGCCGCGGAGAGGGGGAAGAGGACCAGCTTCATGAGGAGTACCGAGAGGCGCGGAACACTCTGAGGCTGGCCATTAGCCGCGCCAAAGAGGAAAAAAGAAAGGAGATGCTGGAGGGTCTCGATCGTGACCCCTGGGGTCGCCCATATCGCGCGGCGCAACAAAAGCTTCGCGCGTCGGGCCCCCCCCTTACAGAGACTCTCCAGCCCAGCTTCCTGCAGGAAGTGGTTGAGGGCCTTTTCCCGCAACGGGTGGAGCACGTACCCCCGTCAATGGCCCCTTTGGCCGGAGACGACGGGGAGGATGAGGAGGATGGTGTTCCGCCCGTCACGGAGGCGGAGGTAGGGGCGGCTGTTCTACGGATCCGTTCCAAGAACACCGCCCCCGGGCCAGACGGGATCCCTGCCCGAGTGTTGGCCCTTGCCCTTGACCACATGTCCGACCGCCTCAGGGAGGTGTTCGACGCTAGCTTGGCGTCCGGGCGCTTCCCTGATTGCTGGAAGAACGGGAAGCTGGTCCTTTTAAGGAAGCCGGGACGGCCTACCGACTCGGTCGCGGCCTACAGGCCCATCGTGTTGCTGGACGAGGCGGGTAAACTGTTTGAGAGGGTCCTTTCTGCCCGCATCGTCCGGCACCTTAGCGAGGTCGGCCCCGATCTGTCGGACGCCCAATTCGGTTTTCGGGCGGGGCGTTCGACGGTCGGTGCTGTGTTGCGCCTGAGGGCCGTGACCGAAGAGGTAGTGAGCTGTGGCGGCGTGCTATTGGCGGTGTCGTTGGACATCGCCAACGCGTTCAATAGTCTGCCATTCAGCTGCATCAGGGAAGCACTCCACTATCACGGAGTGCCAGGGTACCTGAGGCGGCTAGTGGCAGACTATTTAGAGGAGCGTACCGTCATGTACGAGGACCGAGATGGAGTTTTGAGTCGTCGGCCCATGTCGTGCGGTGTTCCACAGGGGTCTGTCCTTGGACCGCTCCTGTGGAACATGGGGTACGACTGGGCCCTTCGAGGCGACTTCCCCCCCGGGCTCGGCGTAATCTGTTACGCCGATGACACTCTTGTCACAGCCCGGGGGGTGAACTTTCAGGAGGCGGCGCGCCTGGCTACCAGGGGAGTCTCTCTGGTGGTCGGGCGCATCGAGGCGCTGGGTTTGCGGGTGGCCCTTGATAAGACGGAGGCCCTTTTATTTCATGGGCCCCGTCGTGGTCCACCCCCTGGCGCCTCTATAGAGGTCAACTCGGTCCTCGTACCGGTTCAGGCCCACATAAAATATCTGGGCCTGTTCCTCGACGGTAGGTGGCGCTTCGACGAGCACTTCCTGCAACTTGCTCCAAAGCTGGTCGGCGCTGCGTCCGCCCTTGGGCGACTCTTACCCAATTTGGGCGGACCCAGCGTCGGTACGAGACGGCTGTACACGGGGGTTGTCCGGTCAATGGCACTGTACGGTGCACCGGTGTGGGCGGAGGCTCTGACCGCCCAGAATAGGGCGCGCCTCTGGCGCCCTCAGAGGGTTATGGCGGTTAGAGCCATACGCGGATACCGCACCGTGTCGACGGAGGCGGCGTGCGCGTTGGCCGGGACTCCCCCGTGGGATTTGGAGGCGGAAGTACTCGCCGAAGTATATCGGCGAACGGCTGAGTTCCGGGCGGGAAGCGGCAGTCGGCCCCCGCCCGAAGAGGTACGCGAATGGCGTGAGGCCGCTCGCCGAGCCACCATGGCTCGTTGGTCGTCCCGACTGGAGGCTCCACGTGCTGGCTTTGCCGCCGTGGAGGCGCTCCAGCCGGTCATCGTCGAGTGGGCAGGGCGGCAGCACGGGACCCTTTCCTTCCGACTGACGCAGGTCCTTTCCGGGCACGGCTGCTTCGGGAAGTACCTGCACTCGGTCGCTAGGAGGGAATTGAGTCCCGCCTGTCACCACTGCGACTGCAGTGAGGACTCGGCTCAGCACACGCTGGCGGTTTGCTCCGCCTGGGCAACGCAGCGTCGGGCCCTCACTGCAGTCATCGGAGGGGATCTCTCGCTACCGGCCGTCATACGCTCCATGGCCGGTAGCGACAGGAATTTTACCGCGGTCGCGACCTTCTGTGAGGACGTCATCTCGCAGAAGGAGGCGGCGGAAAGGGTCCGGGAGGACGATCTCCACTCGGACCTAATTCGCCGCCGGCGAACCGGGCGGCGGAGGCGCGCTTACCAGCGCCTCATGCCGCCCTGAGTGTGGCCGCGGGTGGACGGGACGGGTTTTCCCCTCCACCCGCTGTAGTGGCCCCCCGCGAGGAGGCGGCGTCCGCGTGTGCCTGGACGTCGCCTAATCGAGAGGATTTTACCCGAAGATGGTGCCCGCGCTTTAGCGGGCAGGCGCTAGGAGGGTTCCGGATGTCGTAATAAAGCTGTTCCCGGATCCCTCCTACTTAAGGCGCAGTACGGCACACCGTGTGGTTTTAGTCGGTTCGATTCCGACACACCGCCCCACCGAAAACCCCGGTGGGGTGACGGCCCGAGGGGGTTTCCACACGCACAAAAAAAAAAAAAAAAAAAAAGGAGTGGGTTCATGATGGTACTGAACTGAGCACTGGGTGGGGTTCGAACCCACAACCTCTTGATTGCAAGTCCGACGCCTTAGCCATTACGCTACCACCACTTCTAGTTAAACGCTAGTTAGCTAACTAGTTGTTTAAACTTTTTCGGTTCATACGATGTTTAGATGACTTTGCTCGATGTATCCCACGCATTAGTTTTACCAAACATGCAGTATGATATTAACAAAGTGACACATAAATAAGTCAGAATTTGTAAAAACATTAAAAACCTGGTTCGCATAAATTTGCAATCCAATAGATAAAGCCTGGGAGAAAAGAACCAAGCCAATAATTCAGGATAAACAAACAAACAGACTCTTCTTTTCTAATAGGCAAGTTCTATTTTTTAAGAATTAAAGTCTTGTAGAAGGAATATCAACTCAAAAAAGAATTTGTTGCCATCAAATATCTTCCCTTGTCTCAGAACCCACTTACATTTACGAACACATTATTTAAGTAACACCTTTATATATATCTTTTAAAATGCAAAAGTCAAATAAGGCCTCATGCTCTAATGGCCGCCTGTGCGAGCCACGTTATACACTTCTCGTATCATGCAGTTATACTTTGAGCCGTGTCAGCAACCTACTTTAATCATACTTAAAATTAGTTCGCGTTCATATTCGACTATCAATTGACGTGTCGCAACTCACCTATATTATTATCATTAATATAATTTTTTTCTATCAATATAGTTAGTTAAATTTATTCCTGAGTTTACTGATTTATCCTATAACCTAAAACCCTGGTGTACGACCGTAAATCGCCAATATAAAATCCTTAAAACGGTAATCTGTTTAACAATTTTTTCTTACCATTTGCTGTTAAAACAAATATGTTTTAGCGTGAACAACTTTCTTTATTCCTCATCAAAACATGCCTAGGCCTTAACCAGCGCGTTAAGTTGTAAATGTTAGTTGGCTCGCGAAGATAACTCGAGAACACAATATATTTGTAACTAGCCTTGCTACAGATGTTTACCATTAAATTTGTCGTTGCTTGATATAAAACCTCTGTACATTATGAGAGATATTCTCAATATAAACTGTTAGTAATGAAATTTATTGAACACCAACAATTTATAAACGAAATAATTTTCTAGTAATTTTCTGTGATATTATTTAACATAGATTATTGCTATTGTAGATGTAAGTCAATTTAAAACTGATCAATATTTTAGAAATCTGTACTTTGGGAAAAAAATATGTATACTATACCCTAAGCTCAATAAACTTTTGTTAAAAGCCCCGATAACTGCATGTTCTGCACACGATCCACGTACTGATTTACACCACTTCGCTTTACTTTAAAAATCGAATTCTACCCTGAAGTCGGTTGTCATGAAATCATCCATATAATAACGTAGGTACGGAACCAACAGTGTACGATTCCCACTGGAAGTTGTCCGGGTTTTTTGTATTCGAAGAATATTCAAAAGAAGGCAAAAACCACACATGGACTTAAGTTACAAAACTAACTCAACAACAGTACATGAAACATTTTTTATATACATAATTGTAGCCATTTTATTAACTCAGATGTAAATTTCAGTTTTCTTATTTCACGCTGTACCATGGAGGTATTTATAAACAAAACTATAAAACACAAGTACTTCACTCACGAGATCGATCAAAAGCAACACATAAAAATAAAGGCAATCGTTTTCTCCGACACCTTACAGGTGATTCGAACATATCAAAGTTTAATATGTAAAATCGAAAGATTATCAGCAGGAACCATTCATTGTTTCTTTGCCCCTATTTGCATACAGTGATCGGACGAATGAAAGAGTGAAAGAACATTCAGATTGGATCAAACTTTTTGGGGTCCATACCGAAGTAGGGCCAACGAGATTCCCGTTTAGGTTACGTTGGAATAATTATAATTGTCATAACTATTCAAATTATTTTATAAAATTGGTTGGATTGGCTTCAATTATTCGAAATAGTCAATTTAAAAAAAATATTAAAATTTAAAATTATCGATCAACACAACGGAGTCACCGTAACATACCATATCTGCCTGTGCAGATCTATAACCGCCCGTTTTTAAATGGTTGAGCCTTGTGAAAGGAAATTGAAAATGAAATGTAATAAACGACAAAGGTAAAATACTGAAAGCATTTTACACTATTATAATTGTTTTTTTTTTGGTTTATTTTATATGTTTTTAGTACTTTTTCTTAAGTATAATTAGTTTTATCCAAGAGAGAGGAAAGAGCCAGAGAATAATTTGCCTAAATATTTTCAAACATTTAGGAAAATTATTTAATAATATTAATAATTTTAGTATAGTCTCCGTAGCCAACATGTTTGGAAATTAAGTTAGACCAAGACTACTTTGTACTATTTAGTTCGTGAAACTCAGAAATCGTTCTTACTAAAGAAACCTACGGAACCTTCAGTGTCAAGAACCAAATTATAGTCGCACGGTTTTTATTTTAAATCGGAGCTTCAGTGATGTTTTGAAATTTTACACCGTGAATAAACGTATCGTCGATGTAGGTCCGTTGAACATCGGGCGAAGTTTGAGTCGAATAGAAGTTATTATTGACATTGGGTATTTAGATTTTTGTTCATAACTTGGTACATTGGCACTCTTCAATGTTGAACAAAAGAATATTTTAACTAGTCATTTTGTCCAATAGAGTGTTTTATTTCGTATTTATATAACCGATAATGTGATATATTTTTTTGATGTATGTTTTATTGTTTCGAAGTATATTGTTATACAACAGGTAACTTAAATGTAAGGAGTAAGAAATCGTTTAAGTATTTTGTTTACCGGGGATTATTATTTATTATTTTTATTTATATAAGGTGGAGGGTGGTTATCTAAAAATTGAATGAAAAGACATACATTAAGTATTAGTTTCTCTTGCTGTTTAAAGACTCTGAGAGTTTCTGAAACCATCACAATCAAGATTTGTAAATACTACGTCATTGCAAAACTTAAAGATTGTGTCACCATAGTAATATTAGTAGATAATACAATATCTGGTATGTTTTTTAAACAAGTGACACTAGGATTTGTTAAAAAATATAACATTATTAAAAACTTACAAAAAAACAAGTATGGCTCATCCTCATATGACCCGTTGCGTCAAAATAACTTTTCGCTATGAATACCATGCAAGTGAAGCAAGGTGTGGTCTGTAGTGATGAGCTGATGTGCTTATTTGTATCGATAAAAAACAAGGAAGTATTTTAAAAGACTTAAACAATAAAAAAAAGTAATAGTTACATAATTATCAATATTTAAAAAAACTAAAAGTTTGGAAAGTGAAATGTAGGTACCTTGTAGATGAACGATTTCAGACTCGTTATTGAAGTAACTTAAGATATATCAACATTATTTAATTAGCGTTTCGTAATATCAGAATAGGTAACAGATTCGACAGACAGCATAGTTGAATATGGTAAGAAAGTCGATAGTTAATTTTCAGTAGAATATAACGGGCAGAACTAACGAATATTTGGCGTAAAATTGTCTAAATGCCCGGTTCCTATAATCAAGAAACGATTCGTTTTGCTTACGGATGATAAAATTTCGTTGAATTTTCATTTTTTACCGTCCGTAAGCAAAACGAATCGTTTCTTTATTATAGGAACCGCTTAAAATATTTTATTACACTTTTATTATCTTAATTACATTATTCTTAAATATTCTGGTGATGTCAATTGTATTGACTTACCACCAGTTATTGAGGTACACTTAGACACTTGAACAAGTTCTGAACCTGTCGATCCTACAGAAAGACAAAGAACGCAATATACAATAATGTCCTGCCTTCTGCGCAAATATTTCTTCAAAGATTCTTATGTAGACACAACTTCTCCAAGCAGTGCCGTAAAATAATATTGCTAATAATGATGACTTACATATTATATTTTTCGAACTCTTGATCTCATCACTAGACAGTGCCGGCTTGCGTGACCTCTGCCCTTCACCTCCCCGCCTTGCCTCTTTTCCCCTCAAACCGCACACATACATGACTCGCTCTTAGCGATCACGCCCAACACCTTTTTTGATATCAACAAAAAAAAATCAATTCCGGATTATATTTTTAAATCGATTTTTATAGTGCGATTATTACTTGGTATATATTCTTAATGTAGGTAAAGTAATATTTCGATTTTTTTTATAACTAGTGGTAAACAACATATAATATTTTCGCTGATAATTATTTTAGCCTTGCAATTTTCAGTTTTCAAACATAATTTACTGAAAAAAGTCATAAATGATTTAATTATCGCCTTAGTACAAAACAATATAATATTTTTGAAGTGAAAACTTCTATAGAAAAAGCACTGAACTTGCGCGACCGTCACGATCAGATACATAATATACATATATATGTAAGTTATGTTTTCACTTCTGACGTGCAGTTCTATGACTGACAGCTTTTTTTAAACAAACAAATGCGGTTGTTGATTTGTGCAGCTTCCAAGTGGTTTAGGTCTACTTAGGGTCTATATTGTATATTTTTATACGCCTCTAGAGTATAGGTCTGTATTAGTTCCGAGAGTACGATGACGCTGTCGAATCTGACGATGTTCTTGTTTTTGTACATATGACATGCAATTTATTCTATTTACTTTTGATTACGTGTGGTTTCATTTATTGTTATTGTTTGTTTGTAAGCAAGGGTACTTAGTGGTAATTTAAAAGGAGTACAGGCAAAAAAACTATATTATGTGCTCCTCAAGTAACTAGATTCTAGAGGGCGTCATCTGGAGAAAGTGTTGTCAAAGTTCCTGTTGTTAGTGTAAGTATGCAGATTATTTAGTGATGAAGTTTTATAATGTTTAACAACGAATAATTAACTCTTGTGTTTTTGCAAGCTATAATAACTTTTAAGCAGTTACCATCTAGGCCGTCGGCTAGCCTACGGGGGCTAACCAACAATAAAACAAACTGTTTATGTTTACTCTCATCGTTATGGTTTACAATATTATGAAGCTAACCCAGTAGAAGTAAGTAAGAAGTAAAAAAAAAGTTCTAAAAATACTTGTGTTCATGCTTAACAGTAAGCGGGTAGTATGATTGTTTGACACTTCATAATTTTATGACACATATTTGATGTGTGAATCGGGACTTAATCGCGGTAATAATTAGAAGGTACAATACCTTCTTTACCCGACGTTTCGATCGAATTGTTCCGATCGTGGTCACGGGTAGACAGTCTACCCATGACTACGGTCGACTATTGAGTGTACATTCAGTTTTGTATTGTAAGAAAAAAATCAGCGTTTCCTAAAATATTGCATTAATTATAAGAGTGAAACTGATCATCAGAATCCTTACAACACATTGTTAAAACCACAATACGGTGATGTATGACTTATCAGAATCAAGACACAAAGGGCACGTGATTCAAAACACATGTCCATCATTAAAGAATATTCGAACACATCAAATAATTCGAATTCCATACATTCAACCATCTCAACACAAAGCTTACAAAGGTAAGCTTGACTCAATTAAATTTTAATTCGTACAAAGAAGTCGATTAATGAAATTAAGTCGGCATTTAGTCGATTTAACCATAGTGACCTGACAATAGCCCTAAATAGTAACAATCAAATGAAAAGATGCTCGAAATCTCGATACAACAAAAGATCTAACTAACTCGGCTTGTGGCGTGACTATTAAATTTTAATGACATGATTTATTCAAGGTGATGTGAAAAAAATACGAGAAAAGGGTACGATGTTACGATCCATTTTTCATATCACGCAGTTGGTAGCAAATGGCCAAATAAAAAATGTTTAACAGGCCGACACTTTATGAAAAACGAAGTCCGGCTGTGTCGGCTTTGTCATCGGCAACACAATTTATTCATGCTTACCTGTTGAGCTCCAGCAGTGAATAAAATATAAAGAATATTCCATTTTTCTGGATTCATATTGCGTAAGGTGTACGGCACACTAAAGTACAGGTCCAAGTTGACTGTGAATAAAAGCACATTTCGAACCTAAATTACTGAGGATATCTTATTGTTTGCAGTTTAGATAGTTACTCATTAGTTGGTTTAAAAGAGAAAACTGAACTATATAATACTATAGAATAATAAATATAATATAAAAATAAGTATAATACAGAAAATAGTGTGTATAAAGAAATTTGACATTTCATCAGTTATTTTTGCTTTCATACAATTTAAGGAAGTCGTATATTTTTATCATATTAGAAACTTTTATAGAAACTTGTATTGATTTATAATTGTACACCTAAACCTTCCTCATGAATCACTCTGTCTATTAGTGAAAACCGCATGAAAATCCGTTCAATAGTCTTTCAGTTTATCGCGAACAGACAGATAGACAGACGCGGCGGAGGACTTTGTTTTATAATATGTAGTGATACCTTCAAAGATACTTACTGTTGGATGTTGCTTGAACTGATGTACGTACTTGAACTGATATGTTCGTGCATAGAAAGACGAATTCTTAAATGCGTACGAAGCTGATGTCAACATGAGTTCCTAGTATTTTCAGAACATGACATTTTAAGAAAATGCCAGCTGGTGTTTCTGTCCTAGTGATCTATCCAGTCACAGGAAATACACGACATTCGTTTACGCGACCCTGGTCTTTATTAGCTACTGCAGTCTCAGTCCCGTTCACCATCCGGGACTTGCAGTCTCCCTCACCCATTTTTTTTTATTCATACTAACTTTTTTCCTTCTTTCCCGGCTTAAAACGAGCACATTCCCACCGACAGTTGGCGTCAGGCAGGCGGTCATAAAAGAAATCAGCCAAAACTCTTTGCAATGTTACACATTGCGCCGACCTTAATGAGAATAGGAAAAGGGCTGGAAGATGATAACATTTTTAGAAAAGAATATATATATCTACAAGTATTTTCAATATTTTTTACCTTTTAAATAAGATCAGGTTGTTTATAAATATTGGGGCCGTACTTTCGTTCAGCTGTACAGTTCTGTATAATATTTGGTCATTCTCTTAGTGGTAGCCGTCTCATTTATAATATTTTATAGAAATCAACTAAACAGACCCGAGAACATTAACATTGGGTACAATGCTTGCACCGATTTCGTGCGTTTATTCCAAATTGCTTATGATTAGTGTGACCAAACGGCCCTTGTTTTTTTACTCCATAATATTTTTTGACGTAAGTAATATGTTAGTTTTTATAATATTTGATTCCTTTTTTATGTTAATTCTATTTGTGTATGTAAAAGGAGGACGGAATATAATGGAAGGTCAAATAGAATGTTTGGTTTACACTGTATGAAAAGATATAACGTTGTCATGACAATTGTTGTTTTAATCCATTGAAACATAATACATTTGGTTTGTGTCATAATTTATTTTTATTTGTTAACTTGCATCTCTTAGTACCTTTCTATAACCTGCATAAGTATATTTGATGCATTGATTGATTCGGAGTTGATTTGATGATACGAAGTTTAAGAGGTACGATAAATTTTAGAGGTTTCGACAACATTGCATCGAATACGGTCACGCGTGGACTAAGGAAAACTTATCAATACATGAATATGATGTTGAAAGCTAATTAGGAGTGACAAGAGTAGATTGCGATATTCAAATATGTAACCCTATTTACGTTAGCCAAATAAATCTAGTACGAATGTTTCGTGTAGTGAAAAGTATCTTAAACATTTTTAATCACTGAATCTTTAAGGCCCATTTAACGTTATGTGTAGCTGGCTTTTGACAGTCAACTTGATATCTGATCGATATAGTCGAGATTGAAAAGTCTATCAACTTTCAATTACCGAAGCCAAAATCCTAAACAGAAGTTTAGGATTTTGGCTTCGGTAATTGAAATCGCAAACTTTTCCTGGGTTTAAACAAAAATTGCTTTTATAGGCAATTCATAAAGAATAAGGGCACAATCAGTAAATAAAATTTGACACGGGAAGAATGACTGACACATTGAAATTCTAACGTGTGCCCACAGTGAGTAGAATCCCTATTGCCATTTAAAGTAGCGCTCGCTATATTTGAAGATTATTTTATACTATGAAAATATGGTATAGGTATTAATTCATATCCGGATAGGCATGCAGACATAGGTTTCGTGGGAAAAAGATTCAGTATTTTTTTAACGATTCCGTAAGTGTAACCTAAATATATATATTTTTTTATAACCTCGCTTAGACATAGACAATCTCTTCCAGGCAACCTTAGACTTTTTATTGTACCATATTCGATTTAATATTAAACGTTTTACGTCATAATAATATATCTATAGTTTTTATACTCAGTTCAATAAGAGATTTGATTTAGGTTAAGATTTCTTTTAGGTGTAATTGCCAAACTAGTTCTCAAAGATGTCTGGTGTTATGTTACATGTACCTTAATTTCTCAATATTCTAGAATTAAGTAGGTAAATCCATGCAAATACCCTAAGCATATAAATGTACCCAAGCATATTAATTGTCGAGTAACACAAATTAGACATGAGATTAATCATTAGGTAGGTATCTCCAATCAAAATGAACTCATAGCTACAATAATACCTATCAAAATATGATTCTTTTCCTACACGATTGCTTTGTAACACATTTGAAGAGGCGTATGTTATCCGTGTTCAATCTACCAGCTGCACGTGGGCAGACAGCCGTTGTAAATATGAAATATCGTTATTGATTTGTTATTAAAATAATATTATAATAACAACAAAGACTAAGAACTCATTTAGTGAGTAAAAAATTATGCAAGTGCACTCCTTTTGGTAAATAATTTGTTTTTGAAACGAATCATTTTTTTTTCGGATTGCATTTTATCTATGTTATGAATTGAAGATACAATAGTGTGTTAGTGTCTACACTGTAAAATTAATAGATTTTTTTTATTTCTAAGAAAAATATGAACATTTTTAGAAAGATTCAATTAAAAAAGAAGTACCTAACGTTTAAATACGCTCTTAAATATTTAAAATGACTCTAAGGCGCCCATTACACAGTAGGTTTTGGTGTCAGTTTTGCCACAATCAAAACGGTGATTGACATATATCCTATCGTCTAATGCAGTGATTGACGGTTACATGATGAGATTTTAATGTCGATATTATTTCATCAATCATGACTTTTGGTAATGATTGACGTTTGCATGAGCGTCTAATGGACGCCTAAGACACTGTTTTTGTAAACATCAACTCAAAACATGTAAGAAATAATGATTTGCTCTTTAATTCCACGGAGTAAAATGTTCAGTATCGAAGCATTTTAATCCATGCTTTGTTTTTTAGTACCTAATTTAAAATATTAGTATTTGGCATCTAGTGACAAGTATATGACATACAAATATGTATTGGACTCGGTTATTTAAGTGCGCTTTTTACAAAATATTTGGACGCCTCAGAGACGGTAAAAATCAGACGTTGAAACACTTACGTTAATATAAATATATTAACGTAAGTGTTTCAACGTCTGATTTTCCACAGAGCTCCAGAATATCAAAGTTAGATCTACTATTGTATTGTATAAATTAGATAACAAAAATATTTTATTCGTAATTACTTATATTCCATTGTAAAATAAAATTCCATATCACAAACAGTCTCATACTTTGACAGGTGGTATTTGACATTATTTCTTTTACAATAAATTGATTTTTCTGAAAACCAACTAACAAAAGGTAGTTTATTAAATTATTTGTACAAAAAACTTGTGAATCGACAGACTATGAGTCGCCGTCTCAAACCTAGAGGCACACAAAAAATAAGCACAAAGGTAAAGTAGCAAAAACGAAAAGTATTATAAAAATCACCAGGAACATTGCGAGACGCAGCCCTTCAAATTTGTTAAGGTCATCATGAGTTGACTATTATTAGGATGACCATCCGATAAGTGTTATTAAGAGAATGTGCACATTCTGGAAAACAGTACAGAATGACTTTTCCTATTTTACTATGAATAAAAATAGGATTTCATACATTATAATGGCGTTCCCTAACTTTTTTCCGATTTGTCAGTCGGATAAATAGATAGATAGATAGAACAGAAATTAAACATAGTTAGCAAGTACAATGGGCAGTCTTCCAGACAACCTTTGTATGGAAACAACAGAGGAAAATATGCGGTAGCTGGTGGCGTAAGTACTAAAAATATTTAGAACGGGAACAATAAAATAATAAATATAGTATCTAGGTAAAGCGAATGATATTACGACTTATCTGAGAGTAACAAAGGGGGTGAAAAGATTATTAGTATAAACAAAAGATCCCGTAACAAAATTTAAAGAAAAGATTCATCTACGTAGACACTTGTACTTATTATTAATTAAATTATTGACGTACGTTAATTGAATTAGGTCGACTTATTGACTAAAACGGTTATGGTCGAATATCCTAAAACTTTATAGTCCAAGTATAAAATTCATACCATCGTGTACACCAACTGAACTAGTATTAATGTGCACTTTAATTAATAACTATTCCACTCTAAAGAAACTGAGTAAATAAATATTAAATTTTGGGACGCATCCGAAAATTATACCAACATTTAGTCATCCCATATAAAACATCCCCCTCATGTCATCATACACGGTATTGCTCAAAATGGTAGCGAATATGACATTGACAAAGGGTGTTGGGATAAACTTTGAAAAGAAACAAAAACCTTTTTTTATTTGAAGTGCTAGAAAAAAGTCAAATTTATATGATTTTTGGAATGAGAGCACCTGTCACTAATTGCCACCTTTTGGCGGGTGTCTTTTTATGGAAAAATGCTATTCAACATTTTTTAGAAGTTCCCATATGAATTCACATCATTTTACAGTATGCTTAGTGATTTTAGAATTATATTGGTTCGAGAGAAACTTTGTTATATTAAGTCCACAGAGTAAAATATTTAATGTCTTAGTAGTTTTTTAATCTATTCTTTGTTTTTTAGTAATTTCAAATATTAGTATATGGATATAATGACTAGTATATGACATACGAGTATATATTGGCCTAGGCTTTTAAAATTTTCGAACGTCGGAGAGACGCGACGTTCGAAGGACGTCGAAATACTTACACACCATATAAATTTCACTGAGCTCCAGAATATAAAAAAATAGATCCAGTATTGTATTGTATAAATTAGATAATACATATAATTATTTATAATAGTAACATAATTGATTTGAAAATTGAATTCTATTCCGAATACAATTTATTAGGTGAGTCAAGTACTTAACCCTTCTTGACAAGGTAGCTTTAAAGTTTCAGCAAACACTTAAATTCATAAACACTCGGTTCAATAACAGTAGAATTAATTCTGCACAAGGGCCATATAAATCAGGAGATCATGGTGATGTGAACATCAAACCAAACTAGACTTTACATTAGTTTCAATTTAATCTTATTTTCGGATTTATATCATGTTCATGCCGTAATTGCTTACTTTCAGTTTATATTATGGAGAATTTTCATAACTTTTTTATAACGAATTCCTACTGACTTAAATAATTGCTTCCCATTCAGCTACACACTAGTATCATTAAATACTCGTATTTGATTCAGAAAATTCACAATTTCTACAAATTCTATAAATCTAACTCTACATTTGTACAATGTTCATTTGTCTAATTATTTTTGGGTCCTATTTATCAAAGCTGTACGTCTCAATCGACCAGTATTAGTAATGATAAGACACAAATAATCAACAAATACAAATCCTTTTTATTTTTAAGTTTTATACATGTAATATTTTCTATATGGTCGGACTCAATTGCATGTTACGTCACACAATCAACTTAGTACCAAATCAGTGGGAGGACAAACTGACAAAGTAACATAACCCATCAAATTAACTAAGACAGCCCATCTTTCACAGACAAAAATCAAAACATGGCCTGATCTGTCGACACCGGTCAGAGGTGAAACTTTGCGTACGACATTAATGCTACGTATCTCTATTCAATCACTGTTGGGTCTCGTGTTCGAATCAATCATCAATTTGAATACATTTCTTCCTTATATTACTCAACATAATTCATGTGCGTGTATGAATGGAATGGTCAGATCATTTTGTTTTGAATGTGAATTAACGATGTTATTTACTACAATTAGGTAAGCCTAAACTTTTATTACAGCGACAACTGATATTATTCAACAATAAAAATCAGGAATCCTGTTAGTATCGTGAAGCGAATGTGACATAATAAGAACTCCGCAGGTTTAACGTTTCGCTCTGCTAAAAAATCCTATTACATATCCTATTTGGACAGCCGTTCGTTAAATTCCATGTTTGTTTACATGCAATCGTAAGAAAGAAAATACCGTGAAAAATACAAAACACTTTATAATTTTAAAGTGCAAGGCTAAAAAGATATAAATGATACAAAAAATTATCGCTTAGCATTCACCATTTATCTCCTAAATGTCATTTTGACAATTCATAGTTTACAGGAAGATCCTAATTTAAGTCATATCAAGTTCATTCAGTTGATTTAGGGAAAAGAAGAAATTAAGAATAGAATATTTACATACTAGGTTAAAAAATAATACTTCGAATAAAAGACGAGTGGTTTCTCTCTCCTTTTTTACACAATATACATATTAGAAAAGAAAACAATGATCTTTATTGGATTAGATCAATAAAATTGACCGGTGAATGGTCTATACATCGGTCAATTTTATTGATCCTTGTTAGGTACAAAAACAAAAATTATATAGATATATCGAAATCTAGTTTTGTTTTATGTCGTACAGTGAAGTACCTCAAATAGAAATGTTAAGAGTTTAAAAATCGCAAAGAACACTAGCTTATAAGTTATAAACTCTGTAGGTATTACCATAACAGGTATTTATTCACCCATTACAAAACCAACTTCATTTTGCACTCTTTCATTGCAAATGAATCTCTGCTTGCTTCAAAACAAAATTTTATGTATGTTATAACGGCCATTTATTTCACTTGAAACTCACTTGAAATTGCTAATGAACAAACTCCCACAATCTAATAAAATAATACAATAACAATACAATACAATATTTCATGACAAATCATTAAACTAACATCACATGTTAGACCCAGACGTGATAGGTAATAGGGTACGTTTAAAATGACCGTGAACGAATGAAATTGAACGAACATTTCTAATAAACCTTTTGATGATGATCGAGTGTATTTATCAAGTGCCACGCTCCACGAACACAATGGGTGGAACGAGCAATTATTGTTATTAGGCGGAGTTTCAAATCAATGTTTGAGTCTTACGACGATTATTAAATTTATGAGTGTTGGGGTGTACATCGTATCGATAGTCGATGTAAAACAATGACGTCATATTTTATAGATATTATGAATAGTTTAGATATAGTGTACATGAATAGACTTTTTTGGTATTTTTTCTTAGTGGATTAAATTATATTTATTATTTGCCTTTTTTGAAAAATACTCTGTCAATGTCATCATATAAGCCGTTGAAAGTCTCAGACATGGCCTATTAGGCAGCATTAGCACAGGCTATAGTGCCGCGACACGCCAATTTCAATGTCACAATTAATCCCAAAATTGAACGACTAAACATAAATATAGCTTACGTAAAAACGATTAGTATTACAATACCTTACCCAAAAGACTAAAAAGTTTTACGTGCGATTACTGCAGCGCAGAAGAATGGCTTAGGTTATGTAAAAACTTACTATAAGTTTTTTTTCAATTTTGATGATGTTTCGATTAAACTAGTTGTGAACATACATATAATATTGTAACAACTTTAATAATTAGAATAAAAGATTTAATAATAGTTATTTTTGAAAAATAACTACCCAGATATTTTTAATGCATACTTATCGATTTAACTTTTGCCATCCTTATTACCATTCATGGTTACAAGGAAGTCATAACAACCGCACATGATGAAACGCAATGAACTTGAAATGATAAGGTTTAAAAAATTTGTTGTATATAATATGTATATGTGTATACTTCTCTGTTCAAGCAAAAAAATATTTACATTTGGAGAAGCTATTTGTGCTTGGTGAAATTTTCTTTCATTAAAAAAATATACCTGATATCATCCTTTCAACGCTTTTTTTTTTGTATTTATTATTATATTCATAGTTTTTCAAGGTACTTAATAAGTAATCAGCAAACTATTATGACCTATCAACGGTTGGAGTGCTTCCAAATCGAAAGTACGAGTAAATCACGTGGTGTAAAGAATACAATCATGAAGTTTACATAATTAAAATTATTCAGTAATGGTACTACATAGCTATTGACGTGACGCCAGAGACAGAGACTGAGACGTGGACAGTCTCGGTAAAGTTAGTTCACAGGCTCAAAATCACTCAGCGAGATATGGTGAGAGCTATGCTTGGTGTATCTCTGCGAGATAAAATTCGTAACAAGTGAACACAGAACCAATGTAACCGATATAGCTCCAAGATGAAGTGGCAGTGACTTGGCCACATTGCCTGCACCGATAACCGCTGGGACAGACGTCTAGGGAAGCGTAGGACACCCTGCGCCCAGGTGGAGTGACGATCTGCACAAAACGGCGGGGAAAAACTAGTTGAGGAGAGCTGACACTAAGGCTCAGTGACGTACATTAGCAAAGGCCTATGTCCAGCAGAGGACGATGAACTACACAGCTATTGATAACTACAGGATATTGACAAAAATAATATTACCAACAATGAACATTTTTGTAGATAAGAGTCATTTTAAGCATGTAGAGCATTATTTTCATTATTTTAAGTGCCTTTTTTATGTTATAGGGGACAAACGAGCAGACGGGTCACTTGATGGTAAATGACTACCGCCGCCCAAGTACACCTGCAACTCAAGAGTCACAAGTACGTTGCCGGCCTTTAATGTAGGAGTAGAGAAAGGGTGAAATAGGGGGAGAGGGGGAAACGGCAGGGAAGGGTAAGGGCCTACGGTAACCTCACTCACTCGGTGAAAAGCAATGCCAGCATTGCTTCACTGCTGGTTTTCTGTGAGGTCGTGGTATCACTCCGGTCGAGCCGGCCCATACGAAGCATGGCTCTCCTTTGCTACCTAGTGCTAAATCGACCATTTCTGGTCTTTTGTAGCGCACTCTTGCTCTACAAAAGACCAGACTTGCTCTTGCAAAGTTAAAACTTTACTGCTCACACTTATAGCTTCGAGAAACCTCTAAATCCTATCATTGTATTGTTGATTGTTTGTATTTCCTGCGGTGGCACGATGTGCAATCCTAGGTTAATACTTTAGTGCCGAATTTGTGGGCCACAAAAGTATAGAATATGCATTGCAGTTTCTTCTGCCTCTCGACAGATTTTGCATATTGTGTTCTCGCCCAACTTTGGTTGACCATATGTTTGTTCAGTTTATAGTGTCCGGTGAGGATTCTTGTTACTGCACAGGTTTTGTGTCTTTTACATCTAGAGTATAGAAACATTTGTGAAATAGTCTCTAGAATCAATCGAATTCAGACTATGAAAAGAGACAACAAAAAGCATTGCAGACAGTCATGTTCCGAGGTGTTGAAAGGCTGTTTAACTGCAACCCTTCCGACAAACCTTTCAACATGTACCTACGATATAATCCATAATCTATATTACACAGACATTTGTCTTATTACAAGAGTCGAAACAATTGTAAGCAAGTTTCAATGCAGACATTAATTTTCAATAGGACTTAAACAAATTGCCTTACAATGAATCACTAGTTGTTTGACAAATGTAGGTAAAGTGATTCGTAATATTTTGTGATTTGTCATTTCGTATAGTGACAGGTTTTGCGTAAATTGCTTGTTTAATTCAAATTCTGATTTCAGTATTTGATCTTACTTTACTTTATGGGGCATGTATTTACCGAGTGGGGCAATTAGCTTTTACTCTCACTACTTCAGGTGTGTGTTTGTTGCCAGGAACTTTCCTTCCAAGTTATACTTGTGACAGAACACTCCCGAGTGGGTTTCCTCTTGTAAAAAAAATATTCTGTTGCGGGAGTTGTCTTAAAAAATCTATGGGCCTTGTGCTACAACTACTATCAGTGTCGGGGATCGCAAAACAATAACTTGTTTTATAACCTATCCAACATCCAATCCATCCATTGATTTGTAACCCATTCAACTAAGCTTAATGCTTATAATAAATAATATCTAATTACTTTAAATCGGTGGGGTTTGAACTAACCACCTTTTGCAGCAGGCTTGGACATTACGTAATTCTAGAATATTAAAATTAGTAGATAACATTATAATAAATGAATGTACTTAGTATTTTCTAAGCATTTTATGTTTTGAAACGATAATATAGTAGGTATTAAAAATTACTTTTATACTTATTAACCGACTTCAAAAAAGGAGGAGGTTCTCCTGTATGTATCCAATTCGACTGTATGTTTTTTTTAATGTTTGTTACCTCAGAACTTTCGACTGGGTGAACCGATTTTGATGATTCTTTTTTTATTTGAAAGCTGGTGCTTCCCGTGTGGTCCCAGTTCTGATAATGGCATCCATGAGAAAACCATATATAAGTCTTTTATGGAATAGTTTTTTTTGTTGAAGTCGGTTTTTTTTGATAGAATTATTTCTTCTCGAATTAACAAACCCTACAGTGCGTACCCCTAAACTGCGGTTAACGAGTACAACCAGTTGTTATCAGAACTCGATTTTAACACGTTTTGATTATCTACACTTATAATTAATTATTATTATTAAATAAAATTTACTTCTGAGTTACTTCTGAGATTTGTTTACATTGTTAGTTAAACAATGTAAAAAAAGTAAATTTTAACCTACTTCTAATTTTCATACCTAAGTCAAATTTTGTGTGTATATGTAGTTCGAATGACAATACTATTATTTGGCATCTTGGAGCTGATCTGATGATTGAGCTAGAAGGTGGAAAGTGGAACTTTTGAGTGGCTACTAGTAAATCCCCCGAGTTCAACAGATTTCGCTTTTTAACGATGTGTTGTTGCCACATCAAAAACTCTTATTTAATTTATAAAAATAAGGGCAAACTGTAATAGATGATAAAACAGTTTACTATTTAATACAAATAAGTTAATAGACATTATTATGACTGGTTATGCCGGTAAAGCAATACTATTGGTCGGTTGATAAATATTGATAAATAGTGGGGTTATAAAAGGGTAGGAATGTATTATAAGTTGATTACAATCACTGGAGTGCTGAGTAAGGTACGAACAACATTTATAGCAGTGGTAGTGAGACTGTTTCTAACAGATGGTCTGATAATGAAGTCAGGACTTGGAAAGTGGAACTCCATTTTACTTGTTATTTCGGTTCGCCTATGAATATAGAATATTTTCAAGCAATGACACCATCTATGTGGCGAGTATTTATTGATAATGACTGCTACTATAGTGTAACTGTGACCGCTTACAATACTTTGAAATTTTAATAGTATAAAAAACAATTCTGATTGATTCAATTGCTCACGAAACAAAAACAGAGCCAGAAATAACCAAAGGAACTATAACAGCGTTTCAAAATAAATGATAACTTTTAATACATTTGATTAAGCGCAGTGTACGGCAGTCATTAGGACTGAATATAATCTGCATTTTCATTTACAGATGTCAATTGAAAATGACCACGTTCCATAGTATCACATATATAATGAGTATAGTTAATGTGATAGTAGTACAGCAGCAAAGAAAGAAATTGGCGTCAAACTTGGTGCTGAAAGAGGCTGAACATAAATTGAACTTAAACGCAGAGTAATTAAATGGTTTTAACTATGGTAAAAGAAAAATGTACTTTTCTGCATAATATCATTTAAAATCGGAAAGGAAATGTGCTTGTAGACGTAGTAAATGAATGAATAATTGAAATTGCCACAAGTCGCTTGTAAATGTTATTATGAAGAATCCAAATGACACGAGTCTCATCGGAGTAATAACTCCAGACCTACTAATATATACTTTTTCTATTCATCCTTCCGTAAATCAGTTTCGATTTTTTTTTAAAGAGAACATTGATCGCATGAATTAACCTGTTCCGCATTTGGTTACCTAATAAAAGGGAGGCGAGTAAAAAGCTTGAAAGTACTTGTAAATTTTCAGTTTTCCTTGCCTTCAATAAAATATTTTACATATCACATTACAGAGTGGTTAAAAAATTTATATGAAATCCTAAAGAGCTTATACGGCGCTTAAGTTATTACAAAAAGGTTACATGGCTGATATAAGTATTTGGACATTTGAACTAACTGGGACAAGTCCAAAATATATATATATATATATATATATATATATATATATATATATATATATATATATATATATATAAGAGGGTGATCATCAGTATACTATAGAGATTGTGGCCCCAAAAAAAATCTTAATTAATGCTTTTATGAATGTTATAGATAAATCATTACCAACACCAATACACATCGACCGACTATACCGTCAACTTGAAGATATAACATATTGCGCTCCCAATTAAGGGTGTACTCCCTGCTGCGTTAGGCTCCACTGGAGGAGGCTCAATTTAAATAGCTAGGCCACGATTCGACCCCTTCTACATAATTCAACCAAAATACATTGAAATATCACCATTACGACCTAGATAATTAGAGCTGGTTATCGGTAAAGTTAATTTTGTAGGTCAAAGCAGAAACTATTAGAAAATGCCCCCTGGTCATTCTGCAGCATTCCCACAAATTTTCAACAAGTACATGTTGACAATGAAAAATTATATAAAATAGTAAAAAATGTTTTTCTGAAGAGCTTCTTTAATAAAATGAAATATTTATGCCATTTCTTTGATAACAGCTTAATTTATAGCTCACGCAAGGAGGTAGTGAACAGGAGATTATGGTCAAGTACCTCCCTCCACCCTGTTAGTAATAGTAGGGTGTTCTGATCTCTTGGTAAGGGGGAATATGGCTGACAACGCACTAGTGATACCACTTAAGTTAGTTGTTATTTATAGGTACTCAGTAAGCGGAATAACAATATCGAGTTTTTTTCATAGAAACAGTTCATAAGCCAGAGGGTGTTAGTTTTAATAGCGGAAAAAAGATCTATTTATTTTTTCCTCAAGTTACGCAAAAAAAAATTGCGTAAGAAATCTTGTAAAAGATAAAGAAAAAAACACTAGGGAAAAAGAGAAAAATAAGAGCTTCGTGGAGGGAAGGACTTACAATACGTCAAAGTTATGAATTAGAAGTTTAATACTATTCCTCTTCTTCTCTTAAGAGTCTTCTAGTGATTGATTCATTAGTCAAGTACAAAATGAACAATAAAAACCCAAAAAAAAGTTCCGGCAAAGAGATTATTTGAATCAGGAAATCGTATGTTTGTAAAAGTTTATAATCGTTGTACAAGAACTATTACAATTCTCTTTTCAAAACAATATAAAAATAGCAACGTTTATTCAAAGAAGTTCGCCCACACGGATAGTTTAGATTATAATGTACGACTATTACGCCATGTATTTCTTATTTACAACACTAAAATTAGTAAATGTACTCTACAAACTACACAATCTATTCAATAATTTCTGGTTCAATTTTCGCATCGAAACACGATAGCCATAACTCATTTCCCACGCCGCAACAGATACTGTAAGGAGTGTACCCATTTGTCTTGCTGGAACGGTAACGCCATCTATGGTGAGCTAACTGAAGGTAATGCGGGCTAATTAATGTGTCGCTCACGGTTACGCCTTAGGGGTAAAGCCTGCGGTTCGTGAATTGTGGAACGAGCGTCGGAAATTGTAAATCCGATGACTACGTTTGAGTAATCTTGGATAATGTGAGCTTTGTAGTATTTTTTACTTCGGCTAATGTCAGGTTTTTCCGGTTCATTGACCAAGAAAAACTTTCCTTAATACTAACTTTTAAACTTTCGCGTTCCATGATATAATTATATATTTATACGGGAATTAACGCGATCACGAAAAGGTATTACACCTCTGAATTGCCTGACGTTTCAACCAGGTTGCACTGTCCGTGGTCACAGGCTGACTGTCAGAGGTATGTAATACCTTTTCGTGATCGCGTTAATTCCCGTATAAATACATAACTTTCCTTAATAGTTGTAGTATCTGTGTTTGTTCAACTAGGGTAAAATTTCCTTACGTTTTGGTGTTTCTAGCATACTCCTACAGTTCATACGACTAAAATCAAATATATAACACACCTAGATCTTAACAGCTATTAACTCAAAAAAGCATACTTTTTCAGAAAAGGCCACAAACTAATTACTGTGTCCCTGTACACTGCAGGAGTTTTCTGTATAGATTTATGCTTTTTATGTGCAGCTAGAAGAAATATATTGTAAGAATCTTGTGTTTTGATCATGTTTGGGGCTGAAAATTGGATTTTTGTAGTTACTTCCCTATAGCTTAACAATGTATTGTATATTTGTACTATTATTTTGAGTTGAGCCCGTGTTGGTGCATTTAGCGTCTAGCTTCGAGTAGTGATGATAATTTATATGTTGTATTGATCAATAGGTATTGAGATAATCAATTCGATGGTATGGAGTTAGCTCCCTTTAGATCTAGGTGAGAAAGCAAGGAAAAGAAAGAAAGAAAAAAACATTTTTTAGAACACGCACAGTGAGGGATATGTTGTTCCCTTAAACTGGACCCTAATAAGTCCGGCATGTCTTTTCTTTAGTTATTTCCCCTATATTTATTCTTTTATCTGGTTTGACTTAGAAATTATGTTATAAATGCGTAATGAGAAAGTTTTATAGGTCCAACAAAATAATGGTCACACTCGGTAATGGACCAACGACAAAAGAATGAACTAGAAAAATATATTTCTCTACTTCAGAGATAGGTATAACATAATCTTGAATTATTTAAGATTATACTATGAAAGTTAGTTAAAACCTTTTGTGTTTATCCGCTAGTACCAAAAATTCCTCCTCATTTCATCTTTCATCAGTGAGACATTCCAATAATTATATTTTAAAAATTCTGAATAAATAAAACAGCTTCCCACTCACGGCATCAATCGCGTAGAGTTTCAATGGAATATGGCAACATAATCTTATAAGCTATGTTAAGCATCATTGTCATCATGTCATCAATCAATCATTCGATATTGAACCCTATATTTTTTTTCCAATAATCAAGTTAATTATTTTGCTGATAGTTTATTTCTTATTAACATTTTTTTATTAAAACCGGTGGACTTTAGAACAAACTCTTTATATTTAAAAATATATTTTCGACTTTTCAGTTCGGTTTGCTATTAAAGCGTGTTTTTTTTATTATAATTTACTTTCTTATATTTTAGTATTTATATTGTCCGGTAATTAATACCTGCAAATTTAAAAAAAAAAAGTTACATAGATAGATATATAGATATATATATAGGTCAAGCTAAGTAATAAAAGTAAGAGGGGAAAACAATGGATAAAAAATACATGACATACATGTGAAATATTCTTAATCTAATCGAATATAAATATTTTAACGGTCACAAATATTTTAAAAGCTTTTTAGGAAGTCTTACAATAAACACAAAAACAAACAATCCAATATTGTATAACGAAAATCTTAGTTGCAACACTTGCATACCTCGAATAACTCCACGCATAAGTTGCTGTTTAAATTATTTGCTGTTGGGAGTTTTCGGGTTTGATTACTGGGTCATTATTGGATTCTTCTATTAAGAAATTATCAAAAGTAGCCCAAAAATTGCTTGAGAGTTGAAGATGTGTAAAACACCTCTCAAAGTATATTTATTTAATTTCAAGAAAATTACTATTCATCACAAAATTTTAATTGGAGCAATAATTGATTTGACAAACCAAGTAATATGAAAATACTCTTTCTTGACAAAAGCTGCATGACGTACACCGTACATAATTATGTATATAGCTACATTTCCTTCAAACAAATCATGTAGTACTGTACATTCTCTGATCATCATACAAAGAGTACCTTTTGACAAAACAACTGATGGGTAATGCCAGCTAATTAAAAACAAACATAATATATTGAGGATCGGAGGCCAATCGCAGAAGTCACGAGAATCGCCTACAGCTAGCTTTGGTAGATCCGATTGACTAGTACAAAATTATCGAAGACTAAGAGATGAAATGGAGTCGATCCATATTTTTTCACAGGTATATTATTATTACAGGTATATTTTATTTGATTATGAAATAAATTATTGTCTATTCATTTTTAAGATTTAATTTCAAATATTATCTATAGTAAATTATACAACTACACAAATATAAATTAAGTTAGCTAAGGAATAGACAGACATCAGGTTGTTTTAATATTCAAAGCTGTGAGAATTATTGGACCTCACATGCACAAGTAAAGCAGAAGCGAAATGTAACTTTGAGTCGCGATGTTCGTGCATATATAATTAATTTTCAATATAAAGACATTTTCAGTAATGCTTAATTTTGAAAGTTCTTCTATTCTATAATATCTCTTATCTTTGGATTTCTTCTATATAAACCGATATAATAATAACTTTTCAAACAACTTTACATCCTAATAATTTATAATGATAACTTAAGAGACTGTGTAATTTTTTTTTTAATGTAAAAAATATTTAGTTATATTAACTACTCCACTTCTTTTTACCTACCTTCATTACAAAGATCAATTAATTTCTTTGTCTCAACGTGTCAGAGTGAAATTGAGAAGCAAACACTAGTTAGAAGACTGATCGACACAAACAATGTACATGAGAAACGACCTGTCTGTCTATTTGATGCTTAATGAACCTCGAAATGGTGTGTATAACTAATATGAAAAATAATAGCTTGATCTGTTGAAAGAATCTTTAAACAATGTAAGTTTTTAGTTTTTGTTGTTAGTTTTAACAGACAACATGCAAAACTCACGTACTTGGGCTTACAAAATTATTACGAACGGGCCAACTCCAAACTACAAAAAATTATTTCTATCTAGTCCTTTTGTAATTATACTATATAAATTTATTCTTTTTAAACATATTGGTGTCATATTTATTTCAACAAACTAGGTAGCAGCTTTGGTAGCGTGATTCTTCGAACTGGTTTCGCAATTTCTGGGATACATACACACAATTGGTGTTTGATATCCACAAACACGTACACCTAAGTAATTGCACCAATGATGTATTTCATTTAGCCACGATAATTGAGTGATGGGCTAGACATGCTTATAATACATAGCAATAAAACTACACTATGCGATAGGCCAAAGTTAAGTTTGGAAAACTGTTTTCTTAATTGCTCAACATTTTTGCATGATCATCTACCTAAATTAATCTGGTCCCTTAGCAACTTAAGACTTCTTTCATTCGGTCTTGTCTAATAAATAAATTAATTGAAGAACGTTGAGAGAAACTATCTTTCACGGGTAAGTTTAATAAATATTAATCTAGCCCTAGAATTAAACCATATATAAAGATCGAACCATAGATGTGAACGACATTTCAAAAACATGAATATTTGACCACACCTATCTGTAAAACCATCTGTATCTTTCATAATTAGGAAATAAAATATCGCAAGGCTTAGACCTTTTTACAAACAAATAAACTAAAATATTTAAAAAAGAAACAGTTCACACCTTGGGCCAAAGAAGAATATTCATTTATATACATATAGATTTGAAAACATCTGCATCGAGAAGAATTAAATTGAAAGTAAAAAACTAAAAGAAATTGTTCAGAAGCAATTGCCCGAAACCATGAAGTCACAATATTTATTACTAATATTGGAAACCTTATTGACGTAGAATACGTTTACGAAGATAAAATCATATTTAATCTCAAATATCTCATTAAAATCCTCATAAAGCAAATGACAAAAGAATATCATTGCACTGAAATGTCATTGGGATGATTTAAAGACGAGTGGTGTGTCATTGGTACGAGTAAATCACTTTAGGTCGTAACGAGAAATGATGATTTATATAAACCAATTAAAATTCCCAGTTATTAAGGATCGAGTATACTTAAAACATTCGCGATATCGATAAATAACGTATCACTATTGAAACACAATTTGTCTGTTTGTTTAAAGGCGATTTACTATAAACGTTATCAGTTTTCGAAAGTGTCTGTCGTCGTTCTTTCGTCAAATATGTTATGTTAAGTAAGAAAAGTTAGTAAAGAAAAATGTTAAAGAGACACTAATCAAAATACACATGCGGTAATGTTATTGTAAATTAATCATCGATTCAAGCAACAGTTCGCCTAATTTATTCGTCACTAATAATAACAGCAGTTTTGCATAGCATTTGAAAATGTTAAAAAAATCATAAAATAAATATAACGCTATAATTGAAATGAATATGAGAACCAGAATCAACTCGCTCCCATCTAGGGAGAGTGTTAATTATGGTTTTAATACTAGAACAGATCCATTTCCTTCAAATACCTGTAACTGTGAAGTAGTAGTAAGTAGAGAAATTTAAAAAAGTCAATTTCCAAACGTTTCAGTTTGTCAGTGATTGATACAAATATTGAATAGTCCTAATTTGAGAACCAAACCTACAACACTGGCAGTTATCGAGTTAAACACTTTAACAACTGGGCCATTCGTGCAGTCAGTAGAAGAAACCAGGTCATTTTCGAAGTGAAACCGAACACATGAACTAGTCAAAAGACACAATGAGATTAAATCGATTCGTCTCGCCGCCTCCCATAAAATATTTTTGACAATTCCGATCTCTCCGTTAGAATTACTGCTGCGGTATCTTGTAAATCATTAGGCTTGAGGTTTGGCGACCTCCAAAGGGCCTGTGGTATACAATAATACGTTTAGTGAAAACGATCAGGCGAAGGCTTCAATGGAGTCATAAAGTGAACCTCGACGCGACATACGGCCAACTCTCCCGACAATTTACGAACCATTGTAACATTGGTTTTGAGAAACTCCTGTGTAAACAAACGCTGGACGACATTTGAGTCGTGGTGATTTTTCTGAGCCAAAGTTATGAAGGTGCAGGAGAAATATATGGTGACAAATTAATAGTGGTTTTTGATAACAATAGGTTGTATTTTTTCGATGTTATGGTCATCAAATAAGGGTGTCTTTAAATATTTGCAGAAAACACAATTTCTTTACCAGTACGACAAAACTCATACCTCGGTGTTGCAAAAACATATTTACAAATATTTATTAAGGTTATTTTCCTTGGAAAGAAAGACAGAGGTGTATGTTAGACCAACATTCGGACAGTTCATGTTAGAATGTAATAGCCATATTTTATATTCTAACATAAACTGTCCGAATGTTGGTATGACTGGTACTATTATGTATTCTGTGGTGTTACATACACGTCTGTCTGCCTATTACAAAGTAACGTAAAAAAAAAGTACCCCAGAGCAGAACTTCCGGCGTCCAATTATATTATCAAAAGTCCTACATTAATTCTCACTAGTCTTTTTCTTTAATAAATATATGCATATATCATACACACTAAAACTGTTTCGTAATATGCTGTTGTTTACAAGTAGCATAATGTGGCTACTGATACTTATTATAAGTCTAACTCTCGTTTGAACGCGAAATAAACGCGAATGTGAATTTGTTGGTTACGCTTTCTACTAAAACGATCATCATTCAATTTTGCATTATACTTTGTCAGATGTACAGAAACGAAGTTAGGGTCCCTTTCATCCAGAACTCCTCCGAGGATTTATTATTATTATTTATTTTTTTATTATTAAAAAGACAACTCCCGCATTAGGAATTACTCCTGTGTCGACTTTACAAACATACAAACAACGGACACAAAGAACACCTAGGCCCGGGTGGGAATCGAAAGTGAAACGTTTATTGTTTTAATGAATAAAAAATAGATAACACATGATTGTTTACACTGTGACTGAATCGTGACCAACTGAAGTTAATACGGGTTACAAGCCCACCCAATATACTACCGACGGGAAAAGACTCCTTACACATATTGTATGTATGTGACCTCTAAAAAAAGTAAAAGATTCCAAAATCACCACCAGAACTACAACTGAGTATTTCTCGGCCGAAAAACCCGTCTGTTCCATATATCCCCACCAAGTTATCCCCGCTGGTAGGGATAGTTGGATTTTTTTCCATCTATCCCTACCAGTAGAGATCCTAATGCGCATGGACCTGGAAATTCGAACGATAGACCTCAAACTTACAGTGGTATACATTACACAATGCTTCACAGATATATTTTAAATAATCTAATGAATAGAACAATTAATTATCTACAACTTCTGTTTGATCGGTAACACAAAAAAATTTGACATCTCCATAAATTACGAAGCACGTTAATTTCAAGATCAAACTTTGGAAGGACTACTAACTGTATACATTTGTTCTTCGGCACACTGCCACAAACGAAAACCATTAGGTTTAAAAAAATAATTAAATTTTACAACATCCCCGCCTATTTTTGGCTACCAGAGTCACTCCTGTTCGTATTCTATTAAAACTTAATTAACTTTTTTCGTGACCGTATAAATAAGCTTTTATTCTTGAAAAAGGACTGACAATTTGTTTTGCTACTTCTAAACGTCACTTGTATAAGTGATTAATGCGTTTTTGACTTGAGAAAATTGCGTTTTGTATAGCTAATGCCGACAGAGGAATCGTCGTGGGTTTTATATTTCGAAGAATTTATAATGAAATTTTATGAACGTTTCGTCAAGGTTTTTAATGCTGATATATGGATATTACATATGTATATTTGTTATACAAAAACTCAGTAAAAGATGTTAAGTTAAATAAAAGTATAGGTACAGGTACACATTAACCAACAATTATTATTGAAAATCAGTTAAAAATGCGATCCATTAACTCAATTTTGGGAGCGAAAACAGAAAAAGGGCAACCTTCCACTGCTGTGGTAAGTTTTCATCAGTTAGGTATGGTTTAACTATCTATCTATAATAGAATAGGTATACCTATTCTATATGCTAAGGGTTTCGTTGCTAAGAATTCTGTTGTTATAGGATTCTGTTACTTGTTCTTGATACTAGTTTATTAAAAACACGTTATTATACTCGGGACTTAATCGCGATAATATTGAAAAGGTACAATAAGTCCCGAGTTACACATCTGATAAGTATCAAAGTCGCGAATGTTTAAAACACATTATTAAGTTTCTTGGAAAAATCTATATAAGTCATCGAACTTCATTTCGCAATCAAAAACCTATTATAGAAAGAATAAAATACGTTTATTATTATATATGTATTTCCGCCTGAACTTGTTTACTCAGTTGAAAATATCAATTCCATACATCACTTCTAATCGATAGTTAATAGGTTCATTAATTGGATTAATTTAAAACGGTAAGCCAAATATGAATGTTGTTGAAATCACCTACTTCAAAATTTGATTTAGTTATTATGTATGCTACGGAAGTATATATTTGAATATGAAATGAGGTTGTAAAAGTTGCATTATTTATGAGACAGTTATATTAAAGGCGACATTCAATAAAGTTAATGATTATATTATAAAAATATTGAAGAATCTATATATACGGTATTCAAGAAACTTTATTTTCAGCAGGCCATTGAAGATCACTATTCATATAGGTACCGCTGTTTAGATATGAACCATGTTATGCGTCACAATTTTTTATTATGGTAAAAAAATATTTCTTGTAATTTTTAAACGCATGTATAAAAAAAGTTAGTAAACAAAAATCTTAAACAATTATTTCTCTTGTACACATCACCGTCAAAATCATTAAAAAAAAATCCCAAATCAACAACTACTTCACGACAACAAAATTCTGTATCATAAGACGAGAATATTCAAATGAGGTCAGTAATGAGCGTCGGCGTATGATTTTTGGTAATATATGTTCGTTATTTAGGTGGCTATCGCCGGCCGGTGGCCGCGGGCGCAGCCGCTAAATTAAAAACACGTCAAATGTTAAATTGGTCCGAGACATCTATTAAGGAGGGTAAGGGTGCGGGTATATCGAACAATTTATTGGAGAAATATTTTTATGTACAAACAACAACATTGAGAAATTCTATTTTACAGACCACTAAGGCTTAAAACTCTATATTCTAATATTAAACCTGGTATGGAATAAATATAATGCGTAGTACAAAAAACTGGTACATACTTATGTTATGCAACATATTAGATTTGAACACTGTGTTGTAATTACTTATTGCAGTGGAAGGTTCAAACAAATACGTACTCTTACAACTTAAATAATTATAATAAAAAAACTTGTTTATAATTGCATTAAATGTCAAGCAGCATTTCTTATCACATATATTTGGCTGAAATATATTTTAAAGTAATTCAAGCTCTCAAAGCCAGTATATTGTTGCTTTCGTTACTCAAATTAAAAAAAAAAATTAAGACAAACATTTCAAAAATAGAAGCACGTTGAACACACCCTTATACCCAACTAGAGGTATCAAGAAACAAGAGCTCGAAGGCTTTTACTTAATTCAGGAGCTCAGCGGGTGTTCCCGAAACCATTGGAGCGGCACCGTGAAATATGGAGCGGTCTGGCCTCAGGCCTTGTCCCGCGTGTCTCGAATACCAGCACTTTGTTATTCTAAATTCAACCGTTTTAATACACTCAGATAATTAGCTGCAAATTCCTATTTGAATATTTTTATCTTTTTTTATTTTATACAACTGTTTTTATGCGTAGGTATATTTTCATAAGCATGTGACCGCAGCATGTGAGCAAACCGAAACATGTGAAATCCCAGAGGATTCTTAATTCAAACTAAGAAGAGCTAGTCGAGTAGGGAAAAACCTCAAGATTATAGAAGATTGCTGGTACAATGACCTTAAGTCTTGCTTAAGTAGGTAGAGGTCTCCAGAAGTCCCTCTGCATTGCCAGATGCTCAGCTACTACACAGAATGTTGTGAGGTCAACTAACCCTCATTATGAATAAAGAATAACATAATCTGACGATATTTTGATGAAGTTTGGAATACAAATCAAAACATGACATTTATAATGAACGTGATATCTGTAATTTAGGATTTTATTACGACTGTAAATATACAAAAATATAAAAGGCTTGGATATAATTAAATTTTCGTTTTTGAAATACGAACAGAATTTCGGTAGTTCGTTAAAGTAAGTCGGTAACATTTTGGGACAGGACTTGAAGCTTTATTATTGGAGATTTATTTTCTAACCACTCGTTTACCATAGGCCCATAGAGGAAAGCATGATTTAGTCTTGCAAACTCCAGTCGTGCGTCGAAGCTGACACACACCTTTTTTTTCTAAAGTACAAGATCACTTTCGCGATTTAAATACGCTAAACATTGTCTGGTGGTCGAATTTCGTCCATGAGACATTACTATATTCAGTTTTAAATTATAAAGCGTTTATTTATAAATTGAACTGTCATTGTATAGCTTTCTGTACAATGACAGGCACCTACTGGACGTGTGTAGCTTGATGTTTTCCCAGTTCTTTTTTTTGCTATACTACTATATTTTTTTGGGGGCAAACGAGCAGACCGGTCAGCTGATGGTAAGTGACTACCGTTGTCCATGGCCACCTGCAACTCAAGAATCGTTACTAGCCTATAAGATGGGAGTAGGGCAAGGGGGAAGGACAGAGAGGGGGTGAGGGAGGGAGATGAGAAGGGGGGGAGAGGGAAGGGTTAGGGCCTCCGGTAACCTTACTCAATCGGCGAAAAACAATGCAAACATTGCTTAACTGCCAGTTTTCTGTGTGGCCGTGAAATCATTCCGGTCGAGCCGGCTCATACGTGCCGAAGCATGGCTCTTCAACGAAGAAAATCTCCCAGTTTGTTTAAAAATTGTTGTTTTCTGCACCTATTCTACAATTTATAAACTTTAAGTATTCCAAGTTTCTTAAAAAATGCTTACGAAAAATTCTTTTCACGTATTTACATATAGATAGATATAAAATGAATAAAATTCCGCGGCTTGTATGTGTATTAAATTTGTAAATTGGGACTTAATCGTGGTAATATTAATAAGGTACGATGCATTTCTGTCACGATCGTCGACACGGGTGGACTCGTCGCCCGTGACCACGATCGAATTCGATTGAAACGGGTAAACAAGAAGGTATCGTAACCTTATATATATTACCGCGATTAAGGTAGGTCTAGGTGGTTTGCTATTATAAGTAAGTAGGTATATTGTTGGGAATATTTAAAATGATTTTACTTTTAAAAGTACTTCACTATTGCAATCATTATTTTACGATACATAAGAAAATAATAAATTATTTTAATATTCCTGACGCTAATTATAAAACTTATAATTAAATCTCTGTGAGCGTATACATATTAATGTACGTTTGGGCTCTTCTTGAGAATCTCTGAAATGCGACTTTTTTATTGTTATTATTTGCGCTTACTATAAAAATAAACAAATACATCGTGTAGGTATTTAAAAGGGCTCTTTCAAGAAAATTTATACCCTGGCGAAGCCTTAATCTACTCGCTAGTGAAACAATAAGACCATTTTAGAAATTCATGCCATGTCAGTTATTTATCACATCATGAGTAAACAACTACGGTAAGTATGTTTAATTTCTATAGGCTCGATAAACTTGACCTTTTAACCTCCGACGCAAAAAGGAGTATAATTTTAACGTGTGCATCTGTGTCTGTCTGCAGCATCATAGTTCCTAAACGGTTGGACCGATTATAATTTGTTACACACATGCTTCGGCACGTAAGGGCTGGCTCGACCGGAGTGATACCACGGCCTCAAACAGAAAACCGTCAGTGAAGCAATGCTTGCTTGACTTTTCGCGAGTGAGTGAGGTTACCGGAGGCCGTAACCCTCCCTTCTCCCCTCTCTCCCCTCCTCTCCTCCTCTTACCCCCTTCCCCTACTCCCACCTTAAAGGCCCATGGGCGGCAGTAGTCAATTACCATCATGTGACCCGTCAGCTCGTTTGCCCCCTATGCCATATTTTTTTTTTTTTGTTTGGAAGGTGACTTGATCAAGAGTGTTCTTGGGTATAAATGTTATAATTCAAGAAAATCTGTTTAGCTATTCGTTCTTTTCTAATCGTTGAAAAGATTTTAAGTCGGGGTATAACATTTCTTTATTTAAGTTTGTTATTTTATGAAGTTAGAGGTTATGTAAATAATAGTGTGTATTAAAATATGCTGGTGATCTCAAATAACGTTATAAACATACTAACTATAAAAAAGACTATGTTCCTTTCTATTTGTATCAAGGACAAGTGCTCTGTTTTGTAGTTTTACATTATCTACTAAAGTTTGTCTTTTTATGCACCGTGCCGTTATGTTGTACAGTTGGTTTAACCAGACTTTAGTTTTAGCTTTATTATAAATAATCCTTTTCGGTTAAATATTTCCTTAATTGTTAAGTTTTCAAGTTTTATGAAGTCCATAACAATTGCACATGGGGATTGAAAAGAAAATTCAAGACACGGAATTCACACACGTTGGGCTTAGTAGTATGGCGCCGGGCAGCGGTCAGAGTTCCAAAGGTTATAGTACCAAACAAGGGTGAGCACTATAAATAAAAGTAGACATTTAAACTATCTAATTTAGTTTTAATGTCTCCTAAATTGTAAATTTAATGTAATTGATGTAATAGCAAATAAATCAGTTGCGAGAATTTTACATTTGTAATAAGTTTGCTTTCTACGGGACGGAAACGCGGCATATTTTTATTTAGTTACTTTGATTTAACTTAGCAAATCTTAATATTGAGAGTGAGTCACTTACATGTTGTGCAGGATGCGATCTATACAATACGTACCAAATTCAGTACCTTTTGGTAGCCTTAGCCATTTATTTGTCGGCAACTACTAAATCTTTTCAGATTAGACAAGTATATAAAATCGATAAAAGTACAATTTATTGAAACGTATCAAAATGAAAACCATTTATTCAAATTAAAACAATCATTGGAATTGAATTGTCAGGAGTACGAATTAGAATAAGTCAGTCGTGAAGCTGACGAAGGACCTGTTTCGATACGTAGATCCAATGGAGAAGAACAGGCAAGAAAGTTGAAAGACATTATTTTTCAATATGTTTTTACAATTTTCTGGTTTGCGCAAATGAAATGTGAGGACAATGTAACATATTGTTCTAAAATATGAACAGTCGCAATTACTACGATCATCGTTTATTCGAAGGTGTTGTTTCGAATAAAGATGGTACTAAGACTTATTAAAAAACAAAACCATTTGACCTTCAACATGAAGTTAATCAGTAACACCAAATTAACCTCACAGTTCGAGCAGTAATATCGTTGCCAAAAAGAAGTAATATCGCTTGCGCATACGGTCAAAGTTGAGTGGTTGAACTCGATTGACCTCGCAAATCGTACAAGCCTCGTACTCATGTGTGGGATATGGAGTTTTGGATGTTAGAACGAACGATTACCCTTGGTGTTTGTATTTGAATTATTAATACAGCAACTTCTATTAATATCCGGAAATCACACACGGCAGTCTGATCCCAAACTAGCGAGAGCCTGTACTATGGTATCCAGACTGCTGGTAAACCTACTTATATATTATAATTATGTATATGTACGGGAATTAAAGCGTGACCACGGCTTGTGACCACTTCAAAGTTAGTAAGTACCTATATTTATATGTTACTAAATACGTACTTTTGTTGGTCTGAGTTACCTACCTATATATCTATATATATATATATAAATCAATCCCTATTTCTCTTGGTCACGCTATAACTTGAGAACGACTGAACGGATTTCATTTAACTTTTTTTTTGTGTTTTCTAATACTTTGTATAAGGTTCTTACGCAATAAAAAAATAAAAAAATTACGCAGAAAATCTGAATGGGGATAAATTTGAATTTCCACGCGAACGAAGTCGTGGGCAACAGCTAGTTCTATAACTAGCTGTTGCCCACAACTTCGTTAAATCGTATCTGTATAGATTACACCCAGACACAGAACAGATGATCTTGTTCATCACATAAGTATTTGGTGGTTGGAATCGAACCCTATGTCTCAGCAGTCAGGATCACGAACCACTAAACCAACAGGCCCGTCAATTAAGTACTAGAATTAGCACTAGAGATCGCCTGATGATTGAATTTCGACCATGGTTTTTTTAAGGGCCAGTATAACTTGAGCTGTCATTGTATAGACTTACTTACCGTGTCAGGTAATCACATGTATTATTTTGGACGCGTATAATTTCATTAAGCCGTTTTCACGTAATTTTTAAAATTGTAAGGCATTTTGTTTGAGAATTTTAGCTTTCTGCACTTCTTCTATATATAAACTGTAAATATTTCAAAATTCACGTAACTACGTTCGCGAAATTTTCTTAAAAAGGGGTACAAAGAATTCTCTTCACGTATTAATATAATGATGTATGTATAAATATTAATAATTAAACAATGTAATAGTAGCTATTAAGTGCTATACATATTAGACAGAACCGTCTGCGATGCGAACACTTATGAGCACAATAAGTAGCTACTAAATATTTCCCTGTACACACCTTTAGTTAACTTTCTTAAACAATAAGTGATTCATCGTTCTTAACGTAGGACGGTACTTCGTTTATGTTGTAAGTAATACTGTTTGATATTCTTTACAATTTTCTATGCTAAGTTTCATTTGTAAAATTTGTTTTATGTTTTTATTTTTGATTAGTTAATAGATACTTTATCAACAGTGTGCATCCATCTTTATATACATACAAACAAAAATAATGGTTTACGAGTTGTGTAGGCAGAATAATTATAGAAACTAAGCGATTACAAAATATTCCTAATGGTTAATGTAACTATATTATATATTATTATCGAAGAACTCCTTCAGAGATTTATATTTACTTTATCTTAAGGCTGATAAGAATCGTGTTCTATAGCCTCTTTCTTTGTTTACATAAAATTGTTTGCTTACATGTATTAAGATTTATTCAGAGGTTAATCGAGTTTTAGACATGTTGTTTGCCTATTTGCAATCTAGAAAGCTACCAATGTTTGTAAGTTAATAATTACGAAGTCATTGAGAGACCATTTTGACACAATGAAATAGTAATCTCAGACTCTAGGTAGGTAAGTAACTATCTATATATACTCATGTTTACTCGTAATGTGTGTATAGGTTGTTGTTGTGTGCCGTAAAAATAAAATTGAAGATGTCCAAAAAAAAAAATCGAATACAAAATGATCATTAATTTTAATAATTCTACGATTAAAACATGACAGTTATTATTAAGGAATAAATTAAATTAACTGGCAGATTTCTCGGGCAATGCACTTCTAAGTCATTTTACTTCAGTATATATATGACTGACTGTCGATCACGTCATCTCCAATTTGAATATTCATCAATCGACTTTTATTTTATTTCATAAGTATAGTAACAGATTACAAACCAACAAAAAAAATGATTAACTTTAATGTCTCGTACAAGATTTTAATATAAAAGTACATAATATATGTTGGACGCATTGATATTAGTGAAAGAGTATTAAAAACCACTACTATAAACACAAATGACCATTGAACACACATTTTTTTTTATAATTTTGTAATATTTTTTTTCAGCTTCTTGTTATTGTCTACCGATGCTATACATATTCAAACATTGCTCGAGTACTAGTCAAGCCATGTAATAGAGTAACTAGGGTAACTAAGTATTGTAACACAAAAAGGCGGCGAGCTGACGGGGAAGGTGCCAGTGTGGTTGCCTATTCTATGCCTTGCGAGGTTCCTACGTTTCATTTGGAGGATCGGGACTACTTTTGTAACTTGTTATCTTGTAGGTTACGGGTTATGGCTATTACTATAACTTTTTTTTTAATATTTCAAATAAAGTGTAACAGGTTCCAGCTATATATTTTTTATTATATCCTTGACTTTATAATGCAGAATCTTCTCTAGCGACTGTTGCGACAAATATGATCAGCTTTGACGTTAGTGACGTAAGTATATGCCCGGTAAGAGGGGCAGCTACCATGAATGCTAGTTTCCAACAATATACTGAGGTTTAAAATTTCTTTTGGACGCTACGTTCGTCTGTATAGTTTGATCATTCCAACGACACCAGAAATAACCGGCAACTATCCTGAGATAAGTAATATTAAGTAAGCCTTTTAATTAAAACCAGCTTCCATCTATGAATAGACACACTATCATATCTTATGATTTCGTTCAATGAGCAGGTATTGTTCGTGATTCGACCATGCCATTTGTGTATTATTAAAGAAACAAATGCTTCCGAAACATTGTCTTGGTGACTTCTCTTATTCTCATTCCGACGCCTACAAGATGCGATAATGATAGCCCTGTGGTTTCCGGCTCGAATACTTTAACTGAGTAATGTAGCAACAGAGTAATTTACGATTCTTACATCGCTTGCGACTGCCAGCAACGCACTTGTGACTCTTAAGTTGCAGATGTCCATGGGCGAGGGTAGTCATTTACCATCAGGGCGTCTGTTCGTTTGCCCTCCATATCATGAAAAAAATAGGAAAGAAAAAGAATTTATGCTAAAAATAGACAGGTGTTAGAATATAGCCCTCATGATTAAAAAGGTAAAACGTGATATTTTAATACAGTATCAAAATCAGTATTATGGCTCCCATATTGTGGTTTAAAAATGTTATGATAGATATCTATCTATTTGTGATAAGTATTAAGTAGGAAGGGGGCGATAGATAAGGCAGCTCCTCCACCTAGGAGAAGCAGGACCGATTCGAGCAATGATCGCAAAGCATAACGATTGCTTATTTCTTGTAAGGTTAACAAGGCTGATAGAGGATTCAGGACTACTCTGTATAAGCTACTTATAAATAGCCTATACTATTACTAGCTAGAGACTCTGGCTGTCTTTTCCGGTCGCAGGGTAACTGCGCTAGCTGTGATGTTTGTACTGAGATGAGAAGACCCAGGATGCAGTCCACGTCCACTACTGCCACTGCCAAGTATTGGTAGGTACCAATACTTGGCAGTGGCAGTAGTGGCCGTGGAGAGCGAAGCTGGCAGGTAGGTCAGTGGTAGGTAGACTATAGCTCGCTGAGTAGAGCGGTGCTGTGTAGGAAAGTGTAGAAGTCATAGCAGCGCAATCGAAGACGGCAGATGTAACTTTTCAGGGAACTTTGAGAAGGAAAACCGGCAGCAAGACCACTTACAGTTGCGGTAATTGTCTGTGTTTAAATCCTCGTTCTAATTATCGACAATGGGTTAATACACCTTACATAGTAATTGGCTAAGACAAGACGTTACATTTTTAAACACAATAACACTAACAATCTTTATTTATTTAAGGAGGGCTTTATCAAAATGATAATGTTGCCCTCATAGGTGGTACACAAAGAACTTAGGTCCTATTTTTTAAAACTAAAATAAACATATTATATATTAACTTTGCACTATCAGACAAAGGAAATGCTTCCCAAATTCTAAAATGTCTGCTATCAGTGTCAATCAATCATCAATAGCAGAAATAATACAAAATTAGATATACGAATCGCTTAACAATGACAGAATTTGAAATTGAATAGTCATTTCTAGCTGTAAGCCTGTCAGTAGGTAATGCATAATTATAAATGAGTAGATACCTATGTAATTGTAAATGACATCAACAGAAAAAAAACTGGTTATGATAAGAATATGATGTAGATAATCCAGTTTAAATTAAATCAAAATTATTTATTTCAAGTAAACCCATTGTAGGTATTTTTGAATTATCAGGAGTAGGAGTCAGTCACTTCACAAATAGCGAAGAAATACACATACACAAAAAACAAATAAGAAAATCATTCGAAAAATCGCATATTAGCTAGTGTGGTTTTAAAAAGTAGTACAAGAGAGAAGAATGCAATGAATTTTAAATGGAATATAATTTTCTTTATTAGGTTTTAGGTCGTAATTAGGTTGAAAAAAAATAAGAAGATAGTTTCAAATTACATGACAACAAGACAACATAAAAACAAGCCGACTTGCGAAATTCTTCAACAAACCCTACAAACACAACATCTTTTAACAAAGGATTAAAATACACATAATTACCGCAAATTATTCATTTACAAACGGTCAAACAATGAAGAGCCAACACAACCTTTGTCCAACATTTGTCACCAAACATTTATTCGTCCCTTTGTTAAACAAAAAAATGTGTAGTCTGCTAAATTGCGACCTTTTCTTCGCAATGTTTCATCAGATTTTTTATATATTTATCTTCACCCTTTTAAGTTGAAATCGTGCCAATACATTTGGTGTCTCCACCTAAAACAAACAATTTGTAATCCTGAATTATACGCTGCTGACTGCATACATTTAAGAGATATGAATCTTTAAAAATAGGGATGTGGAGAAAACGTTTAGAGTAGAATACGACTATCGATAGTTTTTAAGCCAACAAGCTTTTTTGGGGACATTATATATTATCTTTACTGAACATATTTCACAGTAGCTAAATTTATTAATATTCTGAAGTATTGTGGAGTAGGTACTTGTTTGTTATTAGGGTAAATATCTTTAGTGAATTGGAAAGTATGTTAACATTCAGTTATACATTTGTTATTATTATAACAATCGGTCTTCAGTCTATTCATATTAATATCGATAAGTCACAACACTGATATTAAGTCATCGACTTAAACAAATAAAAACATCGACGTATCGTATCGCCCCCGACCTTTTGGAATATGGCGTGACTATTTGTCACCTGCACTCGACTCCCGTACAAACTTACTGCGAACATTCTGATTCGCATCACTAGCTGAACTTTAAAAAATCATTAGAAAATTATACGAACAATCCGTTTCGGACCTTAAAATGTTTTAAATAAGATGCTAAGTTTAATAAAGTTTAATGTAACTTACGTTGTGTTGGTTTCTTCAAATAAATTTATTTGTACACATCGCATTCAGGGACCATGTTGTTCTAACTGCAATGCGATCAATTTGGCAGACATTGCATGAATTCTTGAGTGGTTTGTTGGAAATAATAAACATGACAAACTTATTGGATATTTGTTTAAGGAATTTAAGAGGAAGCCTTAGCTGCTTAAATTTAGTGGGTCCACTACCAGTACTTATCGCATAATTGTGATGATAGAACAGTATTGACAGTCTTAATAAACAGAACCAAGTTAAATAAAAATAGGAATTGAACTCTTTTATTAGTAATTTGTGGAAATAGAATTATCTTTTCTTGAAAAAAAATTATAACTAGCTTCGTTTGTCAATCAAATAAAGTTTAAATATTCTAGAATTTATATACATATAACAACAAATTTTTCTGCATGAAAAAAAAAGTATAAAAACTTAGTTTCGTTACAGTTGTCACTACAATGAAGGTAATATTCATATTCATAAACAATCTCGAAGAGACATTTCTGAATAAAATGTTTGAAATAAAGTCGTAACAAGATTATGATTGCTATGAATATAGATTTTACGATATTTGAATATGTTGAGTACCTACTACAGTTATCATGGCATGATATGACAGTTAATATTTGGGATATGATGTCATTACAGTGTCTAGTATTGAAACTATTTGGTGGCGCCAAGAACTACTGTAGATGTACTTGAATAGAAATTGTTGATTAGTTCTGTACTATACAACTCTTTTATGTGTAGTCGTCTACCACAACGCTTTAAATAAATCTGATTATTATAGACTCAGGTTGCTATAGTATGGAATTTAAAACAAATTTGTCTAATCTTTTTCACCAAAGGTTCATAATTTGGCGTATACTTTAGGATAGCTCCGGTTAGACTATGATGATTACAAGTGAACTTACCATTTTTTTTTATTGTTACCAAATATTGTGATGAATATTCGATACACATAACTGCACAGCTATAAACGGACCTACAAGATAATAATTGGTAAGATCACAATTCAAATCACGCAACGTTGAATCCACGCGACTAAATTCACGGTCGAAACATCGTTAAAACCATCTACGGCATAAAAATAATTGAGCGTTTAATATTTAAGAGCAAATAGAAAAAAAATATATAAAGAAAACAATATAACCTGTTAATCTAGTGTCGGATGTAGCGTGGGCGCAACGAACGGTGTAATAAAATCATAGTAGGTTTAAACATCCGAACGGACCACGAAATAATTGTACGGAATTTATATAGTTGTGGTTCTGGTTTGGAAGATTTGTTGTTTTAGTTAAATGAATTCTGTGTTAAGAAGAGCGTTCTCGATGAGCTCTATACTTATAGTAAACCTAGAAAGCCAGTAGAGTAGAGTTATCATTATGATTTAACCATACTACTATTTACATTACGGATTTATTGAGTGACTTAGAAACTTAGAGAGTATTGCAAATAACTGATATGGAAACGAATACTGGTCTAACAAATAAACTATCAAATTGAAACTAAAAGCAAATAAGCAATAAATTGGTATGACGACAATAGACAGCAAACATTTCTTTGACATGATTTTTCCGTTCTAAACTGGCCAAATTGAGCCACCCATTGCTTAAAAATTTAAATTACATCAAAACTCATAGCAATCAACTTAATAGATACATGACTCAAATGCCTACAATAAAGAATGAAGATAACATTCTTCTAACAGCGATCAAAGATTCAAACGATGATAGGCATTTAACTTATGATATCACTGTAGTACGAGTTACACACGGACCGAATCATAAATAACCAACAGTCAAACCTTGAATTAAGTTGAGTACCGAAAGTGATGCGATCATTTCTCTTCATAAGGCACAGTACTCATCTAATGATTCCCAAAACTCTGACTACTGAACTAATAAACATCAATCAACCGCCAAAGCGTTATTAAAACGAATCAATCATTGGATTGTCTATAACGAATTTGGATTTATGCAAACAGAATAAAAAAGGAAAATATTAAAAATTAAAGGGAATAACGTTTGACGTGTACCTACTGTGCAATATAAGAGAGAATCGATTAGTCATTATTTGATTTAGTTCGGTGGGCCAGTTCGGCCCCTGTTGCGCTTCGGCGGGGGGCGACCACGAGCGCCGCTCAGCTTCACTGTTGCACTCGTCATCAACCGAACCTTCCACACTTGATACATAGCAACGGAAAATATGGATGGCCGTGATTCTATACAAATCATAGCACTCCGTTCTAAAATAACCTTAGTGTAATTTATTTAACCTTAAAATAGGTTATTTTAAGGTGTAAAAGATTAAAAGTAGCAACTTAAATTGAGTTTGCATATACAAATTAGAGGTGAAAAAACAACAAGTTGTTATAAAATTTAATCGCTGATCATAGTGCATTCATAAATAACTAAGATCCTTTTGAATAAAACGTCAACGGCAACAAAGAACGATTTGATAGACATCGCTGCATGAAGGTAACAAACCATTCAAATCAAGAACTGCACACATTCATTTACTCGTACAGAAGTAATAAACTTCGAGGGGGGCTAATTATGAATAAGCAACCACCCGATCAATAAGTAAAAAACAGTAATATGAACTCAATGCAACATAATTTACAGACTTTACATGCTCATTTGTGATTAGTCGGCGCGAAAGGGCAAATCCTTTATTAAGATAGGTAATGAGGTTAAACTCGAATTTCAATTCCAAATCGAAACAACTCCATGCACCATGCACTGTAATTTATATTTTAGTAATAACTCTTACAGTGTTTATTGGCAACGACGATACCATCGGTGCTGACGAAGATGCGGTAGAAAATTACTTACAAAAAGATACAATATTTAACAACGAATTAAATATTATGAACTTTAAAAGAGATGCGTGTAGGGTTGATATTGTAAGTGATGACGATAATGAAAGAACGAAAGAAGTTAACGATGGATTGTGTGGTAAGTCGGCACCCTGCTGCCGTGGACCCCGACCGCGCCTATCACGGACAAGACATCGATTAGTGATCGACTGAATTCAATTGCTTGGCGGGACAAGGCGATACTGAATCGAGATGGACCGATCGAGATTTATATTGTTCGGTTTTTTGAAAATTTGCATTTTGAGCGCGTCACGTCAACGACAATGCTGAGTCACCTGACAAATGGAACGCAAGAGATCGTGTCTCTGATATAGAATGCGTTGACCGTAAGCCCCCTTTTATTATTATTGTAACATGATTACTGTCAACTTAAACTGTGGACTTAGTTTTGAATCAAATCGCCATGTCAGATGACGGTGACGTCATATTATAAAATATTATAAATATATAAAATTCTATTTTCAATATTCTATGTTTTATTTGTACAACAGTGGTTGCGTGTAACTATTTTTGTGTAACACGAAAGTTAAAATCACGCATGCATCTCACGATCACATGATATTTCGTGTTTATTGGTTTAAGTCATGACATCACCGTATGAGGTGGAACCATTGACGGCTATACTTAATATAAAAAATTAACAGTGTATTTTGACCAAACCAAGCCGTACATCATCTTGGCGTAAATATAATGTTTTATGGGCCAGTAGCGGTAAACTTTATTGTCTCCCTTTATTTAATATATTTTAATACCAGCTGTGAAACATTGCGCGTAATATCGGCTAAAATATGGGCTATATTCTTTATTATATTGCGGTGCTTGTTAACCCTGTTTCTTCATTTGTCTTTTGTTTGTTATGAATGTGACTTTTTTTCTTATTCGCATTTTAGTACCTATTATTATAGATAACCAATATCTGTCGATCAGACGACATAAATTACTTCTGCACTGCTAACCTTCTTGCTAACCTTGTAGTAGAATGTGCTATTGTACTACAAGGCTATTCTTTTATCGGTTTCCTTAGCCATAAATTATCTGCAATTAAAGGACTATACCTACATGATAAATAACATATAATATTTGTAAAGGTATATCATCCTCAATCTCAATTGGGTTCTTAAAGCACAAGAATATTAAAATCGTCAATGGGTCTAATGCACAACCTGAAACATTCATTAACTGTTTTGCCAACCTTAGATTTTTGTTACGGGACAATTTGGGAAAGTATATATGACCTATATATTAAAAAAGTGTAATAAAATCTGTTTACAATTAGCGAAGATAAATCTTAGCAAATACATTTAAAAAAAATTCAGTTGAATTAAGAACCTCCTCCTCGTTTTTGGTACTGGTTAATACAGTAGTGCAAGAAACGTTATTAAATAGATATTTATTAGATCATTTATAGACTTCAAATAACAAAATGATTATGTTAGGATATTAATGATAATTGTTTTTAACCACAATTAATTACAGTACCAGTATAATAACATGTTTTAAAACCGTCACAATTAAAGGAAATATTTACAGTTGTAACCATTTCTTCGTCAGTTATATTTCATTTAAATATAAGTAATACGTACATTTATAAAAACAAGGAGTTTATATATTTTGCATTCTCCGCACAGTAGGGCTCCCACTGTTAATCTAATAAAGGAATTTGAATAACGCCATTAATAACATCTTGGGTTAAATGCACCTTACTCTTTATTCTGTAGCCGATACCATTATAATATCTACTGATAATAAATCAATATGATGTGAACATAATTAATTTTAACAGAAGTATATTTATATTCTAGTAAACTTAACCGCACCTTCAAAGTTCTGACGCTTCTATCATAAAGTCAACGCAAGGTTATAAACTCAATTTATATGTGATTCCTCATTGCAAATAATTAAAAAAAAATACATTTATTGAATGTGGGTATTAGCACGTATACTTACTTTCAGTTTACAAAAAATTAAAAACGTTTATGCCTGGAAATTTTCTTTGTGGTGCAGTCTGTCACAATAGTAATAACGTGTGCAAGATGTTTTGTCTGAAATGGTGTGATATTTTGAACATAAAGTATCTCTTTAGGCTCAGTAGTAGGCTCACGCTGTGTGTGCACTTGTTGGGTGCGATATTCATAACCTGAATTAGACTTCCGTTCAGCTCAACCCTGTCGGGCAAAAACAGAAAACGGGCTCTTTAGACTGTGAAGAAGAAAACTTCTTTGAAAATCATAGAAAATGGTCTGGTAGCCGTTAATAGAACATCGGATCAGATAAATACGCTATCGAAACGATAAACGAGTAGGTAACTGTTAAATTTGTCCAAATAGACCTACTTTTTGTCATTGACGTCTTATCAGGTCGTAACAAGATTTAAGGTGCGATGGAGCATATTTAATCTGTGCTTAAAGGTCAGATCCATTCGAGCTTAACCCTATAGAAGATCGTGATTAACGAGCGTTGTGATTATGATGATGAGAGTCAGGGGTTTATAGGCACCCAGAACCGCTTATCACCAGGCGGGCCATGTGCATATGCATCTTTTATACCCCGACGAAACAATTTTGATTTAGTTTTTTGTTTGAAAGGGGACTTGATCGAAAGTGTTCTTAGTTATAGTTCGAAGATCATCAGCTCTTCTTTAATTATTGAAGGGATTTTTGAGCCCCGCCTATTTTCAAGGTTTAGTTTATATCTGTAATTGCTATACTCTGAAATATAAGGAATCAAACTATGCCTTAAACACCACTGTCATAGAATCATTAGTATTAGCGTCGCGTTGTGGCTTAACACTTTTTTTATTACGAAGTTGTAAGAAATATTGACATCTATTAATATCATTTAATACTCAAACCCTAATACCGATAATCATAATTGTTTCTTTTCGAAACAAAAGTGAAATAAAAAATAAGTATTACAATCAGATGTCGCACTCAGAATGATTAATTTATTTGTGCAATATGCTCTGCCGCGCCTGATACATTGCATTGAAAATACACCCAGAAGTGACCGATTCTCGTTTTTTTTTTTGGAAATTGCGTTATTTCTGGAAAGACACCTATATGGATAAACTTAAAAAGCAACATTTATCTAAATACAAAATTCGTTTCCAAGATACATGAAATATACATATTTCTGTACAAGAATTGCTTGCTTAAAGTTATTACATTAATCAGTTTGGTTTTCGTGCGCAATAATGACATGTTAGATTTCGGTCACCATATCAAACAGCTAACTAACTTAGAATGCTGTAGGTACGTATATTTGTATATAGAAGTTATTGTACAATCACGCTTACTTGTTTAAAAGAATTTGTGTACGTAAATTTATTAGAGAGGCCATTATCTGATGGATTGAAAATGGACAAGTGAAAAAATGACATTTGACTCTGGGTTCAACAGGTGTTGGTGTTAAGTTGGTTAGTTTTGTTTTGTATGAAGTTTGGTCGAAGATTATTAATTCATAGGCTCTTTTGAATGTGAACCGACACTTTCAATTTATAATATTATTTCTGAAAAATGAAGATGCAGTAAAAACTAGGTATTTAAAGTTAAATTAATTTGAAAAATTATTCTTATAGTAGGAGAGCTGGTGAACAATTTAGGGTAGGTTATTGAGGAACTATGAAAAATTTTGTAATAGACCTCGAAAGATCCTTAATAATAAAGTCGAGGTCTGGTTAAACGGTAGCGGTCCCCTACCAAACTTTGATTTTTATTAAGGGTTTTTTACTAAAAAAAAATGTTCTTGAGGCATTTTGAATTTTTTTTTATTCTAAAGTTAGGTAGATATTTAAGGAACTGTATAGTACTGTTATATTCTCGACCATTTAGCAGGTGAAAATTCCACGTAATTGATCTGGCTTTTTAGGATTATATGTTTTTAAGTACCTATATAACTCTCCCAAAAAGTGCCTTAAGAATATTTTTATTGGATTTATTTACATTAAAAAAAAAACATTTTGCAAGAGTCTGATTAACATTTAGACTAATGCAATTTTCATAGTGCCTCAAGAACCTACCCTAAGTTGTTCACCAGCTCTCAGACTATTATGGCCAAAACAAACGAACAAACTGTGAAACCCCGGCGACGTAACGATCCGTAGGGGGTTTCCACACGTTAAAAATAAAACAATAATACAAAGGTTTAAAAATCTTTCTAATAGTTGAATGTTGAACTTTCTTAACAAATAAGTTATTTATTGTCGAAACTTGAGTCATTTAGCAACTACGAACCTTGCAATCTTGCATCATCACACTTTATACCCATTAGAATATCAAGGTAGTACTTCCTCAACCTTTACGAAGCCTCTTATTTTGTTAACTGCATAACTAAATGAAAAATCCTTTTATTTTAATGGGTTTTCAACCGACACATACAGAATCCTATATGAACATCAAACTTTTTCATTCATTTTTTACTTGTGTCCATAGCTATGTTTACCGAGTCTATGGCTATTACAAAACCATTCAACTGTCGACTCGACATGTTTTGATCAAATGACGCGTGGTAATCGACTTAATTGTTGCTGCGCCGTAATCGCACGCGCAGCTACGACTAAAAGTGATCGTTGTTTGTTTTTTTTAAAGTAAATTTTTATTTTAGATTTAAACTAATTAAACCTGGCCGTTCCATGGTTCGTAAAAAACTAAAACGTATGTTGCGTCGTGTGCGTTTTATTTTTTTTTTCATAGAAAAAAAATGTGTAGTTGATAGGAATTACTGTTTGTGTAAAGTTTTAAAGTTTTTATTGATTCGATAAAGATATTTTTGTTAAAAAACCTTTACTAAAAATATCTTTATCGAATCAATAAAAACTTGCTTTTTTATGTTTTCCGTTTGCTACATTAACTACCTATAAATAATAATCACTACATATCATAAAACAAAGTCCCCCGCCGCGTCTGTCTGTCTGTCTATTCGCGATAAACTCAAAAACTACTAAACGAATTTTCATGCGGTATAATTACTTAAGGTTTTGTGTAAATTGGTTGAAATATGATGATGATTGTTGAAGATGTCTTTGCTACCCGTGCGAAGCCGGGGCGTGCTGCTAGTAATATATTATAATTAAATTGTATAAAACCGCTACGATCTACAACAATATACCTTCGTCTCTAGGCATTTGAGGTTTGACCTTCCCAACATATATACTCACAATATTTTAGTGTCATATTCATTCTACTAAACTAACTACAAAAAAAGATCTTCATAATTGCAAATTACTACATCAACTAACTAATCAAATAAATTAAAAACATTAACTCAATCCGAATACAAATCAATAAATAAATGCTTGAAATTGCATCGCTTTTTGTAACAAATCGGTGCTCCGGCGCAGGGCTCTGTTTACACGCGGAACGAAGCCGCGTTTAATTGCACAACAAAAACTTACAAATAAGACATTGTGCTAAGTAATTAGATTAGCACAACACGTTATTTATCCGACTCAAGAACCGGGTTCTTGAGCCTCGAAGTTAAAGTTTTGAATCCCAGGAGTCGTAAAGAGTGGTTAATACCTCCAATTTGTAAACATGTCAATTTGTACTGAAACGGATACTGATAATTGCATTCGCAGACAAGTAAGGTGTTATTAATGTTGTACAAGTAAGTGGATACTACCAGTTCGGTTTACTAGGTGTATTTTATTGGTAACTAGTGTATTTGTATGTAAAAAGTAAAAGTGCTAGTTTATATCATCAAGTTAATTTATTTAAGGGTAAAAAGAACTTTAGTTTTGTAATCTAATTTATTTTGTTGTACAAATACCTAATTTGTATAAGCTTCAGCTTAAGCTGTAAACAGGGTGTCAATCATTACTTATTTCACACACTACTAAATAAATACATCACTGCATCGTCATCACTGTATCAGGCTTATTGGCTATGTACTTATTATTGTTTCTAAGGTTTAAACATGGTGTTTAATATTAAGTTACTATTTCAGTGCTACTGCCGTAGTCAGTTTTGATTATCAGCATTGATTATTCCGGTCCCTGCCACTTGAAACGCGTTTTCTATGGCCTAGCGAGGTACAAAGCATTTGTTTCTGCAAATAATATTTATGAAAACTGTCGGTTATGAAGTTTTTCGTGGCGCTTTCTTGTAGCAACAAATTAGCAAGAAAATTCTATGTTAAGCCAGATTATATAAGCAATTAAATAAATTCATTCTGTCTTCATATAAGGGTGGCAGTGATCGTGATTTTAAACGATAGGCTCGAGCAACAAAGTCGTCATTTTGCTAACCAATTAGGAACAAATTAGCTTCAAATTTTTATAATATATTTTTTTAAATAGGTATAATTTAAAGAAATTATTTAGACTTTGCTAATGAGTTATCATTTATGGAAATTCTTGGATTGTATTCTGCTATTATTGTAACGATTGTCGTCTTGTCCACGTATTGAGTACCAAAAGCTTCTATGCAAATATCCAGAGTTTGGCGTAAAATATGAGTATATTTCAGTTCGAGAAGCGAATTCCTATCTCTGTGTCCTTGTAGCCTTAAAAAACCGTTAGCTTGACGGCGGTGGGACTCTATTTTTTTAATGTTTACAAAGGTTAACGTTACTAGCTCCCCTACCACAAATATCTTGGACCGTGATCATTGTATCTAGACTCCTGTGCAACAGTTGGGCTTTTTTTAAGCATAATTTTAAAATTGAAATTGCATTAGGTACTGTTATGTATTGATATCAGGTGCTAGTATGTCCAAATAAAATTAATAAAAATGAAAGAACCGGTCATGAAATTGATAAAAATATGTACATATTTATAAGTTCTTATTTTTTATAGATGTCTATTTGAAATAAATTTTATAGATGTGTTTATGAATACATTGCGGTTACATCTACTCTAAAAAATATTAAGCGACTGCCGATGCAAGGAACGCTATACTAAATCGTATTTTAATCTATGTGAAACAATGTAACATAAATCTTAGATTGGTTTCACCTGAACTTTGTAGTGCTGCAATTATTGAACTACGCTTCCGATTATACGATTTTAAAATATGTATGCATTTATAGCTTGTCTGGATAAGTGGGTAAATATATCTGTCACATGAGAAATCAAATTAATTAATGTTATTTAAGGTGGTAGTTAAGATCACTGTATAAAATACTAACAGCGCCCCGCGGTTTTACTCGCGTAAGTCCCGATCCCGTGGGAATATCGGGATAAAAAGTAGCCTATGCGTTAATCCAGGTCTCCAGCTATCTATATACCAAGTTTCATCGCAATTGGTTTAGTGGTTTCTCTGCGTGAAAGAGTAACAAACATCCATCCATCCATCCATCAGTCCAAACTTTCACATTTATAATATTAGTGGGATATGCTGAGGATCTAATCGCTTGGTCATATTTGCATACAAGCATGCAATTGTATATTTTTAGCATTTAGCTAATGCTCGGTAGAGTGCAACCTTTTAATCAACGTCAGAATAATCGTGTGTGTCAAATCTTGTAACCTAATATTAAACAAGTTTCCCGCAACCAATTGACCTAATAATTTATACACGTTTTTGGAGCTGGTGTTTGATACAGTATATGGTTCCGTGTCAGTTATCTGATCTATACTTACAAACCTTATTATGTATGAACTCATCTGATTTACCTTAATAAGTAGTACAGACCTAGGTATACTCCAGGATCACAAGGTCATAGGTCTATTTTACTTTCTATCATATTCATGTGTCTATTTGTCTGTCGTATTTTATACATTAATACTGGATATAAGGATCAAAAAATAATAATATCCACCTTAGGGTAGGGACCATAATGGTTATTGCTATTACCTAAATCTTCCATCAAAAATTGAATTGTTCGGAGCATAACTTATACCACGTGCGATTCTTTTCTTACACTTTGAAGTTAATTAATCACTTTAAAAAATAAAACATAAACGTCGTTATTTCTAGTCACGTACATTTATATTTAAATTATTTCTAGAATGACTTTAATATCCTCATCTTAATTCTCATTCGCATCTTGGCAGTTCATTTAGACACGTGATCACGAATTCCTATAGTCTTAAATTTTTGCCTAATGTAAATAAATCATTGTTTCATAAAAAAGAACTGAGATTTAGGAAGCTATCTTTACACAGGTAAGAATGAACAGCAAATTCAAAATGTCGATGACTCTTATAATCTACAGTGTTTATAGATTTATAATGTAAAATTACGCTATTCTGACAGATTATAATTCAGTGTTACCGCCATACCCAATCATTACGTAGGCGTATAAACAGGACGTGCAAACACAAAATCTTTTTATTCGTGACGCTCTTAATTCAAATTATTACTAAACACCGCCAATTAGTGTTATCTCTGCAGATAATAAATTAGTAATTAAAACTGTTAAAGCCAAATCATTTTTGTTAATACTCATACTAATAAATTGCGAAGCAAGTTGTAGTGATGTACATAAAGCAAACATTTTGTTATGTCGAAATTATACATCACAAAAACTGTCGAAGTCGACTATCGATATCGACGCACGTGCTCCCGTCAAATTTACGAACCGTACATTTTATGGGCAATTCGGTAAGAATTATTGTGTTGTTCTGACGTTGGCTGATTGTCGATGAGTTGTGGACTTGTTTGTCGATAGATTAAGAGGTTTTAATTGAAACATTATTTATACGGACACTGATAGATGTAGATAGTTTAGTTCCGCAACCTCGTCTTAAGGAGGAGTTCATTCTTAAAATCATTTTCAATTTACGAGTAATTATTATTATCGTCTTTCTCATAAAGTTTCAGTATGACATTGACCTTTCGGTATATTTAAACAAATATTGGACATATTTGTTTAAATAAACCGAAAGATCAATTTATAATAAAATTTTGGTCTATGTTCCCGATCGTACATCGTAAATCGTAATTATATATCTCTTACTTAGGATAGATACAAAGTACAAGTGATGCTGTTACTTTAACTGGTTGTCTTAAAGATAATCGTTACGGAAGGATTACACTTATTTTGTTTGACCCATTACTATACATATTAATTTGCATCTTTATAGAAAAGAGGACATTTCATCACCGGATGCGATACGAATATTAGTGAAAAATTGAAGGCGTTTTAGATTATACTAGCAGAAATCGACAAATTGATTATTAGAATGCATGTCCATCACTAAACTTTGCTCGTGTGTGGTATAAAAAAAATAGTGATTCGAGCTTTTATTTACTCAAATGCAGCTGTAAAACATAAAAAATCGCTTTCCTCCAAACTTTAATTGCCGGCAATGAAATAATTAAATGTGACAATCGTAAAACACTGCAGGACTATAAAACATTATAGCCGTGTCGACTCCGGGTCACATTTACCCGGTAAAAATATTTAAGTTTGGATTCAAGGAATTACGTGCGTTTAAAATGTACATTTTGTTCTTAAAAGGTATAGGAGTTTTACGTTAGTAACGTACAATTAAAACTTAAGTTAACAAATACTCGAATTGAAAGATATCTATCTCTTTTCTTCTTTAAAGGTTATAAAAATACTAACATTTATTATAATATTAGTTGATTCATAAATAAGTTCCTAGACAGTCAGTTTATTTCCTCACAACTGACATGATCCTTGCTAAGATGCAAGATAAAAAACAGTCAGTCGTAGGACTGCACGTCAGAAGTGAAAACTTAACTTCACAATTTATTTGCATATACATACACACACACATCTGTATATACATAATTAGGTTAAAAATAAAAAGTAGGTAATAACATATATAAATGGGGTACACTGGAAGTTCTGCGCTCCTGGCCACTCATAAATGTTTGAATTTCGAATGTTATATTTTTTTAAATATAAGAAACTCGGCTCAGTCTTACGAATTTTCGATCAGTTTAACATTTTTTACCCATCCCAAAAAGTACACAACGCCGCTAAAAAAGTTTTCACTTCAAAAAGTTTCTATATTCTACGGTAAGCGCTCATATAGGTATGCTTAGTTTGTAACGCCTGCACTAAAATTACCTTTTATCTGAAAGTCACTGTGTATCTGTTGGTGCCATTAATGTTTACACCTCTCATCCGCTCGCAATAATCACAGATTCCACTAGCGCAAATTCCATTATGAATATCTAAAAAATATATCAATACTTTATCTGAAGCGATATATTCGTTATTTTTGAGATAACCCATACTCGTATTCATATTGGAAATATCGATAGAAAAACAAATGATCGTAGTCATTTTGACGTGACAACGTCTTATAAATTGGTTTGCCGGGTGACACTTCAAGAAACTCCGTTACGCTCCGCTCACGTTATGCGCTCACAATGAGAGCGAGTGAGAGGCACGCGTTTTAAATATAATTCTTTGTATAAATAAATGTTTTAAATTGTTACTATTATTTCATCCTTCTTCCTACTATACGAATGAATATTCACATTAAAATTATTTTACCACTTAAAGTCGTTGTCACGTAAAACTTTCGCCCGTATACCGACTTTACAGGCAACCAATTTTTTTAAATTCAGACTGAATTTACAAAAGCCTAAACCGCTGACTAATCAAATTCAAGGGACAATTTAAAATTGTTTATGTTCTTAGTGTTTGATCCTAGTGGATAGTAGAGACCTCATTATGTCACCTTTCGCCACACTACAACATTGATAGAAAAGTTTTTTAACCATGCTGATCGGTTAATTAATGTCCATGACCTACCTTTTGAATGCTAATACTAAATATTTGGAAGTTTCCTATACCAGCTTTGCGATTACATTTTTCATATTCGCTATGAGAGCTACGGTCCCGGGATTTGGTTCGAGGCTTGACCTCTGACCCGTGCGCTTAAATTATTGCACACAACCGGTTTGCACATATTCGGAGTCTTTCAAGCACTTATATTGGTATTTATTCTTGTGTCCCGCTCTGGTATGCTAACATGGAAAGAGAAAGAAAGTTGAAGTACGTTTGGTTTGGAATCCGCTTGGTAACAGATTGGCGTTTTTGTTTAGGAAGTACAAAAGTAATTAGAAGATGTATGAACCATTTATTGCGAGGATTAATTTATATTAGTATTATAGAAAAATGGTGATTTATTTCTAAAAGGATGGGCAATCATTCAACTCTATTTATCTTTTTTTATGGTGTAGGGGGCAAACGAGCAGACGGGTCACCTGATGGTAAATGACTACCGCCGCCCATGGGCACCTGCAACTTAAGAGTCACAAGTGCCTTGCCGCCCTATAAGGTGGGAGTAGGGGTGGAAGAGGAAGAAAGGAGGGGGAGGGTTAGGGTGATTCATAAACCAAAAATTAAAAATAAAATTCTCGTTCTAAAAGGCAATTTTATTCATTTGCCCCTTTAGGTTGATTACCAGACCTACAAAATAAATAAACTACAAGAAAATAATAAAAAAGTATTCTAACGTCATCACACGGTACCTACATATTTAATACCCACACAATGATAACATCTTATATTTTATTGTTCTTTTACGAGATATCGAATTACACAACTTAAACTATTCAACATACAGAAAACAAGCTACTTAATGAACGATTTAGTAAGTTTAGTATAGTTATAATAATAGTTTAGTTTACTGGCCTGTTTGTTGGTCCAGTGGTTAGTGATCCTGAGCTGCGTCAGAGGTCGTGGGCTCCATTCCCATCCAGGACAAATAATTGTGTGATGAGCACGATAATTTGTTCTGTGTCTGGGTGTTATTTATCTAAAATATGTATGTATTTAGTAGTATATAAGTATGTTAATCAGCAGTCTGGTTACCATAGTAGAGGCTCTGCCTCGTTTGGGTTCAGACGGGCGTGTGTATTGTGTGTTAGGTGTTTCGAGTTACTATTATATTGTTATTATTATTCCCTATAGTTAACCCATAGTACAAGCTCTGCTTAGTTGGGTCTAGATAGCGATGAGTAACATGTTATGACAAGATATCCGACATCTTGATAAGTGCAGGTACACAAATAATTCTTCTAAGCACGTTCAAACAAACCAGATATTCGACGTTATAGTATTAGGTTATAGTTCGTTTATAGTTGTATATATATATTATACAATAGCTGAGCATAAAATTATAGTAGATATTGGCGTGAGCGTGAAATAGGTAGAAATATATAAATCAATTTAAACATGTGTGACGGAGCATAACCCCAGGACGGCTCGACCGATTTCTTTGATTTTTTACAGAAAGTTATAACAGTGCTATGAATCCTAGTGTTTTAAGTTTAACGTGTGTATCTGTATGTTTGTGTTACCATAAATATGTCGTATCATAGCTTCTAAACGGATGGACCGATTTTGATTTAGTTTTTTCGTTTGAAAGGTGACTTGATCGAGAGAATTCTTAGCTATAATTCAAGACAAATTGTTCGGCTGTTCGAAGATCATCAGCTCTTTTCTAACCGTTGAAGGGATTTTCGAGTCGGGGGTATTTTAAATTTATATGGCGTGGGTGGCGCGATGGTGTGGATTCACGATTGAACCCGGTAGTTAGAGCTGCAACCGGGTTCTACAAATTCTACTTTTTTATTTTTTTACCAAAATGTTACTGTATTGAAATGTAATTATGAAGCAAAAGTTAATAAATAATATTATTTTGTTCCCTACTGCCATCTGTATGTTATATTAAGTTTCAGAGTAATGTGTCATTGAATTTTAATTTATAGCACCTCTCACTGTTGACTACAAAATATATATTTAATATGTCAATATCAAAACCATAAACCTCTTACCATAGAAATCGAAATACAATATATGATGTATAAGCCCGCACAAACCCATTAAACACCTATTTCTTGCTCCTTTAAAGATGATATCACACGAACAAACAAACCCTTTTGCCAAGTCTCTGTAACAAATAAAGACACAGATTGCGAAGTCACGAACGCAAACTAAATAAAATATTAATTCTGAAACGAGAATATTATCTAAGACAACCGAGGAGCCATTTCAGTCACACCTCTTTAGCACCGCATGGAACTGATAGTTTATGGGGTAGGCTACAGACGTTGAAACAATATTGTTGAAACATTTACTTCAGCCCATGTTTAGAAAACAGATGTTGAACAATGTTTCTTAAATTGTATTACAAATAAACATTTGCTTAACAATTTAATCTAAAAATATTTTTAATACATGTATTTATGAAATACATACATTATACATTTATTTATATAATTATGTTTATGGCAGATATATCATTTGAACCACGACGAAGATTCACTTGAAAATTACGAAATATAAACATTTCAAGAGGTCCTGTTAAATCCTATGTGCTGCAGTTGATATGATAATGACGATAAAATAACGAGTGTTTAAATAGATATAAACAGTTGTATACGTATGCTAGAGCATACGTATACAACTGTTTCTCACAAGCACAAGTTTTTGAGGTCACACACACCTAATTAGTATAGTGTGATTAAGATTTCGTGAGCTACTAATGGGGCGCTTTATGACTTATTGACAGTACACATATTTATTCTTGCTCATAGATTATTACCTTTTGGTTTGACAACCTTCGAAGGAGTTGAAAACTTCTATAAAGTGGGTAATTGACATGCTGGTGTCACTTGCTCATTTGGTGGCTATGACCTTTTTTGCCACCACGGTTGTATATCGAGTATATAACGGAACGAAAATGCAAAAAAAAACTTTGTTAATTACGTAGAGAACACAAAAATATACACAAATAAATCTTAAGGAATGTATGTTCAAGAAATAAGATCTACAGCTTTGTGTATGTTTCATCAGAAAGAGTTTTACAAAATGACATAAAAACTTAAATTGGCAAGTGGAATTTAATGAAAATAATACAATTTTCCACATTTACTGGGCTTAATATCAAGCAGACCGGGATTTCAATAACATCTTCATAAAGATTGTGAATCGCCTTTTTACCACATCAGCATTCCAATACCTACTTCTATCTTGATCAGTGTTATACAGAAAAAAAACTTTATCCGCAAGTTTAGCAATGAACATCTCTTTCAGTACAAACTTTTAAACATGTTTTAAGTTAGTAATATCAACGGCTTATCTTTGAGATTAGAAATGCGTGTTTACTTTATCTTTATGTTGCTATTCGAGGATAGCTTCAAGATATTTATTGGAAAATACGATCGTTTGTGTTTGATATCGGTTTTGATTGCACGTTATATCCCTTATATACCTACATGTTATAATTGAACTTTTGTATTGCAATAATACATTATTTTATCAATGAAACAGAATGATTAAGTGTCACTTTTAGCACTAAGTATTCGACATTACAAATTTTTAACACTCGCCGAATTCAGAGTACCCTACTATTCCATGTTTCACATATTTGACTCGGAAGCAGTTGGCCAGGTAACTATAAAAATGACTTACTGACTTCTACTATTTATTAACAGCCTCGAATATGGAATAGAAAAAAAACTTTATTGTACACCAATAATAAATAAATTACAAGGAAATCGCAGAAACAATATATGTACAATACGCCTTATCGTTAAACTCAATTTCTTACAGACAACCTTTGGATGGACAAAGACGAAACCAAATAAAAGAAATAATAGCATATACCCAAGCACTTAAGTGTTTTTTTTAATACATAAGGCAGTTAAACTTACGGTACATTTGATATTCAATTATTACTACTATAACTCATCATCATTGGTGTCTTTCGTACATTATGTACTCGTACATTACCAACTGTAACCTAATCTCCTTCCTTTCTCTCCCTTTAGGTATTTTTGCTTCCGGCTTGCTTTTGCATGTAGGTGTTCAGATAGTACCCCAGTCCAGATTCGAAGGCCAAGTGCCTTCTCTGCCTAAAACCCTTCAAGGATTCAATAAATCATATTCCTTTTTTAAGGTCGATTGTCCACGATGTACGACTAACGTAGCCAAACTGCCAGACTCACGGCCAAAAGTTCACCAACCGCTCCTTAACCTTTTATTTTAACCTTTCGACCATCAGTCTTCTGTTATGGGCTATATTATAATACCGTTTGAGTACCTACAACATGCTCACCAGTAATTATGTTGTTTGCAATATGATGTATAACATGATCTGTAATTCACGCGTGTTAATAATCAAAATATTAATCTTTTTTTATGGGCCCGTGCTCACTGGCCTCAATTACAGTAGTAGCATAATGATAGAATAATTTATTTTGTTTAAGTACACGAGCAGACATGTGCCATGTTTCTATAACTTTCAATAATTACAATTAAAAAGTAATTGCTTGATAGATATTGCACAATCAAAGGTCTTTTTTTAAGTTACCAAATAGGCAGTCTGCCCAGTTGTCGATCAACAGTCACAGTATGGATAACCTATAGACAGTTATCAGATGAACTATATTTCTATCTATTGTACTTCATCAGTCAAATTATTTTTATTGCTCACAATGTAAATAATGATAAGTAATTTGCAATACTCGTGAAGAATACTTCGCTTTATAGTTTTGCAGTAGCTCCTTACATTAATAAGAAAAGATCCAGTCTAAATTAAAACTATGTACAACAATTTCGAGTTAAAAAACAAATGTCATGTCCGTACGAGTCGATACCTATGTTTTTCTACATGTCAAAGACATGTCACTCACAACTTTTTGGGTCATTATACAGAGTTGGTATGGACTTGCAACTGAAATCCTAATAACATATAATTACATTCATAAAATATATGTTAATAATAATACGTGAAGAGAATTATTTGTACCCCTTTTTAAGCATAATGCGCGAAAGAAGGAATCTAATATTTGGATTACTTAAAGTTTTTATGTAGAAGAAGTGCAGAATGCTAAAAGAAATTAAGAACATGTTTTAACAAAAAAAAATTGATTGTAATAACTATAAATTTAAAATACCCCCCTGACTCGAAAATCTCTTCAATGATTAGAAAAGAACTGATGATCTTCGAACAGCTAAACTGATTTTCTTGAATTATATCTAAGACCATCCTCGATCAAATTACATTTCAAACAAAAAAAACGCACTTAAATCGGTCCATTCGTTTAGGAGATACGATGCCACAGGCAGAAACAGAGACACATCAAACTTATAACACCCGTCTTTTTGCGTCAGGGGCCAGGGGTTAAAAACGGCTAAAGTCTACGAGTGTCCAAAATAAACGTTGACCTGTCATGATAGGGAAATTTATACAATGACAGTTCAACTTATAGTGGTTAATAAAATAAAACCAAATATTCAAAGTTCAATAATGTTAGTGAATTATAGTCGAACTTTGACTAGCAGGCGATCTTTATACAGATACGACAGGTACAGTATACCGAAATATAATCAAGCCAAGGTTCATAGTTGATAATTTTTTCTCATAAATTTTAGATACTAGGACAAACATTTTCGCGAAATAGAACCACTTTGCCGGCGTCGTATCATAATGCAAATTGTGTATCAGTGCGCGTGTGCAGTGTGGGCGCGTCAATGGTCACGCACGTAGCGACGCGTTTTGTAACCTTTATGCGGTATAAGTCGCAGAACTTATCTACAAGCGTAAGTCATAAACTTTATCAGTTTAGATACACAAATAACAGTTTCATTTTGTTAAAAATGTTATTTAGATGATCATTTTCTCTTGCGATAACTAACTAAAATAATAAAGTAGATACTGCAAGGAAAGGAAATCTCGTTAAGCTAATAGAGCTCAGAACGTGGTTGTGGGTTTAAAAATTAAATAAAAACGCTTCAGTTCAACACTTTTCACACACAATCAACTTTTAACACCATGGCTACAAACATAGAGGACCATCAGACGTGGGCCATAATGGTGGGCTCGTTATGATTAAGCGGATAATTTTGGACTATCTATGAAGTATGATGATTATTACGTGCTTTCGCCTATCTATGAAAGATGAAGCCTTGTACATCACCTCTGAGATGATAAAATTTATGGTAAATCGGATGACGGATTTGCAGCCAAATGTTCTTGTTTTTGTATGTCATGGTGGCGTTTTCTAGTCGCACATTAATTACAAAACATGTTCGGCTTGAAAAATGCAGATGCAGAAAGATATTTTTTTTTATGAGATAGGGGGCAAACTGGCAGACGTGCCACCTGAGGGGAAGTGACTACCGGCGCCCATGGACACTTTCAATTCAAGAGTCTCAAGTGCGTTGCCGACCTTTGAGGCGGGAGTAAAGGATGGGTGGGAGTTGGGAAAGGACGGGAGTGGGGTTGGGCCTTCGGTAACCTCACTCATTCGGCGAAACAGAATGGAAGCATTTATTCACGGCCGATTTTCTGTGAGGCCGGTCACTCACATCACTCCGGTCGAGCCAGCCCATACGTGCTGAAGGTGAGAGCTAAATATTAGCCGATTTCTAGTGTCAACCCAAAATTTAATAATATTTTAATTTATTTTATTATAAATGTACTCTTGACTTAATCGCTATAATAATAATAAGGTACAATACCTTTTTTGGTTACCCAAAGCGTCACGGTAGCATCGGGCCCTTCCATACATTAAAAAAAATTCTGTAGATATAGTAAAAAATTGCAGCCTAATAATTAATATTACTTTACTATTCTATCTAAGTACATTTTTTATACTTACGTATTCTATCATGGTGCTGTTAATGAAAGCACGTGAATTAAAGAATGAGAAATTAGTCTCTAAACCACATTTGATCACAATAATGTTACCGAAGAGAATAACATAATATGACGTTTATGTGGGCACGGCATGCGCTCGGCTACTCTGACAAAGTACGAAATAAACGTAGGACGTTGGCTATCCTGATGCAACATAGGTACTGTTAGCTTGCGGGCATGCGTAATGTAAAACTGTATTTTACTATAACTCAAGTTTACTGCCAATCATTCTACTTATCCATTCAGTCTTTTAGATGAGCCTGTTAAACATTTCATTAATTTATTGACTTTTAGCTTGTCACGGGCACGGGCACATGACACGGACTGTCATGATAGATTTTGCGTCAAAAACACTTTTTTATGTGCACTTCTTTGACTGTGATGGTGAGGTCAGTCATTGGGCTAGGTAAATTGTTATTTTTCCTGTAAAGATGTTTTTTTGTGGTTGGCTCGTCACCTATCACCTAGCTGATAGAATGTTAGTTTTATACACTTCTGCCTACCTATATGTAAAACATACCTTATATCCCATGACTTCCCTAATGGAAAGTTGCTACAGCTCCGGAAAAGCTGAAAGTCATCACGAGTGTCAGAGAGAACAAAAAAATTGGAGACTACTCATGATTAGGAGCGCTAAAGAAAATAAGAAGCGTTTTGTTTTGTGAATTGTGTTCGAGTTTCGACAACTTATCTTATTTATATTTTAATGTGATAAGATAAGCAAACAACTTAAGACAGTAGAAATAGGGTGATCTATAATGCATCACATCACACCAATAATAATGCTACACATTTACCTAGCGCATTCAAGGCTCTAGTAGAAGGTATTATCTACCAACAAGAAATAGAATACAAAATTGGTGTTTGATTATTTGTATTAGAATTAAAAAACAAAATCCTTATTGAATAACGTCCGTAAGCTACGGTGATCGTTTTCCAGGCCAACCACCACTAAAGGTATTAAAAAAATATGTTGAAATGTTAAAATAAACACATAGCTGGTAAGATTTGACAATACTTGAACAGTCTTGTAACAAGTCGAGTTCAAGTGTATGACGCAGTTTCTCAGATTAAATTCAAACTTCGAAGCCGAATACAATGAAGTTTGTACATGTATTTACCCTAAAGCTTACAACTTCCTTGAACATACTAAATAGTTGAAGATAATCCAGTTCACCACGACACGTGTCTCGCACGTACGGTACGATTGGCGAGCACGAGCGCCGTTCTCACGCCGCCGACGCCCGGGGGCAGAGCGCGGGCACGACTCACTACAGATATAAAATTAATTTATCTATAAGTAATGACTCCATGTAATAGGATAATAAGAAGACTTTTGCTCAAGTATCACGTTTAAGGTTTAGTGAAAGTTCTTCAAAAATTGCGCTGAGTTTTAGCGTTGTTTTCAAGAAAACGCTTCGTAGCAATAAAACCACTTATTGAGAGTATTGATTTTAAAAAAAGTGTATATTATCATAACGAACAAACGACAAAAAAAGGAGTCATTTTGAATACAGTAAGTTAATTGGCAAGTAAATTAGTGTGTGGTACATTAGTTAAAGTAGAAAGCAGATAGCAATAAAGTAGAACACACATTTAAACGCAGAAATATCGTAACTAGTTATTTGTCATCTTAGTGGTGATTATAGGAAAAAACTCTGAACTGAAGAAGATAGAAAAAAATAAGTTACAGTGTACATATAACTCTACTGAAAGCAAAAAGGTTACTATATGGAGCTGGCCAAAACTGATGCTGTATTATTAATATACAGTATAATTTAGAATGTTTTGCACAAAATTATTTGCTAAAAATAAACTAAAACTAAAAAAAACTCCAAGTGTCTAATTTTATTATGAACGGTTTCGGAGTAATCCTAAGACAACCACCGTAAAAAAAAAAAATTTAAATTCCCCCAAAAAATTCTTTTAAGAAATTTAATGCCCTTTAATTTGACCTCCTCAAAAAGTATGTACGATGATTTGCTGAGGAGATATCGTTGATCAAAGTAAAAAGTCCTTTTTAACTTTGACAATCAATAACTTGAGAAATAGTGATCGTAAAGGGAATCAAAGTAGGGTTTTGAAAAACATTCCCTATAAGTTTTTAACAGTGGCTTTTGATGAACAAATTTTTTTCGAAGCGATACTTCGGACTGAAAAAACGATCACAATTTGCAAATTTAAGGATATTTGAATAACTTGATAAAACTTTGGATATAATTGATGAACGAAGGATATCGTCGGTAATTTTTCAACCTTAAAGTGTCCCGGAAAAACTGTCTGCGCGGTCGGGTGTACGCTTCTTACACACGTGTGTGTGTGTGTGTGCGTGCGTGTGTGTATGTGGTTCTTTAGGAGGAATGAGACTCGGTGATTCGTCAGTTCCACCGTATTTAACGACTCCAAACTTATCGTCCAAAGAGTGTGTGTGCATGTGTGTGTTTGTGTATGTATGTTTGTGCGTATGTGTGTGTGCGTATGTGTGTGTGTGTGTGTGTGTGTGTGTGTATGTGTGTATTTGTTTCTACAGGAGGAAAGAGTCCCTATGGTCCATGCTCAACTCATGCTCCAAACAGAGTGTATACACACTCTGTTTAGTACGTAGTTGCGTTAGTGTACGTGTGTGTGTGTGTGTTCTGTTTATTTGTCTGTCTTGTTGAAGGGCTTCTGCAGTTTCAGGCACAATAGTAGTAACACGTATTGCCACCTCTATTTTGGACTACAGCTTGTAAGCGCTCCCGCATGTTAATCATCACAAGCATCGCCGAATGTCACGCTGCGAAATCCCTTGGCAACATCGTAACAACACCCCAACAATTTTTTGCAAATTATCCAGTTGCGGATAGTCTCGCCGCAATCGACACCCAAACATGTCCCGCACATGGTCAATTGGGTTCAAATCGGGACTCAAAGCCGGATGATTCAGTGTTAGCACGTTGTTGACACGAAAAAAATTTCACGTACGAATTGCGGTATGAGGATGAGCATTATCCTGCATCAAAATTAACCGTCTTGCTTCCATTCGTCCGCACATAGGCAGAACGTGTGGTTCCAGAATTTCATTGACGTACCTTTAGGCAGTCAACGTCCCACGAACGATTACCAACCGGGTTCTGGTATTGACGGATACGCCTGCCCATACCATTACCGATCCATCATTGTATGCTGCAACCGGTCTCGTAAAACGATCGCGATGTCGGTCCCCACAACAACGCCAAAAAAGAGATCGCCTATCGTTGCCACGAAGACAAAACCAGGATTCATCAGTGAATAACACGCTGGTCCATTGTCTGTGACCCCAACGGTGATGATCACTCGCATAGGCCAATCGGGCGCGACGTTGTCTCGGAGTAAGCATAGGCGATTATGCATCGAACACCTAGCCCTTGCTCTCGAAAGCGATTTCGAGTTGTTGAAGCCGTAATGTGTTGCTGGGGAGGACGTTGTCGGCGATTACAGAACTGATGAGCGATCGTAAATGCATGCGTAATAGGGTTTCGACCAGCTTCTCGAATGATAGCTCGATCATCACACTCGGTAGTGATTTGTTGTCTACCTTGACCTGGACGACGATTGTACCTATGAGTCTCGTTGAATCGCGCATAGGCGCGACTGATAACGGACTGACTCACTCCCATTCTAGCTACTTTCAGATTTTTTCAATAATTAATCTTGTGTGTAAAAAATAGGAATCGAAAAATTACATTACATTCCTAAACACTAAGAAAAATAAAATCGCAGCGCATTAAAATTTTCAGGGTTTTTCTTTAAGATTGAAGAAATTACCGACGACATTCTTCGTTCATCTATTATATCCAAAGTTATTCCAAGTTTTTCAAATATCCTTAAATAGGCAAATTTTGATCGTTTTTTCAGTCCAAAGTATCGCTTCGAAAAAAATTTGTTCATCAAAAGCCACTGTTAAAATCTTATAGGGAATTAATTAAAACCCTTACTTACTTTACTTTAATTACTTGTACAATCATTATTTCCCGAGTTATTGATTGTCAAAGTTAAAAAGAACTTTTTTGCTTTGATCCACGATATGTCCGCAGCAAATCCTTGTACATACTTTTGAGGACGTCAACTTAAAGGGCATTAAATTTCCTAAAAGATCTTTGCAGTGGAATTTAAAACAAAGTTTTTTTGAAGCCCGTATACCTTTTTGAAGAGAAACAAAAATTTTTAAATATTTTTTTTCTGTACTTGTCTTAGGATTACTCTACTATACCACAGATCCAAAAACTAGACACCTGAAGCTACAATTTGCTTTTTTTGCTGTGCTATTTTTTCTGAGTCTGAGTGCCTGTTGAAAATTACCCAAAAATTTGGAATTTTGTTTTATTACTTAATTTTTGTGACTATCAATCAATCAGCCTACCGTAGTCCGCTGCTGGACATAGGACTCTCCCAATGCCCGCCCCAGCAGTCGGTCCTCCGCCTACAGAGTAGGTACATGCCTAGGTATATTTTTTCACATTATTATATAAGAGGTCTAAAATAATTATTATTAGGTTTCAAATTTAGTTGACAAAAATGATTAAATTAGTCTTATTACCTAATCTTAATTCTCGTAAAACATTAATAAATATGCTCTGGTTCATATAAACCCGGTTTGTGCCGTTCACATTAAGCACTTTCATTTTCAGTCGTACTACAATCCAACTCACTCCTTATTAATATCATACATTTGTATAACACCACACAATCTCTACTGACTTTGACAGCTCGGAACCATAACAATTTTTCACCTCAAACTTAATAGGGAAATTAATACGCCCATAAACTTACGTAGAAGCGGGACATTACTCAATATCAATAACTTAATTTCCTGCGCCATCAATCTCTAGATTGGACTGATATCAAGATGAGTTTATCACAGTTTTATTACCGCATATGTCACTCCCACCGAAACTAAAATAATGTGGTCATACTAGTTTATATATTGTGTTGGTACTTTGGCTTTCTCCACGCTATCTCGTGATTTACTGACTCGCCAAACGTGTCTGGCACTTTTCGGTAGATTTTAGTTGAATTAGGTAACGTCCATAAATTTATGATCGGTTTGGTCGCCCTATTTCATTTTAGGTTAGTAACTGTTGATTTTGAAAACTGTTATTTATAACTTGTGCGTAAATTTTTAGGTATATCTACTCAATTTCTAAGTGATACAGAACTTGCACTAAAATCACAATTCTTCGCGTTAGTAGGTGAGTAGACTTTAGATTTTAGAAAATTATAATTAATACACACGATTAAACACATAATTTAAATGTTATCTAAGATTTACCTAAACATGTGTAGGTACTTTATAACAGTACCTACAAAGTAACAGATCCTTCACCTACCTTTAGTGTTATACAAAACAGACTTAAAGAAATACTATAATTTGGAATCTAACACCCGTTTTCCAAATTATTCTTCTCCAAAGACATCACTAGAAACCAGAACAGACATAAAGCCATAACGATGTATTACCTCCCATTGACACTACCATTACGCGGCGGTACTTAAAGAAAATTATTATTAGGTCATGGGTCGACCACCATACATATGCCATGAAATGTAGGCGATAAAACCTCGATCGTTCGGATCGAGTTGGACTTACATTATATTAGTGGAGATGGTTATTAGTTTCTAGTAGCAATAAAGTTTTCTGTTGTCTATGCAGTGTAAATCTTCCATGTGGTTAAGCAACCTTACCGCAATCAGTGTTCAGGTGGATAATCGATATTTCTTTTTAACTTAAATGTTTTACCTGGAAGGTAGTTCTAGGCCTTCAAGAACATTTGAGAAGTAAAACCTACGATGAATTCATCTTTATAGATAGAATACACAGTAGGTATGTATGCTCAAATATCATGAGCATTCATCGCAAATACGATCGTAGTAAAATACCTTTGGGTCACACAGCACATTATAAGGAAGGTTTACCTTAAAAAAACGCGTGTGGTGTACCTACGAAGTTTCTTTCGTTATATATTATGTAAAATATAGTAAACAAACTGTGCCCGCGACTTCGCCCGCGTGGAATAGTGTATTTATATCGAATCAACAGCCTAGAAAATAAGTTTCAAATTCTAAATATTATGATACTTCCATACAACTTTTCTTCCCCACTTTTCAAACCCTTTTTTCGCATTAAAAAGTAGCCTATGTCCTTTCTCAGGCTCTAGACTATCAGTGTACCAAACTTCATTTAAATCGGTTCAGTAGTTTTGTGGAGAAAGGGCGACAGACAGACAGACTAATTTAAGAGCTACTTTCGCATTTATAAAATTAGTAAGGAAAAGTAAGGATATTGTAAAAACTCGAAATTAAAATTGCTCCATCTGTGAAAGTTGCTGTAACTAATACACGGATAATCATTAAACAAGATATTACAGTAGTATAGCGCAGCATCCACAAATGGCAGAAAAATAAAAAAAAAACAACTCGCGGTCAGCATTTTTCGTTGCGCTAACACTTTTTTCAGTGTAAGGTGCGATAAGGAACTTTGTTCCAAAACAACTTGTAGTAATACATTTCTTGAGTATTACTATGTTTGGTCTGGTCTGGTAGAGATCGCTTTCAGCGACAAGACCGCCCATTCTACTCTGATTTGTAATATAATAATTTTTTCAACTGTATTTTATTAATGGTGTACAATAAAGAATATTCTATCTATCTATGTTTATTAACTACTAAACTCAAAATTACTTTAGGAATTGGGTTTATATCGGTGGGTGCAGTTCTTCAAAGCAAGTTCGACACAACCGCTTCAAGTGACAGATACATTAAGCATGGGTAGCATAGAGATTGAGGCGTTTAATGTCGCACTCAGTTTACGCATTTTACTTAGTTTAAAAGGTTCAAGTAGAACGTAGGATGCACCTTTAACCTTCCTTCCATTAGCCAGCTTTCAGTAATTTCTTTTAGTGCTAGGATTAGGATAGGTGTTAGGTTATAAGATGATCAGATACTCTCAAGGGCAAGGAAGCGTCTTAAGTTCTTAACAGCTTTTTAAGTACAGTTTAGCAACTTGGCGTCACATGTTATTTTATATGTGTCAGTGCGGTCTAAATGAGCTTATGCACATGAATATGGACTCTTTTTTACAAGGATATCGTCGTGTGGATCTGTGTAACGATTAAAATCTTTTCTTTCAGAGACTCCTAACGTTGGACATAAAATTGAGATTGAAGTTCCCTTTCTTACTGATATTATTTGTGCTCATCGTACGCCGGTTTAAGGTTATATATAACGTCATAATGGTTATCAGCTTCAATTTGGGATATTTATTCGTATTTTTGTATTTATGTGCATTAGAATTGAGAAGTTATATTTATATTGATAATTTTGAAAAAAACCCACGTGATTATATCTGTCTTTATGAGAGATTTCTTAATTTATGTATTTCCTCTTACGTTAAGATACAATTTTCTCTGCTCTTTCACTCGATTTTACTCGAATTAATCAATTTCAAATATTATATTCTTAAACGGCCCTTTCGTCTAAATCTAAATAACTTTTAATAAGATGAAGATAATTTTCTAATCCATAATAAGAGTAGATACCTGCTCTTCAATGTCGCAAAAATATATTAAAAAAACAAGAAATAAGTTTATATTTACGACATAAAAGTTGTCTGTAAATGTTTGAAGTTCGAAATCGTTCACAGTACCAAGCCGTACTTCCCCACTGTTCTCATGTCAATTGTTGCAATTACCACGCTCTATTGGAGCATGGGTCTTTGTTTGTAGTCGCGATCCGTGACGATGCCTCGATAGTATTGTCTGAGTTCTCTAGCTGTTGCAACACAAGTGCAATGGAGAGATGAACATTATTTGAAGAATTAAAGTACATATATACATTTATATCTGCGTATCAAACACAGATTTGTGAATCTGTTGAGCTGTAAAATTAATCCATTGAGCCTACTAGTAATGTGGATCATACAATACCGTTTTTTTTTTTAATTCATCTACATCAGATAAAATAAAAATATTATGGAAAATGTCTCGTGTGCCTGTCCAAGCGTAATAAAACAATTTAAATATATCAAAAGGATTGAGGAATTGATTAGAAACAACAACATTTAATAGACAATAATATCTTGTTAATGGCAACCGTGAAGCCTAAACAAAAGCCGATGGGGTGTAAATATTAATATTGCTATGTTTCTTATCATACTAATATGGTGACTTGCACTTTCGTTTTTATTCAAAAGGCAAAGAAATGTGCGTACACCTGACTGGAGATAGTGCTTTTCCTTTCCTTTTCTAACAAATGCAAATTTTTGCGTCTTCTACATCGTCGCAAGGCGCTACCAGTGCGGTGAACAGTACCTCCTAAACATGGTCAGTCACTTCTTGATACATATTATGTATGTGCATACATTTCAAAACGGCCAATAACATCATTCGTCAAGTTTTATAAATGGAATAACTCTCTTACACTCACACTTTCGCGTTCGAAATAAAAGTTGAAATGTCTGCAAATCCCAACGAAAATCAGAAGTAAAAGGGAATTAAAAATATTATAACTATATTTTCCTTCTTTTTATTGAGCTTGTTACCTGATCGACTTTATTAGATACCTGCTGCCTAGAGATATGATATTATTTATTTTATAAAGGTAGTACAATAATTATTAAAAAATGAAGCAAGAATTCGAGAACAAAATGTCACATCACTGAAATAGTACCTACTACAAAGTTGACTATCACCACATTCGTTAATCCACTATTGTAAATTAAAGCGCTGAAACTGATAATTTATATTATCTAAATTCTAAGACAATTGTTACAAAATACAAAGTTAAATGAATAAAAGATAAAATATTCCTTGAAATTTCAATTATTAATTACAAAGAATCTTTGAGGAATTGATGGATTCCTCGATACGAGATTAAAAATTCGATTTATACCTAAACGTTACTTTAGTACCAAGTGTACATCTAATCAAATTCAAATTAAGTCTTTAAAATGAGACTCATTAGCTAAATGATTTAATTACAAAAGCGTATTCAAATAAAGTAATTCCATAATCACGACACAGATATAAAAATGCAAATACGAACACATGTTAAGTTAAAATTGCTAACTCAGAATATAATGGAAATATAACAGAAAGCATTAACTTAAGACACGCGTCGGTAATTAATTTGTAATTTTAGAGTCCCATGTTCGATTATTATGATATCGTAAAGGGCCCATCAACGTTCAATCTTTCATAAGAACATCTCTAAGACGATATGTTGAGTGTACGAAGTTGATACAAGTAAGTACTTATCAAGTGTTGTATAAAATCTTTCAATCAATTAGCCTATTCTAGTCCACGGCTGGACATAGGCCTCTCCCAATGTGGGCCATAAAACAAAATTAAAAAGAAAAACTAAAAATAAAATCCAAATCTAAATCTTTATCGTTATTTAAATATAAAATTTCGTGTCAGTTTGTTTGTCCGCGATGAAGTCCTAAACTAATAAACTGATTTTAATGAAATTTTGAACACTGTGTGCAGCTTGGTCCAACTTGAGACATAGGATAGTTTTAATCTTAATTTATGTAGGTATATATTCTTTATTGCAAATTACTTAGCCAGAACAACGGTGCAAAAATTTCTTCGTATTTCATATACAAATTCAAGACATTTTTTTTCAAAGTTTAATAATTTGCCATTTTGTTCCATAACTTGTTGCCATCTTGTAGGTAGTGCCATTGAAAGAAGATATGTAGAAATCTTGGAATTTTTGATCAAAAAACTGCGACAAGTAGTGTTGACAGTCCTCTCTTGATGTTAACCTAACACTACCCAAAGAATTCTGACGAGACCGAAACAGGTAAAAATCCTATGCAAGTTCAGGACTATATGGTGGATGCATAAACACTTCCCAACCAAGCTCTCTCAATCTTTGCTGAGTGGCCAAAGATGTGTGTGGTCTCGTGTTATCATGATGAAAGACCACTCATTGGTTGTTGGCAGTCTGAAATCCGAATCGATGGTTTTGCCCGGCGGTAAAAGCTCATAATGAACGATGGCTTTCCATGTCCGCCATATGCACAGCATCACCTTATAGTGTGTTAATCCGGGTATCGCTGCTGTCTGTGGAGTTTGACTACCCTTTGACCATGATCATTTTCGAACGTTCTCGTCGTAGGTGATCCACTTTTCATCAGCAGTGATCAATCGTTTCAAAAATGGTTCAGTTTCTTTACGTTTCAATAGAGAATCGCAAATGAGCTCGTGTGGCACCCAAATATCAAGCTTTTTTGTACAACCAGACTTTTTCAAATGGGTCAAAACTGTTTTGTGGTCAATGCTTCCTTCGCTTTGTCGTAACTACTAATATACCGATCTTGCTCCACTTTTTCAAAAATGGCATCCACTTTATCCATATGAGGGTGACCACGGCGCGCTGCATCTTTGACATCAAAATTCCCGGACTGAAAACGCTTGAACCAACTTGGTGTTATTTTTACTGACACTGCATTAGGTCCATAAACGTCAATTATTATTTTTTCACGGCTTGTGTCTCATTTTTCCCATTGTTATAACTTCAGAATGTATCGAATTTCTTCGTTAGATTCACTTATTATAAGGCCTAAAAGAGACACAGTAATGAAACGAGGTGAGGCGTATATCAAGCAGTAGGGCGACCTGCTAAACGGTCCTTGAGAGTCAACCCTTAAAGGTAATCTTAATAATTTAATACTAGACTGCCGGTGTCCTACTGTGTTTTAATTGTAGCACTTTGAAAAAGAGTAGGTAGCCGTGAGTTTTCAGTCCAGTTTCCAACCATCGATTCCCTCAGGCTTTTCCGATTGCGTTGTGTTTAATTACGTTGTGAACTCGGTGCTTAGTGTAAATGTAGCTTTTGACTAGTTTTGACCTCCATATAATAATATGTTACTGTGTAAAATATTTCGATTTCGATCCAATTTCAAAACTTTTATTATTTTTGTGACTTCTATACGTAGACTTTTGACGGCAAACATTGTAATAACACTAATACTTAATGCATAACTATCATGAAAGCAGTTACGAATAGCCTTAAATTTTACAATCAAATTATATACAACTTAGACGTTTTTTTTTTCAATTGTTAAACTACCACACCATCCGTCTTATGGTAAGCAGTAACCAGTGTCCATTATTGTTTTAATTAAATTCGTAACAACTATTATAACAGGTCTTAGACCTAATGCAATAATACTTGCAACATTGATGCACCAACTGGTATGGAAGTTTACACTTACAGCCCTTCACTGACAGAATCCTCTGAGCGGTTGTGAATTCTTTCAATATTCAAATTACTAGTAACTAGGTTTAAAAAAATGCTGCGCTTGCATTAAGGTTATTTTTATGCCCCTCGGGAACAGTGTTTTTTTTTTTCTGGCTAAAAATTTTATGATGATCCGTTGAGTAGTTAAGGTGTGAAAGACTAACAAACAAACAAACCGTCTCACAACCACTGCTATAAACTATGAAAATCACTAACTAACAGTAACTGCCATGTTGTTCGTACTTCTCTCCGCACTCAAGTGATTGTTATCAACTTATAATACATTCCTATCCTTTTATAACCTCACTAGTCATCAATATTTATCAACTGAATATACAATAGTATTGCTTTACCAGTATAACCAGTCATATAAATATCTATTAACTCATTTTTATTAAATAGTGAACTGTTTTGTCATCTATTATGGTTTGCCCCTATTTTTAATAAAAAAAAAAAGAGTTTTTGATGTGGCGACAACAAATATTAGTTATGATACCACTAATTTAAATCGTTATTTTCCATGACATGAGTTTAAAGACAAACGCCTATTCCATAACTAAATAGAAAATATATTCGAATAACCACTGTTAATTAGTGATAAGTTGTCTTTTCTAACATTCTGCTGTAATAATATCACTCTGTTTTCGATAATAATATCTCTTTAATAACAAAACTCAGTAACTTCTCTTTTTTTCGTTAAACGACTGTCGATAATGAAAATACATAAATATGAAATTAGGTCATCAAATGATTAGACTAGTTCACAGTTGGACTTCGCTCCTGCCCTGGCAGCCCTGGCGACCCTACATATCGATAGAAATATAACGCTATGCAAATAATTCTACTGCACTACTTCCCCAGTTGATCGGCTCCAATAGGGAATATGCATGTTCTTTAAATTTACTTGATTTTTTTCCCTTGAATCTTTATTGTCCAGATATTATGCCTAAACAATTATTTTCTTATTTAGTTCGTCTTTAATTGCAAAAAATATTAACTAAAATATGCAAAATAAGGGCGCGAAATTCAACTTTGCAAAACGCATCACTATTGGTCGAACCAAAACATGACGTCACATTCCACGTCCTGTCATTTATCGGCGCCGATATTCGTAGTGTTACGGAGAAAGATAGGTGTTCCTGTGGTTTTGGCCATTAGCTAGTACAATTTAAGAATTCTAGTGATATTAGAAATCATCTAGGACGATGACTGAAAGCGGTTTTGTAAAGCAGTTTCTCCTTGATATTTAAAACAAATATAAGTTACTGCGGAATAATTCACACTATACTAGCAATTAAATTGTAATATACTTATATTAAAGTGATCTTCACAACAATATAAACACAATATTAAAGATACTTCATCTCTTCTCATTAATTTACATTATTGTTTTTGTATTTTCGCATCTCTTGGTACAGGAAAAAATACTTTATTGGGTGTACTTCTTATAGTATTTTTACACTTAGAGACAAGGCAATACCTTTAAAATGGTTTTTAACTTTGTCGATCGTCTAGTAATTACAATAAATAGTACCTAATTACAACTGAAAATCGATATAAAATTACTGTAACATTTCAAGTAAGTATACTAAGTTTATGAAACAAACACTGAGCGTGGCATGTGACTTCATCCAAGCCCGCAAAATATGGCGGCGTTCAAACAGATCAAATTTTATCGATGATTTCAATGTTATTTTAAAAATTAATTTGAACATTGCCAAGGTTATTTATATTTTTAATTAGGGTAGAATGATGGAATAAGTTAATAAAAATTAAAAAAAGTACAAGCATATTCCCTATTCAAGCAAAAATTTGCCGTGCTCTACATATTACGTCATTTAACTCGATATCGATTTGTATTAAGGCTGACCAACTAGGGAACTACTCCAACTCTTAACTAGGGTTATAGTTTTTCACAAAAATACGTAATTACTGTTTGAAATTACGAAAACCAATCAATATATTTATTATACCTACTGCAGTTTAACAAAATAGGGTAAGAAGGGATGTCCGTTTTCACATTGGGATATTCGTGACTAATGACCGAAACAAGATACGTATCATATTTTAAGTAACAGGTAACATCATAATTATAAAGAAACCACATTCTACTCTTAAAATTCATGAGAAAAGAACAAGAAAAATAAAGTAACAAAATGAGGTTTCTCTAAGGAAACATTAAGAAGGTATAAACTCATTTTGTATTTGGCAAATCATCACTTTGGCAGGATTGGCGGTATTAAAATTATCGAGGAATCTGTGACAGGCTTAAATACTACAAATTGTTTAACGTTTGTGTTGTATGTTTAAATCAGGTACTTATCCCATACCATCTATGGATCTCTTGAGACTGAATGAAGTACTTAATTATATGGCTAAATTTTAATGCCTGATAAAGTTATTGGTACTTATTATTTATATAAAGTTTATCTACGACAAGTAAAGGTGGACAACATTAAGTTTTACGGATATCATTAAGTTGCATTGATAGAAGAATGTCTCATGAATTTACGGCGCTATGTTGTTTTATTATATGATTATAATTTTGCCGGCAGCGTATTTCTATACTTTAGCTATTTCTATTACACTAAACTATAAAAATAACTTTGTAATTTGTATGTGTAATTTATTAATTTAAGGCCTTGCCTTAATCATTACAATAATCTGTTTCCAAATACAAATACTTCCGATTATTTTTATATTCATAAAGGGATCTATGTTTTTAAAATTTAATCACATATAACTAAAACTAAATATTAACTGTAAATATTATTTATAAATTATAATAAAATATTATCAAATGAAGCATACTAGTTGTACGTATAATATCTAATATTGACTCAATCATATGGTATAGGTATAGGTGATATTTCTTTCATCGTAACATATGGTAAGGTTCTTCACTCAATTATCCCTTTACCGATGCGCGTGACCCACTGACAAAACAAGCGACGCGATAGCAGCATCATATTGTTTTCCCATAACCCGAACGATTCCATTCAGAATCTCATTACACTTGAAAGGGGTTACAACAAATCTGGCGCAACGTTTTCTCATGGACGTGTCTGTCGTTAGGGCAGCGTGAGGTGACCATTACTGCGTACAAAGAGTTGCCTAAAATAGAGAGCTTTTGTGAGGCGGGAAGACAGACGAGGAATGAGGTGGGGGCGGGGCGGTCGCCGGCTGCCCGCCGGCTCAGTCGCGCCGCGCCGTACAGCCGCCTCGCACGTTGCATTACGGAACGTGCCTCTCGAACAGCGCACGCGCACGCGAGACCCTCCCCCGCGCCGCCCCTCGTTCAACACGTGCACACAATACTATCAAAAGCCTTCATCGATGATAACCAACTCACTTGAATAAGGTTTCACCATGCAAGAGCAAAATTCTTCAAGATCCAGCAAGTCCACGTTAAATTCATTGGAGAGCGCGATTATTAAACTGAAAAACAACTTACAGATACAGGATACCAAGACCACCGATATGAATATTTTACTAGCAGCTGATCCACCGTCGCCTCATGCGGAAACTAAAGCAAATTCAAGTAAGAGCCCTAGTTCCACTACATCTACAAATATAAATTTGTCTATTGCATCAGCAGCGTTGTTACAAGAAAACATGTTACAAAGATCACTACAAGGAGTAGTAATATCGCTACAAAATGCAATGATGAATTCATTACAACAAGCAGCACTTTTGCCGTCCAACTCTGCCGCAGCAGCTGCCTTAAACTTACAAGCTCTAGAATCTTATTTAACATTGCAACGTCTGACTTCTGTATCATCGGTTAACACAGCTCAACCAAATACATCAGAAACTAGTTCATCATCAAAACAAGACATTTTAAGAATAGCGACGGCAAGTGCAAAAATCAGTGAAATAGACGCGTCTGACACCTCAAAACAATTCTCCCCTAAAACTCCTGAAGAATATCCACTTTCTGATGCAATAGCCGCTGAAGACGTTGACTTATCAGAAGAAGTAGAGGAAGACTTAGCACTTCTTGACAATGAAGATGAATTTACTTTGGAACAACACCTAGAATCAACATCAAAAGGTTATGGATATGGCTCATCACAAAGTTTAGACAATGGATATCCGAGCCTTCTAATGAATGCAATGTATCAACAACAAATGAATGGAAGTCCATCACAAGCCCCTCTGTCTCCACAGGCCTCAAACTCTTCAAAATCAACAAATAGTTCCACGTCGTCAACAGGAAGTAGTGTATCAAATAAACAAAAAACAGGTGGGGGTGGACCTAGGACAAAGAAACAATTTATCTGCAAGTTTTGTAACCGACAATTCACCAAATCTTATAACTTACTAATTCACGAAAGGACACACACAGATGAACGGCCATACTCGTGTGACATATGCGGGAAAGCTTTCCGACGGCAAGACCACCTTCGAGATCACAGGTAAAAATAAAATGTATGCATGTTCTATTCGAATCTAATCGAATTATAAGTTCCACATCATTTGAATAATACTTTAAAAAAAGTATCACCGACTTCAATGTGTAATAAGCTGTATTCTTTATCCCTTCATTTTCCACCCTTAGAAGTGAAATAATTTTCTTAAATTGAAATGGAACAAACCTTGAGTACAAACAGTTCAATTAAAAAAAGAATGATTGAAATCGGTTCACAAATGGCAAAGATATTAAGTACACATAAAAAAAAAACAAAAAATCTATTGAATTGAGACGAGATAAATTGAGAGATCTCTCTTTTGAAGTCGGTCAATCACTATCCTAAAATTGTTTTATATGACAAGTATAAGTTGGACTATTCGACTCATATGTTTATTTTTTCAACTATCACCCATATCTCATTCATACTTATGATCAATTGAGCTTCAACCTTTTTTGTTTTCACAAAACACTATTTAAGTAGGATTGGTAGAAAAGCAGATGAACTTCAATTATGTTTTTTAACCACAAAAGATCCCTGTGGCGTAGCTTTCAAATAAGATAAAACAATCTTATAACCGTGTCGAGAAACATTTTAAAGGTTCACGATACTCATTTTTCGATATCAATAAAAGATTTTGGTCGTCGGGTTTCAACGCAAAACGTTATGAGAAACTTTTGAATAATGGTGAGGAACGAATAAAAATATTTTAAAACAAAAAGGGTTAAGTATGGACCGAGCAGATGGTATCGACAAGTCTTTCGTCACGCTCGTAAATTATTTCACAAAAACCGCCGCTAATCTCACGAGACGATGTTTTAATTTTGGCTTTTCATTTTGTTTTCTTCTCGACTTCTTCGCATTCCTTATAAATCTCTGAGCGTATCTTCCTTAATATCAAAATATTTATCCTTTAAAACGACTTTACAATGCTCTCGAATAAGATGTAATTGACCGTTACAAGAATTCGAATTCCAAACATCTCGAATCTCGAACACAATATATATGATAATAGCTTTACAACAACTCTTAATCTATTTCTCCACTTATCTTTTCGGGATCCCCACCCAAAAAGAGTTAAAGGTGTTGAATTTTTACACCTGTCTCTCGGCGATTTCCTCCCAAATCACCGTATCTCTGTGGCAATAAAATAAATTTCATGTAGACGCCGGAGGGTTAACCCGAGCTCGGCCCTGCCCGGCCCGGGCTGTCAATGTTCAATCGATGTCCGTTGACACGATACATTATAATGGACCGAAGCGGGCATTCGACGGGTTTTAACAAAGCACGTGGTGATCCTGACGTGAGGATTAATATGGATGACAAAAAAAATAAAAAGATCTGTAAATATCTTGCGCACACAAAATCAAGTTTCGTTACTCAAGACGTTCACTTTTTTTTGTGTAGATTGAAAGGATAATGGACCCAAATTTATTTGTAGTGTGTTTAGTAATTGAAAGTCTGAAATTATGCGTACTTAATTTTGAAATTCATGCATGATTTATTAATAATTAACGATAATTAGCATAGAGAACAAGAATTTCATAGGCCATCGGTCCGCATTGGAGAATTAATTAATCAGTGTTGTCGCGTTGGTTCAAGTTAGGCCTAACGCGGCGCTTGCGCCGGTGTCACAGCACGCTCGACTGCGCGCGCGCCGGTCCCATCGTAAGCACCATCATCAGCGTGTTTTAATATTGAAATTATTATTTCATTCATCATCTTGTAACCCTATTTTATCGTCACCGATCTAACTAATCCCGACGATTATAACATGTATTACGTTACTTTGAGCGGCTCGTAATTTTCTTGTTTTGAATCTGTTTGTTTATACGATACGGAGATAATTTTCTTGAATTGTATACTCGATGGCCGATCTCTCGTGCTGTGTTATTATTGATTACACGTTACCCGGTGTGTTAATTATACGTTGTATAGTTAAATTTAATTTGAAATCAGTTGCTATCAACATTTGTGAGAAACATGCCGTATGTTTTATTATAATTAAATGTTATCTCCGCATAATTATATACCGTGTTTATTGGGTGTAAATCCAATAAAACATCATTTATAGTTCTCCTAAAACCATTTTTCTTAATTTAATTTTGATGGTTTAGTTTTGATATTTACCACCGAGGTGCACTTTTATTGCAAGTCTTATGAATATACGGACTCATATATTCACAATTCTTGAAATAAAAGTGAACAAGAGAAGAAATTTATTACCAATAACCCCTGGGCTCTTGTTTGCTCCCCGTCTGCTTCCACAAAGTGTTTTGCACGCGAGAGTCAATGTTTTGGCGCCTAAAGACATGACGTATTTATTGAGCTCAACTCTTCATATTTAAATGATATAGTATACCGGCAATAAATAAAGCTTACACCTTGTTTAAATTAATCATGAAGCAACGTATTGTCAGGATATTGGAGTTCTTGAAGTTCTCAGTCTTCATCTTATGTTTCGTTATGAACATTCAAATATTAATATTCTTAGCAGGGTGGCTTGGTCTGTTAAACATGTTACCAGCAGACCTAGGTTGGTCTTCTGCAATACCTAGACAAACATTTCTCATTTAGTATTTGCGTTATGCATTATCCAATACAAAAAAAATAACATGATACCAAAACTTCAATCTCAAAACATATACACATATTCAGCTCTAACAAGAAAACCTCTCTTTCAGATACATCCATTCGAAGGAGAAACCATTCAAATGCCTAGAATGCGGAAAGGGTTTTTGTCAATCAAGAACTTTAGCTGTCCACAAAATATTACACATGGAGGAGTCTCCTCATAAGTGCCCAGTTTGCAGCCGAAGTTTTAACCAAAGGTCGAATTTGAAGACCCACTTGCTGACTCATACAGACATCAAGCCATATAACTGTTCATCTTGCGGGAAGGTGTTTAGAAGAAATTGTGACCTAAGACGTCACAGTCTGACACACAACCTTGTTGGCATTTCCTCGGTGAATACTTCTCCAAGTGGCAGTAACGGCAAAAGTCCTCTACTTAATCCAAACTTTCCAATCGACAGCTTAGACACAGAAGATGAAAATTAAAAGTTAATTTTAATAGTGGCATATGCAAAAAGACTGATTTTTACTCCTAAAACGGTGCCTTCTAGAATTAAGTTTAGTACTAATTTGCGCCACAAGAGCTTAGTTTGGGATATAAATTATTCTTCTTACACATTATTTATGTTTGAAATTCAGTGTTTTTACTTGATTTATCGGTGATTTAGTAGTTTATACAAACTAGTTAGGCAGTGGCAACTAGGGTGTAGTGATAAATTTTGCAATATCCTTACGATTCTGGGTTTAGTATTATTTAGTTGTAACTTTCTTAAAACTTGTACATTTTCTGATCTCATTTTGTGTGTAAATATAGATTATGGACTAAGTCAATTCCTGCGTTCCGTCCTGAATAGTATTTTTGTAGAAAAGTGTATTCTTGTATATGAAAGTTGTGTAAAGTAATGTCTTCCTGTATTTTGAGATATTAAAGAATTAATACCGATTTCAACTCGGAAGTTTATTGTATTATTCAAGATCTTGTTTAGATTTTATTTGTATTGTAATTAAATTGATGAATTTGACAAATTATTTTTATTTCGCTTTCGTGAAAAGTCACACCATTTTGTTATTTAGATTTTTTTTACCTGTGAAATATGTCACTTAATAGATATGACTGTCATTAGAAATAATAGATAAAGTTGTAGTCCCATAATCTCAGTCATCAATATTGAGGACATTTTAAAGAGTTGATAGTTGGTATATCAAATCTTTTACTTGCTTCTATAAATAAATTCAGTTTGTTTCAGTTCAGACTTTATATCTGAAATTGTTAAATCAAAACGAATTAGAATATAGCTTATTTGTCTTTTAGTTTGTGTAGTTATTTTTAAAAACGTAATTAGTTAATACCAGACTAAAGTGATCTTGTAAATCAATTAGTGTTAGCGTTGGTATTATAAGCTTCTGCATGATTCATAAAAATAAAAACCAGTAGAAACTACAGCTACACTATATATATTTGAGGCACAAACCTAAAAGGATATTCAGAATAAAAACAGGATTCCAGATTAAAAATCTCTTCAATTATAGGAATAAAGGAAAAATAATAAAAGATTTAATGAATCCAATCTGGAATAGTTAAAATAATAAAAGACGATCTGTATTACCTGTAAAGAGTTTGTGTGTCTGATTGTTAAGTTAGAAAGAAATATTGAGACGACTTGCCTATAACATATAAAATATGACCCTGCCTATGGTAACCATATTGGTAATATAGTAAAATCAAAGCCAAATGCAATAATACATTATCAAATACAAAATGCTACACCTGCATCCTTACGTAGAGCACATTAATAATTTTCTTGTTAAATTATGTTATTTCTTCAGCTTCTACGCTATATATCCAGATATAAAATAGATATACATACATACAATAGAAGAACTGCAATGCAAGTAAGAAGAAAAATATCAATTCTCCAAGAACGACCATTAACTAATTGTTTAAAACACAACAAATTTTACTTGGTTAGAATCGCAATAAGATCTTTGCGTTATTAAAGATTTCGTTAGTGTTCCAACAATACGTTTAATAAATGATACTTGAATACTAAACTTTGGATACTTGTATTCTACGAAAGTGCATTACCTCCTTGAATAAAGATTAAAACTGTTACTGTCGACGTTACTGATCGTACTTTATTAAGTACATAGGTTTTCTTTAGATTTATTATTAGAAACGCTTATTTATTTGCTTAGTCTACACAGGGTTAACCAGGAGGGGTGACCGATTTAATGAGAAACAACCAGACTGAGGTTGTTAAGAAATGAAATAGTTCAATGTTTCTTCACAAACTCATCATCACTAAGCGTATTTCCAGGACGACTCTGACGTTGTAACTAAGACGATCTGCGTACCTCTATCAATATGCAAGTGATTAGCAGCTGTGACAGCAGCAGGAATGTCTGAAAGTTACCTTTTAACACCATAACTTCTGTGTGTCTTAGAGTTCTTCGCAAATTCTTCCGTGATTATGAAATGCTGAGTAACAGTAATGAAATTCTTCTAATCGATAGTGTTGATGATTTTACTAATGGGGTAACCTTTCCAGTGGTGCCTTTGCTTTCAGCGAAGAAAGAGGTAGAAAATAGCAAAATTTCTGTAGACTTTGGAGCACGATGAACAAACTACGTCTATCTTACTTATAGAAGAATTAATGTGTATAAGTGATAACTTATAACTGTTTTGTTCCTTGGAGCAACGATTTTCTCTGTTTCTCGAGAAGGCTCTGGTTTGAGAGTCATGATCAGCTTCTGTCTTCTTGGGCTTGTTATTTCACACATCAAATTTCGACATCTAAATACGTTCTGTACTTTTAAATTAAGAACATTTTCATAGTTATTATGAAAAGAGAAGAAAAGCTATCAGAGTATTTACCAGTTGTGATGTTTTTAAATATTAGCTCAATATATTAAATAGACAGAAACAAGCCTTAAAAATCGTATTGCTTTAATTAGCTTTGAAGCATGTTAAATATAAACATTAGAGAAATTAATATTAGTGATTATTGCATTGAGATTTCTCCAACTAAATCTAGTCGCTGCCCGGTGACATTTGCCTTGAGATTACTTAACATTTTATCAAGCAAAAGTATTAGATACTTGTTACACAATACGAGAGAATAAATGTTATTAAGTGATCTATAACACGATCCTGTATTTTTTAGGTATCTACTCTACAAATAACAGAATTGTGTATCTTAGGATCCAACCCAAATCTGTAAATGATTATTAAAAACCGGACAAGTGCAAGTCTGAGGGCGCACCGAGGGTCCGTAAGCAAACAAACTTGTATGTAGCTATCTACATCCGTCTAGGGAATCAATGTTCGAAGATTTTTTGCCTGTCTATTCCGAAAGACAAACTTAACTTTGCAGTTGTAAAAATACTGTCCCATACATCGATTTATGACAAAGTCAACTTTCCAATCGCAAAATGTAAGTTTCTAATGAGAAAAACTATTTTTTATGTGATAGATATAACAACATTTTAACGACTTTCGGAATTTTTCCTTTACTTGGGCGTTCCGAACTTCACTGGGTGTTGGTTTTTTTTTTGTAAAAAAGCGTTTCTTTAGGAAAAACACCTAAATATACAAAAAATAAAATTTAATTCAATGTTAGAACCGTTTCCGAGACTCACGAAATATACATATTTATACAAGAATTGCTCGTTTAAAGTTATTAAATATTCATAGTTCTATTTATTGTAATAAAGTAGAGCAAATTAAAATAAGGCCTTCATGGTATTAATACAATAAAATTATTTCTATGCTTAGGCCTTCGACTCAGCAACAAAATATACTATCTATAGTATATTTTAATACTAAAGGATAAAAGGGTGAATCAGAATCATCAGATCATCACAATCATCAGAATCCTCGTTAGGTATACAATTACGTTGACCAGGGAATAGTTACCTACCTTTCATAATGCCTTATTCCCGGTCCTATAACATTCCTAAAAAATAAATTAAAAGCAACGCAACACATATAAATATCCATAGATATAACAATGTTAGTACACTTACTGAAATCAGAAAATGGTGCAAATTTGTACCGTAATTACACAGACATCACAGACTGACCATTACTTACATTACTCACTTGCTTATCATTCTTGACATGCATATAAAATTTCCACTTAAGGCATTTTCATCAAATCAACAAAATATGTTTTAAAACATGATTTAAGTTCAGGAGTCAATTAACAGATGGCGTTACTTGTTATATTAATATGTGCATTTCTAAAAGATATCTTTGTAAACTGTCTTCACATGTATTGGTCTTGGTACTGTATAAAATTACTATGTCAGCATGAGAATAAAATATAACTTTACGATTAATTATGGAATTAAAAATTAATTTACAATAAGTATCAGCGAGACACTATTGTTAGATTTGAGCCAATCGCCTAATCAAGACCTTCTAATTTCCAAAAATAAAAAAAATTCCAATAGAGAAATCTCTTCCTGTAGTAAATTTATTTCGTTCTAAAGTACCTAATCTCACAAATTCTAAACAGGAGATTAATTTTCTATCACATCTGTTAAATGTATTCCTTTTATTTATCGCAACAGATGCATAACCACGTATAATAGACGTAAAAGTGGTAATTATAAAGGTCAATGTAAAAGGCAAGACGAAACGCAACCATTAGCAACAAAAGACAACTACTGAGCTTGAAAAATCGTTTCAATTCAACACCAAATCGATGCATAATTCACACGAATAAAAAGACTATCCGATTCAGTCCCACACAAAGGCCCTTAAGAGTGTATCAAAATGACATAAAGCTCGATCCTTTTCTTAAACACAAAACACGTTTATAATGGGCCACATGTCGCACTTTTTTTGGAGATTTTGGAAATAGATGACGTGTTAAAAAGGTAACAAATTGTGATCTTCTCTGTCGTATATCTTTGCGCTCAGTAAGAAACGGTCGTATTACATGTTACATCACTATCGATTCGAAATTTGAAAATTCGTTGCGGTTTTCGAGGGCTATGATTGGCTGACGTTTCGGTTATTTTGAATAGTTCTAATTACAAACAGGTGTTGGCGTTGCTAAAATGTTGGATATCGAGGGCTCGGCCATGACCGAGATTTCACGGAAACGTCCAAACTTCAATTTATATAAACTGGCAATATAGGCAGGTATGTTGATTTATGTAAGTGCTGGTAAAATTTAAATATTGTTACCTGCTGTATGAGCTGTAAGTTTAATTTAGTAATGAACAAAAATCTTTGAAAAGTTATAGCTTAGTAACATAAACATATTATTAAATAATTATGCAGGTATTATCTACTGTAGGTAAGTGAAACTTCTTCAAAACAATGTCAAATATCAAGAATCCAAACATAATGCATTTTTCCATTAAACTTAGTGACAACATAATAATACCGTGTTTATAGCTGTAAATTATTCACAAATTACATACCCATAGGAAATCCCGCTGCGTTAAACAAATCCCACTTCTTTTTTTTAACCATTGTCAACGATACCGAAATTACACTGTCACAAAGGATTACGCACAAGTAAGAAAGGTCGAGGTGTTTGAAAAATATTTGCTTTTGGCGTTTCGAGTGTGCATTATGCCGTTTTTATTCGCGACCACACACGCTCAGTGCAAAAAGCAAAAAAAAAAAGAAAAAAAAAATGTCGGTGTGAAATTATATAAGGTGTTTTGACAATGGTGAGCGTACGTGAGTTCGAGACGTTTCGTATTTTAAACACGGTTTCGCGGCGGCCTGTTTATCTTTGAGTTTCGAACACAATTTCGTAGTTGTTAAAACAATGACTGGGCTGAATCAAAATGTTGTGAGTACATTTTAGACGTCTCTCTTCAAGATTAACGAATGAAACGATTGCATTAGACGATAGCATTAGGTAGCCACAAATAGGTACCTAAGACAATTTTCTATTTAATTGTGGGTAGTGCTATTTTTATATTTGTTTATTTTGACACTGTCTAGACGCACTTAAACTAAACAAAGGTTCTAGAACATGGAAAAACAGCTTTTTTTAGAGCGGAAATTTCGATTCCCGCTCCCATAATTTTGCTGTCGTCTTGATGATTACTGAAGTACCTGGCCACCCAAATATTGAAACAGTTGATTGAAAAAAAAAGTGTCCGTTTAGGTGAAGTATTTTACCTATCTAAAAACATTAGAAACATATAGGTTTAAGGTAATAACCGAGATCCAATGAATTATCTTCGTTTTCTGAAAGTTTAGCTACCTACAGTTATTCACCCATAAGCACTAACTACCACTAGTTAAAAACTCAAGAACGATGAAAGGAATATTAGAACAAATTTATTTTAAAAAAATATATTTTTTTCTTTTTTGTTCGATTATTGAAATCAAATCGTTTGAAAAAAGACCAATTAGGTCACAAAGTAAACATGTGTTTTTTATATTTACAGAGATTCCTACAACCTTATTATGTTTTTCAATATATTGAGCCTTAGCATTATATCCGTGTATCCTAGAACAAATTGTTTATTCTTATAAAAGGATTTTTGCCTTTGGTTCCGTCACAGTAGGTAAGTAGGTATATTGTTCGTTTGTCATTCCTTCACTCAGCAACAGAGCAAGCGATTATTATGATATTTTACATACAAGCACAATGGTATAAACCAATTTTCTATTCCAGAGAATTCCACTTTTCCTGTGATATAAGTTCTATGTATAGTAGTCCAAAGCAACCCCTGAACGGAAACCATTTCTTAATATAACTAGGTATAATTTAACAGCGACTGCTTATTTTTAAACTCTGTAAGAATTATTAGAGCATAAACTTTCTTGAGTTGTATTCAAATTTATTAAAGACTAGCTGCGCCCCGCGGTTTCACCCGCGTAAGTCCCGATCCCGTGGGAATATCGGGATAAAAAGTAGCCTATGTGTTAATCAAGATCTCCAGCTATCTACATACCAAGTTTCATCGCAATCGGTTCAGTAGTTTTTGCGTGAAAGAGTAACAAACATCCATCCATCCATCCAAACTCACAAACTTTAACCTTTATAATATTAGTAAGATATACACTTGTGTATTTCGGGGATTCCCAACCCAACTAGTTTCGGATTCGGACCGGACCTTCGCGTCGGTGTCAGAGACCACGTAGTGTGACCCCTGACACCGACGTGGAAGGTCACTTCCCCCCATTGATAAAGGAGGGCCCGAAACTAGTCAGTCATTCCCACTTTACACAACTAAGTAAAACTGTATAATCTTCAATAAATCTGTTAGAAGCAAACCTACACGTAGGTAGGTATCTATAAACCTGGTCAATAATGTATTTCTACATCTTTCATAAGTGAACAATAAAATGCATCTGGCGATTCTACAAACATTTTAAATAATACTGGCCACTATCTAACTCCTAAGAATAACATTACAATAAATAATACTAAAAACTAAAACACGATCTTTTATTATTTCAATTTCGCCTCTATTTGTTGCATTATACAGTGTTTTTTTGAACGACATGATAGATAGGTTTAATGCAACACGTGATTTAAGTAAGCATTTAAACGTAAGTATATAATTTTATTTATTTTAATAGTAAAGCTACAACGTGTTATCGCAAATATGCGAATTAACGGTGACAATTGTGATTGCAAACGGCATCGGTGTTCGAGCTTCAACGCTAAGTGCCCGGTATGCGTATAGAGTTTACAACTTGTAGATAAGACACTAAATTGATAAAATGTCAGTGCATATTTAATGTAAAGGGAAATTTTATGTGTGTATGTATGACATATAAGAAAAATATTTGAAATGCTAACAGTTCGTTCTGGATTTGAATTAGGACACAAAAGTATTGAAATCTATAGTTGGTAAACCTATGTATGTATAATCAATTTCTGGGTCCCAGAGCCTTCCTTCTTAGGGTATACCTGGGTCCCTTGCAATAGACCTACTTGTGAAGGGACACCGTGTGGTTTTAGTCGGTTCGATTTCAACTTACCACTTCACCGCTAGTTCCGGTAAGGGAACACGGGGACATGGAAAAAAATCTTTTTCTGTTTGTGATCTGCTGTTAAATCACTATAAGTATACTATAAGACGATGCGATGATAAATGGTTCGGGTTCGATTCCCGTTTAGTGCAAATACTTATTCCTTATATATGTTTATTTGCATTGGTTTAGTTGTTTCTGTGTTCAATATGTATATTTAGAAAAAAAAAACTCATATTATTTTTATATTTTATTATTAAATATTGTTAGATATTAATTAGATTTATTATTTTTACATTTTCTAGAACGAATATAGCTTAGAATAGGTTTGGGACTAGATGGTGTTGTATTGTTTAGATGGATTGGCCTAGGATATTATTTATGTAATATTATTTTCAAAGAACCCAGGTACAAAAATAATTAGGACAGAGATTTAAGGATTATATTTTAGGCTCTAAATCAAAGGTTTACAATCCACAACGCCTCTATACTGTAGTCTTTGACCAACGGTGGTGCTATCATGTCTCAGCTGACAGTAACGACGTCGTCGTGATAGCTAACCAGATAGCGCCCCCACACGTTGCACACCCACTGCATATGTATTTTAAAATTAAATAACAATATGCAATTTAGTAATACTTTCACTCTAATCTCAGATAAGCATCTAACTCTAAGAGAGTTCAAGTAAGAGACGAAATTAGACAAGAGTTAACCTCATTTCCGAGTGGATTTTAATATCACTATGGTGTTATTTCTCCTGACACCGAAAGGGATGAAAAGAAAAACTCTGGAATACTCATACCGTCGGTAAGTTATGTTCCAGCTCTCCCAATAATTAATTAATCTATGGTCACTATCAAGTTACATTCACTCTTTAAGAGACTGAAAAACTATCTAGGTAATTTGTTTACTATATTTTACTTCAACATGGAAAGAACTTAGTTAAAACTTTTGGAAAACTTTTTGTATTTATCTACTCTATATACCTGTATTGTTTTTGTTATCCAACCGTAATAGTGTAGGTACTTAATATATGAATATCTTGAAAACAAACGTATTGAGGCACATTCACTTTAAATATTATTAATTACGTACAACGAAAAAAAAATTAGGCTCAATACGAAAGTACATCCACTTTTGCAGATATATCTGATCTATGACCGTGGCCAGTGCTATCGAGTCGCAGCTGACAGTAACGGCGTCGTCATGATAGCTGGCTAGATAGCGCCCGCACACGTTGCGCATACGCACTCCACACAGACACACAACAGGTTTGTTCAAGTTAATTTTGACTTGATGTGATTGGAGAAGTTTTTCATTAGATAGGTATACCTACCTAAACTTAAATATTGTTAAAAACTAGAAGAAAAAATCGAGTGCCTCGGAGTTACTAATTAATTAATGCCTTATTCCAAAGTTAATTTATCATTTATATTTAATCTAAATGCAGGAATAATGTTTGAAAACGAACCTTATTTAGGTATCTACCTACTGTCCAAGAGGATTATAAAAAAAATGTTATTAAAGCTATAAGTCCTTATTATTATTTTCAAATAAATATGTAGTTAATTCTGTAGCAGGTACAGATTACTTATTAGGTACCTACATGTAACACAAGGCCCGTTAATTATTTCCACTCTTATCAAATAGGCACGTTAGGTACCTAACTGTGAAATACGCAGAGACTTATAATTATATTTACTTTAATATCGACCTACTTTTGTCTAAAAACACATCAATTGGATATAGGTAATAAATATTTAGACTTTTTGTTCGAATTTGGAAGTACCCATCTCCATTCTACAGAAAATACACACCAGGTTATTGTATTGTATTCTATTGCATTTATTCATTACAAAATATATTTGTGTTGGATTATTGGATATATGGATTTTTGGTTAACAACTTGATTTTCTATACCTATCTACTATTATATAAAAATTACAATTAAGTTAAAATGAAATAAAAGTAACAATTAACATAAGAAAATAAAAATTATAATTAAATAATGGTGAATGGTGTTATAACTGGTGGTTAATTTCTTGCATAGTAGGCACCTATTCGCTAGAAAAGAGGGGGGTTGGTTGTAGGTACACGTTAGTAATACCTACATTTGGTATTGCAAGCATTTATAGATACTGGGACCCGTTTACCATAAGCATTCTGTTTTTAAACTCTAGTTTTTTTGAGAACTAAACATTTATTTGGGTCAAAACATAGAAATGTACCTATTGATAGTTAATATGACATAGATACCTACAGGTTACAATATACAATACCACATGTGACTTTTACTTTTATTTGAAGACTTAATCTGAGTCTTATTCTTGTATGGCTAATTATAAAAATCAAGTCATCCAATAATCCCTTGTAGCACCATCAAGAAACTTGATGTAAAAGACATTTGATACGATTAAATCGCATTCGACCTTACAATAACACCTTTACGGCTATTGAGTCCTTATCTTTAAATTTCCGTTTTCAATGAAATCCTATAATAAAAACAAAACAGGAACAGTAAAGAATCCGATCTCTATTATCTGAGTAACTTAATACGAAACGAAACGTCGTAGTAGGCGTTAGGCGTGGCGTATAAGAGCCGCGCCTTTCGCTGTTCATGCGGCATTATGATTGGTGGAGAGTACTCTCGATGCGTAAGCGCATTGAGCTCTCCACGGCCGAAGAATGCAATTGAATTGAGGCGTTCAACGTTCTTTTATGTGAACTACGGGTAATCGTTCTATTAAATGCACTGTTCCTATAATCTGTAACAAATTATTTGTTGTGAATTGCCACAGTAATGACCTACAATTATACAATCACATATCTACTGTGAATGACAGGTGTAGTTGTAAACCTATTAGAATAAAAAATGGGAGCAAGTCTGGCACAGCGGTAGTTCCCACAAACCTGGATCAAACACTGCAAATTCCTGCTTGCTGCTGCCCTGCTATTAGTTTGCTCTAACAAAGTCAAATTTATATTTGAACTTTTCAGAGGCACTGTCTTACTTCTGACTTCTCTTCTTACTTCTTCCAAAAAGCTGACAAACTTTTTCTTCAAGAAAATATTTTCTTGAGGACCTATATAGGTATGTACCTACCTATAGATAAAACAACATCAAAACATTTGAAAAGGGTATTAAAAAATATTTACTTACAATTAAGCATAGATATGGATTGCATAAGCAATGCGACTGCTACCTAAGCAGTAGCATTTCTCCGAGGCTTTCGTGATTGTAGTAGGTGCCTATAGGACCTTTTAGTGCCTACTTTTATTGTAGATGACTTCATCAGATTGTACCTAATATGTTCAATCTTTTTAAAAACCAAATAGAAAGTACATATAGGGAATCATTTAATTTTTAAAAAGATTTCACAGGGGCCTTGACTCTTAACACTGGTTATGTTTGTTCGCTGATGGGTTGGGACCAGGGATTAGATAAGCACGAGAGAGATTAAATGCAGTCACTAACAGGAATGACTGATCGTCTGTCTCAATTTCAATTGTACGGACAAATTTAGACCTTCTTGTTAACCATTGGTGGCACTAAGGAAATGTTTAGGGGCTGTACGAAATCATTAATAGCAGGACTCCAGTCTACTATCGTCCCTTTAGTAGTTGAAGCATAGGAATTGGGAGACGTTGCAGTGGATTTCAAACCATCCTTTGCTCCAAATTATCACCAGGGATTCCAAGTTCCATGTAACTCGAGGAGTGGATATTGGCAATTATTGCCATCCTCTCCTGAAAAGAATGAAGTAATGAAGAGAACCACTTACAAGAGTTGTATTAGAAACCATAGGTACAACTTAAGCTTCTTAATAAGAAGTGGAATATGTACAAAGTCAAAAGTGCGTGTATAATTTACTAACAAAAGAATTGTTCTAAACACTCGATCCGAATCTGCTAGCTAAACAGATTACTATGTTCAACAAGTATGAGGCACTACTATGGTTCTTTCTTAAAGGTAGCTGGGTACTTGTGCCTGTACACATTTCTGAACAACCCTGGGCAGCCTAGGCAAAAAACCAATAGGTTAAGGTCCTTTACGTTCTCAATTTTAGTTTTTTGGAATGGGGTGATTCCAGATATAAGACTTCTTCTTGTAAGGATTTATTAATAACTAGCAGCGCCCCGCAGTTTCACCCGCGTAAGTCCCGATCCCATGGGAATATCGGGATAAAAGTAGCCTATGCGTTAATCCAGGTCTCCAGCTATCTACATACCAAGTTTCATCGCAATCGGTTCAGTGGTTTTTGCGTGAAAGATTAACAAACATCCATCCATTTATCCATCCAAACTTTCACATTTATAATATTAGTGGGATTGCTGATAGGCGGCAGCGTCAGACATAACACGAGATATGTCATCACAACAGAGTGATTCCGAAGAGCTGAACTTTGTAATACTAACTATTGTTTCATGGCAGATATTTTTTCAGTTTAAAGTTGAAAATGAGATGCGAAAATGTACAATATTGGTCGCGTTATATGATTCAGTTTGTATACCTTTTACAAGCTTGTGGGATACTATTTACAAAGTGATCATTAAGGCATGGGGATCAGCTAGATGGTCAGGTAGACTATGGGTAATTGACGTTTCTAAAGTTCTATTTGTATGTCTGATGATAAACAATTATTTTTTTTGCTTAATAGTAAAATTTACAATATTTCTTAACTGACGATACCGCTATTTTGCGGGCATCATCTCGATGAGAAAGTTATATTATTTAAAAATCGTTAAGTAATCCACGGTGTCGGCGGTTTGCTAAAAGTACAAGTGTGTAAAGGGAAAAATGTATCAAAAAGGTCTAAAACCAAGTAATAAAACATTAACTGGCCTGTTGGTCTAGTGGTTAGTGACCCTGACTGCTAAGCTAGAGGTGGTGGGTTCAATTCCCACCTAGGATAAGTAATTGTGTGATGAGCACGATCATTTGATCTGTGTCTGGGTGTAATTTATCTATAATATGTATGTATTTAGAAATATATAAGTATGTTTATCAGCAGTATGGTTCCGAAAGTACAGGTTCTACCTAGTTGGGGATCAGATGGCCGTGTGTGAGATGTGTGAAGTTATTATTATTATCTTAGACACCATGTCGTTGATGCTTTCACATTTGGACACCAGTTCCCAGGGAGTGTACTGTGCCGCAATGCTGATTACCTTGGCACTGTGCATATAATATATTTAAATGGTACGGAGAGGAGGCCATATCGCGACAAAGTTGAAACTACCCACTATCATTGCATGATTGCTTACATCGTCATTATGAATAACCTAAAAAGAACGAGGATACGTAGGTACCTATAGGGTATAAGATATACCAGAATTTATAAAGTCACCCTATGCAAATATGATAGATAGCTTGGCTATAAGCTAAAACATAATATCTACTAAATCCTAGTCCCTTATTAGTATTCAATGATACACCTATCCGAACAAGCATTTTTTTTATAGTATACCTGAAGCAAACGAGCAGACGGGTTACCTGATAGTAAATGACTACCGCGGCCCATGGGCACCTGCAACTCAAGAGTCACAAGTGCGTTGCCGGCCTTTAAAGTGGGAGTAGACGAAGGGGGGAAGAGGAGGAGAGGAGGTGAGAGGGGAAGAGGTGGAGAGGTTTAGGGTCTCCGGTAACCTCACTCACTCAGCTAAAAGCAATGCTAACATTGCTTCACTGCCGGTTTTCTGTGAGGCTTTGGTATCACACCGGTCGAGCCACGATAAGACTCCAATGAAACTCACCATCAACTCCTAAATTCCGTAGGTATTATCTGAAATCGTATCCCCCATGACAACCTATTGTTAGGGTCTTTGATGCTGAGTAATTACATTACTTTAGTTAATCTTTACCTTGCAACGTATGATTTTGAAAAAAAAGCCAAATGCTACTTGCTAAACAGAAAATATCTAGACCACCTATTACTGCGTCTAATATTAGTCACAATTACAACTATTAGTCGCCGATACCCACTTAGACAAAATAGTGCAACACAGATTTATACTAACTACACTCAATAAATCTATTTAACAAGAATCAGTAAGCCGTTGTCAAGCAACAAGCTAATCCCAAACAGTCGGTGAATAATATTTCTCACCACAGTAACTCCCATTTGAACAGCTATTTTGTGATTTTGGTATTTATTATCAGCCTATTGCCTACGAAATCTGTTTACGAATGTTGTAGATAGATTTGGAAAAGCGCTCGAAAATAAGTTACACGTTTTCGGCTTTGAACGAGTTTTGTGAGGCTGTCTCAGTCAGTCCAACGGATTTATATTTTTGGAGTTTACTCCTTAAGAATCGATTTTCATATAAGGCGCCCGGTATGAAAAAAATATGAAGAGTAAAATTTAGTGATCGTAGGGCAGCGTAACGCTTTAACGCTTTGTTGTGCTTTTTGTGCTTTATTGGAGTTTACTCCTTAAAGAAAGACGCATGTAATATGTGTATTTAACTTTATGTTATATATATGTATATGGAATATATACTATACAGCGTCTAGAAATGACATATATATATATAGAAGAAAGAGAGAGGGAGAGGGGGTGAGAGAGAGAGGGAGAGAGAGAGGGGGAGAGAGAGAGGGGGAGAGAGAGAGAGAGAGAGAGAGAGAGAGGGGAGAGAGAGAGAGAGAGAGAGAGAGAGAGAGAGAGAGAGAGAGAGAGAGGGAGAGAGAGAGGGGGGGAAGAGAGAGAGAGAGAGTGAGAGGAGGGGGGGAGAGAGAGAGAGAGGGAGAGAGAGATAGAGAGAGATGTAAACTAATCCTGAAAGTCAATTTTAGCCTACTTCTGAATGTCATATCAAAATGAAATTCGGATGAAAATACTATAATTTGGCTTCTTGGAGCTGATCTGATGATGGAGACAGGAGGTGGATAGAGGAACTCTTCAGTAGCTACAAGTAAACCACCCGAGTTTGGTCTCCTATGTTTCGTTTTGACGAGTCCATCAGTTTGGGCTTAGTAAGGATCGTCTGATGATGGAGCCAGGAGGCGGACGGAGGTGGACCTTTTTTTACTTTTTAATTCGGTTTGTTTTTAAATCATGTTTTTTTCTAAACTTTAATTTATTTGTAATACATATATCTATTACAACGTATTTGAAGTGTATTTTGTTACGAACAGACTTTGAATAAATGAATATCAAGGCTTTATTACTTTCTCGAGGTTTAAGCAGACTGCTAGCACGTTTTACCTGATCGAATGAATACAAATCTGATTCAATGGTAAAGTGTCCGATCAAGGCTTATGGATAGAGTTGGTTTTTCGATAGAAGATCTGAAATCTCAAGCCATCCGCAATGGAATGTAACACTTGCAACACGTCCAGTCCAGTTATCGTCCTTCACATGAATTTTACGTAATTAATACCTACTCATAGAAATAAGATAAAGGTTTGGGTATCCTTATAAAAATTGAAGCCATCTAACTAGGTAAATAGGTAGGTACCTAATAAAACTAAAGTAACAAGAAATGAAGAACTGAAGTTCAATACCTCTTTTTATGTGACCCTGTGCCCTAAATTTTATTTTCAATCTATGAAACATATAATTATGTCATTTATATATACTCATACAATTTTATTTTTTTTACTGACAATCTCATCATACGATTGCCTGTAGAAAGATGTAAGACAAAAATGATTATTTTTTCTACTGTATTAATATTAATCGTCTCTGCGTACACTTTAACACAAGTCTGTTCTTAGATATTCCTGCCCTGTTAACTATAACACAATTTATTTTAAACAATGTGCCTACATTCCGTTGTTCTTTGTAAAAGTGCATTTCTCACTAGGAGGCGAAGTACTTTGCCCACAAAACACCTAATTGTTTTGCCTTCTTCGCAGCATAGCATCCATCATGGAACTACAGTTCACACTTCATTGAAAATTAAATTCTATTATCTTTGACATCCGTTACAATCTTAAGTGCCTCGTTTGTGCATTAACTGGAATGCCTGTTACACCGTTGTGAATAATTGGTAATTATTTCATCCACATTTGTTACATAAATATTATTATACAAATAACGAACTGTGTTGCCATTATTATCATCTTCTAAATATAGGAGGCAAAGGCTACAAATAAAAAAAAAATAGGCAGTCATGGGACTGCCAATAGAAGTGAAAACTTAAACGAAACGACGAACTTAAAACGCATCACATTAGCAGGTTGGTGACATAAATTAATAAGGAGCTGACAGAACTCAATGTTTAGATTAACGCCCTCTAGTGGATCTATATATGTATTATTAGCGTGTCGGTCACGAGTTCAGTGCTTTAACCCCATAACCCCAAAAGTGCACAAACGTACCTAAAGAAGTTTTCACTTGAAAAATAGTAGTTTTTTATTTTGCCTTGTAAAATATCACGACAATAGTATCTACTGTTTATTGGCTGGCGTAACAGTTACTTTTCTATCCCCTGGGAACAATCTTTTTTTTTAGATGAATGCAACCCTGTGCCCTTTTCTGTACCGGTTGAGAAGATCGAAAAAGAAGAAGAAGGCGTGAAAAAGTGTAGGTAACAGACGGACGGAGTTACTTTTTCATCAATACAAATAAATAAAATGGAAGTGTCTGTTTGTAGTGTTTAGGTCTGTTTTAGGTTTTTTTTTAAGTTCATACAGTTATTTGCACGATACTTAGACCTAAAAATCAGATTTTAAACATTTTTGTTATTCTGTCCGTCTGTATGTCTGTCTGTCTGTTTGTTCCGGGTAATCTCCGGAACAAGTGGACCGATTTCCACGGGACTTTCACGCGCAGATAGCTGGTGTTATATGGAGTAACTTAGGCTACTTTTGATTTTGGAAAAACAGTTAGGGTTCCGCGCCAAATATATAAATAGCGAAGCCGCGCGGGAACTCCTAGTTTATAATTTAGTAAATAGGTATAGGTATTTATTGAGTTGAAAAAGTAGCAATCATCATATTATTCAAAGCAAATAGTTGATAATTAGCGCTAAAGGTGAACATTATCAGATAGGCATCTACAGCTACTTTCTCTCATTCAGTATTTTTAGCAGTGTAACTTTTTTAAGCAGGCACTTCATTCAGCTCCAAGGTAAGGAAAGGACTCTTTGAAACAAATTATGTGATTAGTGAACCACCTACTGCGTATCATCTTAACTTGTGACTATAATCAGTGCCATCCAAAGACCAAAAATTCAAAAGTTGTGTTCATCTGACACCATAGAATGTCACATCCCAGAGGGAAACATTAACACGACCTCATCCCATGTTCAGTTTAGCTCATGATAACTGAGCTGAGAAAATCTTTATATAAATCTAGAATTAGAACTCCGAATTATTTTAATGTACTTTGTACGCAATTCGATACATTATTACCTTACATTACTACTAACTACGAAATAATATGTAGCTGTTATACGATATATCAAAAAAACAATTTATGTGCACTCAAACTTTTTCGAACTCTCGGCTGTCTGTCAATATATGTGTTGAACACACTCTTCGGCATACTTAACAACAACATTACACTTTGGTGTAATAGTACCCCACACTAGCACGCGCTAGACTGAAAGGTATTCACATAACAAATATTTACACCGCACCGAACGCCCATTGTGTCGGCGTCTAAAAGGTTATCTTATCAACTGTTTGAGCGCAAACACGCCATGTTTGGTGACAGACGCTTGCATGTCTGCGTGAGTTTGTCTCTAGCCTTATCGTCGACTAATTGACGTATTGAATGTAGAAATGTTTCCGGGAACATTTCCTGTCAACCCTTGCTTGTTTATAAAGTAAAGATGAGCCATAAAATCTTATAAGGAGATATGTTATTAAGCTACGTAAATTTGAAATGCGAAAGACACAAAATAACATAGATAAGTCCTTCGGAACGTTGTAGAGTTTCACATACTATTACCTCAGCAAATTTACCTACAAAATAAGCAAAATCTACAACACCAAAATTGCTTAAAAGGTTAAAGCAGCCACCAACACTGCGTCTAGGATTGGATTTTCGATCCCCAAATGAGACAGCCATATACGAGTATGTATACACACATAATTATATATACACCTATATATTACAGACAAAGTATTCTGAGTCCGGATGTACACTTGTTATGAAACTCTGCAACATAGGGATTATTACATGGACGCACGGAGATTAATGTACCTAAGGAATAAGTTTTAAATATCAATAAAAATGATAAACGATGGTTAAATCTTGGTTATTGTAATAAGGCCGGACAAGAACAAAACACAACAGCCGCTAATTCTAAAACAGATCCAGTAAAAAAATACAAAGAAAAAAAAAACCCAAAAGTAACATTATTATAACGTGCAGCAAAAAACCGATCGCCAGTTAATTGCAAATCAATTAAGTGCCTCTATTTGAGTCTCATCTTATATTGGAGTGCTCAAGTAGGCAGGAGGCTTTTATCGTTTTATTATGGCAATACCGTCAGAAGTGCCTCCTTCTTAACAGCTTTATTTGAAAAGACCACCGTCTCAGTAATTAGTTCATGGACAAAATAGGGGCGAATAATTAAAATGTCTTAATTTTATTGAAGGCTATATTTGAAGGTTTATTATTGAGTATTTATGTGTGCTGTAAAGATAGAAGGTCTTTTTGTGTATCGGATCACTTTGAAAATATATCTTTGTATTATATTATATCGTTGGGCAGAACGGGTTACGCAATTAGAGTATTTGGGTGAATATAGATGTGGTTTTATTTGGTAGCTGCAGTTCTAAATGGGTTGTAAAATATAATCTACTGAAAAATATAATCATCGAAGGCGTTAAAATAATTTGTATTATATCCAGTAGGAGCGGGTGCTGTGGCGTGCATTGGGAGAGACCTATGTCCAGCAGTGAATTATGATAGGCTGATTGATTGATATCCAGTAAGTAGGGCATACCCTACTACCAGCATATATTTCAATGTATTCCTCCTAGCCGTCTCCTACGGTATAACAGAAATAGCTCTGTGAATGAGAACGTGTAAACCATCTGCTTGTTTGCTAATCACTACATATTATAAAACAAAGTCCCTCGCCGCGTCTGTCTGTTCGTGATACACTAAAAAACTACTGAACTGATTTTCATACGGTTTTCACTAATAAACTGAGTGATTCATGAGGAAGGTTTAGGTGTATAATTTGTTAAGGTTTTGTGTAAATTGATTGAAATATGTTGATAATTGTTGAAGATGTCTCTACTACCCGTGCGAAGCCGGGGCGGGTTGCTAGTTAATACTGTAATCTAGAGTTAGGCAACAGTAACTCTTTTAGAAATTCAAAAATTATTTGATCCAGATTAAAATATTTTGGGGTAAGATGCAAATATTTTCTTGGTAGTAATGATTTCTCAAATCTCTGTCTTTAATTTGATAATTGAATTTAAACAAGATTATGAAATACTTCTTACAGTGACACCACTGTAAGAAATATTTAATTATCCTGTGTATATTACTATAAAAACTTATTTTACATGAGATAAAACTTACTTTAAATGTCATATGACATGTCTATATATATAAAAATGAATCCCTGTTGCCCTGTTGACCGATTGTGTTTGTTATTGTCAGAGAATTTCTTATAATTGAAAAAATTAAGAAAGTTGCGCGGTAAATTAGAAAATTTCAGAAAACTTAACGAGTGACTAACGCGGGCGAAACCGCGGGGCGCAGCTAGTAAAATATAAAACAACACAGTAAATACAAAAGACACCTACAAATTAACAAAAATAAAATATAATAGGAATTATTAAATTATAAATAACCAGAATCATATTAATAAGTATTAAATTTTAATCAAGTCTGTTTGAAATTAATAGAAATTAAACCAAGAAAAATTCAATTAATATAAATTATGTGTGTTTTGTTTTAGAAGGTCATCCTTTAGCTCAAAATGGTAGTAAGAAATTTAAATAACGTGTTGGCCTTAAAAAGTATTAATTTCATATAAAAATCAAAGGTAACTGATGCTGCGACCAAAAAGAAAAAAACTCAATAAATCGAGCCAAATAACACATTACAAGGCTAATTTAAACGCTAAATTCTCTTGTTTAAATTAAGTACGAAACGAAGGGATTTTTCACAATAAATAATACCCTAATTACTGGTCAGGATCCCATTAAATTGTGTTTATGGCGACATGCTGCTCACAAAAAAAGAATGATGCTCTAATTTGGATAGAGTTATGAAAGACGTAGTCAGTATTGTAAAAGTGTAGTTTTAGGTTTGAACTTTTTATTATACCGGTTTGAATTTCTATAAAAGAATTAACCATAAGGTGGCATTTAACCATTGTATAAAATAAATATTTTTGTAGTAAGTACATATAACTAAAAAAAATACATATTTTTCTAAACTGTTGCTATGTACATACGTAATCAAAAAAGGGGAATCTCTTTTTTAGATTTTACTTTAAAGAGAGGTATTTAAATATCGTTTAACATAATTGTTCAGAATTGTGTGTTTTTTGTATTAATTGTTTCAATGTTTGTAAAGTCCCTCGCAACACATGAATCATTCATAGCGCGGGCGTTGTCTTTAAAAAAGAGTATTTACAAAACAGATAAAAGTACAAAAAACAAAAATCAAATTATTAACTGTACCAATTCAGCATAAAGCGATCCTTACAATTGGAGGCTTCCTCAACAGCCGCTTACAATAAAATCACAGATTTGTGGACATTACAATGTCCAGTTTTAATTCCACCCAAAATTAGTTCAAGCAGCTTCTTCTAAGTTTATATAAAACTAATCAGTTTAACGTCAGGAGCTCTACATAAATTCTATCTTTGAAAGAAATTTTGTTTCTGTGATTTGGTTTAATTGGATGACCATTTTATGTATATAGAGTCCCGTATAAATATTTTAGTCGATGATTCTTACTGTAATACAAATTGTATTAATATTTCCATAAACAATTGATTGAGACTGACATTTATTTTAAGACATTATAATGTTTTGAGAAAATATCTTTCAACATTTTAAACATTAATTAGGTACATTGGATTATATGCACTTTCGAGGAAATCTTCTAGATGTTTTTTAACAAACTATTCTACAGCGGAACCCAAAAAAATATCATTTACAACAGTTTAAGCTTTTTAATAAGTCGGTCTCGTAAGCTAGCACGAGGCACATGTCATACTTTTTAATTGTGCCGCTTTACATAATTTATCTATTTTGTAATGGCTTAAAATAAAAATTTAATTAATTTCTTGGTTCACTTTTGTTACATTAGTTTTTATTTTGTGCAACTATGTATGTGTTTACTGATTTGGTATATTACAAATAAAATATTGTAATTACATTATAAAAGGTTCAAATGATTATATTACTACTTACAATTATACCTACCAATAGAAATAGCAAGTACCCATGCACATTACAAGACATTTTCACTTGAACCATTGATTCAATGACTTGAACCCATTCATGAGAAGCAGAACGAAATGTACACAACTTTGATGCAAAAAAGACAAAGATAAGATAAAGAAAATACAAAAACTTAAGCAAGTAAAGTTTTGAAAAATGTTAAAAAAATTAAGAGGAATTGTGATTAGTATCTCAAAAAAAACTACATAAAAAGTAGAAAAAAGAAGTAGAAGAACTTTCTTTACCCATACAAAAAAAAATCATTGAAGTTTTGAAGTTTTGAAGTTTAGCAAATCAAAACTAGAAAAACTGATAAGGAATCTAAAAACCTTTTATTTTTTCTATCGGCTTACCTATTACTTGTACCCTAGATGAATTAATAATTATAATATAAACAAAATTATAGACTAATAATTTATTACTCTAAAATTTTGTTTAAATATTAAACCTACTATTAATAATACACTACATTTTTCTTCAGCATAGGTACTAGAAACTTTAACTTCATAATGATACAGATTTGATAGGTTTTGCACATATACGGTAAATGTACAAAAATATTTACTCTTTTTATCTCAATAAGATACTTGAGCTAACCTCAATTTTAAATGAAGAGATAATGAAGACAAAAACGGCCCACGTTTCTATAAAAATACACATTAAATGTAACTAATTGAGCGTTCATCACATTACAATCATCGATAAATACTCAATAAAAACCATACCATATGATTATGAGCAATGAAGAAACTCTAATGAAATAATTTGCAACACTTTATTTTGATTACATTACCTTACAAATAAAACAGCATGTCTTCTTAGCAGGAGGTGGACACGTAATGGACACTATTGAAAAGATCGATAAAGGTCGGTGTGATATTGTATTAAACTAATTAACGGGCACTGGTTATACAGCGTATAACTTTGAGCTACGCGAAAAACTTATAATAACCTCTTTCTGTTTATATTTATCACAAGACAGAAGTCAGTTCATCATAAAAATAGGATTTATAGTCGTTAGTTTCATTTTTTGTTTTTTTTTATTATATTATATATTTTATTATATACTTGTCTTGATATTTCAATGCTTTTGAGTTTGAGAGTTTGTTAATAATATTAAGGTTTATTTGATCAGGATCTACCAATTTTATTTGTATAATTATTTTTATGTTCGATAACCAGTTTATTAAGGAAACCAATAGACGATAATTATATCATCACCATCACACATCCACAACCCATATCTAAAAGTGGAGCAATGGGATACGCTGCAGTGACCATACACCCGAGGTGAATTCCGTGTGTATGGTTACTGCAGTATATGCCTCGATAGTTTTCTATTTTATTAAATCTTAGTGAAATCTTCGAAAAAAGCCGTTGCTGGGTAGCACACCTAAACATTTTCATACAAATTTTTGACTCTCTAAATAATAAATGCTCGGGAATTAAACATTTTAGATAAGCTAAATCCAATCCTTGCGTATTTTTGAACACACATTTATTTACAACAACTCTTTACAAAACTTTACACGTGTATTTTTTGTACACCAGTTTCGGCTTGTACGAATAAAAAATATGTCGTAACCACACTTCATCACACAATTAAATTCCACCAAAGAAAGGGTATCGATGGTCCATTATGCTCGCTATTGTTACCATTCGACTCACAATGCCTTACTTATGGCCAGTTTAGGACATGAAAAAAGAAATGGCTAAGGTGCGGTGACATACGGTTACTAAATTTAAACTGCCAATCTTAATTCAGAAAATAGCAGCAATAATGCAAAACCGTTTTGTTAAAAATAATGAGTTAATATTAAAGCTGTGGTTTTGATTTGTACCAAACATCTTCAAACCCTTCAACAAACATCCGATAAAATAAGGCAATTGAATTTTTAAAATACACACATGAAAGTTGCTGTTTTATATTTTTATTGAGAAATTAGATTACCATTGTGCTAATACTGCGGTAAATCTCATTAAGTTAAATATTTGTGCTAATAGTATGTATTCTGACATACCACTGCACCGTTAGCTCCGGTGAGGTGATGACCTGTATGAGTTGCCCAACGATTAAAAAGACACCTAGTTCTTGTTGGTGGTTTAAAGGTCTCAGCGAAAATTTGTAGTTATCATAATACATTTTAAAATATTTTACCTAATACTTATGTGTCACATAGAAGAAATGATATGAAGAAACTGTCAAAATCGATAGGAAAATACTATTTCTGAAATTTCGATCGTAAATCTTACTTTACAAAAGCACATTTTGAATATGCCCTTTGAAACAGTCAACCTGCAAAATGTTCTTCAACCTAAACATCTGTGTGTCATGCATGTTATTTGAGACCATAACAAATTCGTCAGATCAACGCGGCGAACTTGACGGCCTGTTATGTATTTCGATGTATGAATATTGTGATTGTTATATTGTTATTAACGCTGTTCAATGATTTGGTACCTATAGGTTATACTTTACCCTCATAATAATACTACCTAATTATAAATGTTATCCTACTACATAAATATACAAAAACTACCACAGTCTTGTCTAAAGCTGTATACATAATATATATGGTTAATCGTGATTTTATTCAACCCTCAATGGGCACAATAAAATGTTCGTGTACGAATTAAATTCTAATTATCTTGGCAAAAAGCACACTTTTCTCTCGCCTCGCGAGTTCTTACGTTGTATTACTTTTTAATATGGGCTAAAGGATTCAAACTTGTTGTTTCTTCATATTATCAATATTTATAGTCTGAGCAAGACAAGCAAGACAAACTTAATACAGCAAGACAGACTTGTCATTGTCTAAATTTCTTTCCCAAATTCTTCGTACCCAAAGTCCTCAATATAGGATTAGGCTGGCTACGACACTGGCTATTTTTAGGGTTCCCTCTAACGGTAAAAAAAGAAACCTTTACTTTGTTGTCCGTCTGTCAAGACCATTTTTCTCAGGAACCCGTTGACGCATCAAATTGAAATTAATAAAAATTACGTATATCTGCGGTCCCTTGAAGCTGTAAAAAATCAAGCTTCTAAGTCAACGTAATCAAAAGGTAAGGCCATTTAAGCCTTAGATTTTAACAAATTTGAACATTTCACAGGTAAATCAAAACCTATAAGGTATTTCCCATTGCCTAGAATCATGAAATTTAGTAAGAAGCAAGGTCTGACAGTACTACTAAAGGAATAAATCTTCTAGTCGTTAATTTGTTTTTATATCACATAAGAAAAGTTTTTCTAATTACAAACTAATATTTTGCGGTTAAAAAGTTGACTTTATCGTAAACCGATGTACGGAAGAGTATTTTCAGAACTGCAAAGTTATGTTTGTCTTTCGAAAAAGACGGGTAAATATCTTCGAGAATTGATTACCGAGATGGACTTTATCTTCGTACAAGTTTGTTTGCTTCCGGAACCCTCGGTACGCGAGTCAGACTCGCACTTGTCTGTTTTTTTTTAATTTGGACATGATAAGTAAGTAATATATAATAAATTCTACAAAGACTGCAACGCTATTATCTTTCTTCTCTGCCCACTTCCGACTGTTGCTCATTCGTTTTATGCGGACATACTAAGTTAGACAATTCACAGATAAGTCCTTTTCGGTGCAAAGGTTTGGCTTTGATAGAATAACTTACCTTTTTATGACTATAGTAATGGTGAATCAACTGTAAATATGTAGTTGGGATCTTACATGCCATTAGAATTGCAATACCTTATTAACTATATATATATTATATTTATTGTTATACTTACAGATATTCCACGGAAATTAAATGTGCTGTCAAATCAGGCGAAATCAGCGTATAAACTCAAATTCCCATGAAGTGCCTGCCTGTAATGTCGCGTGCTTGGACGTGGCTGTACTGGCCGTCTCTCTTTCGCAAACGTTTCACTGAAACAATAAATCTATAGACCTAACTGCAACAAGATTCCTCTAACACACTGATTAATATTTTCTTTTACAAATGGTTTATTTAATTACGACCTAGCTGAGACTACTACTAATTATATTCTTTACCTTAAATACATAACCCGTCATAGCTGCCCCAATTCTAATATAACGAATCAAATAAACGAAAATGGCGTCTGAGCTTTACCATTCTATATCATCTGACTTATTTGGCTTGCTGATAATTTATACAATTTTGAGCTTTATTTGTAAACCTGTAGGATCGCGGCTAAGTGTAACAAAAAACTTTAACACAAATTTAGCCTAGACATTAAAGCGTAGAAATTTAGTCCTTATTTTCAAATTGACAAGATCGACGTAGTGGGTACAAGAACTTATAGCATTGTAATGGTCGCATGACAGTTGATTAAAGGGGGCCGAAAGCGCCGAGGTTGGGGTCCAACGACAGCACCCCAGGTGTGTCACTGCAGGAGGGCCCCCTGATGATTGTATTTAAAATAAATAAGTACCTCAATGAACGATTGTCTGTACCATACCTTATGATATTTCGTATCGATAATTTATGCGATGAACAAAATATAGGATTGAAATGTTGCTTTGACTTTCTCATCGACTGTCTTAACAACTTTTTTTTCAGGTTTAAATTTCTTTATTCAATTAAGCTAATGGAAAGCGGTTAACAAAGTCTAAAAACTCTTGCTATACCAGTAACGACCTGGAGGTCCGTAATAAAATGGGCCGTCAAATCATGAGAAATCAGCGTATAATCTCAGCTTCCCATGAAGTGCCTGCCCGTAATGTGGCGTGCTTGGACGTAGCTGTACTGGCCGTCTCTCTTTCGCAAACGTTTTACTGAAACAGTAAATCCATGGAGCTACCTGCGATAAGATTGAAGTGTAATAATGGAATAGGGGAGCCTTCTCTATGGCATTTTGCAGACCCCACTGACCACGAAAATACGCTTAACGATCAGTTAAAACACGGTCTTCTGTAGGGAGCTACCTCCACCCTGAACCTATTATTGCAACTTGAGTAAACATTTGATATGTGCTAAAGCGCTTGTCAAAGTGTTACTTAATCAAACTGTGACAGTACTCAAAATCTTTCAAAGAAAGATACCGTATGCGGGATTGCAGTATGCAATCCAATTTTCAAGGGCTGAAATCAAAGACTCGCTCGTCTTCCTATATGATTTATGTATGTAAGTCGATACTCCTGAGTTAATAAGTTCATTTTTTAACCGTTAGACTTAGACTTTTACCTTTAACAAAAATCTAAATGCGTTTTATCAGAATACCAGTGAAGGTTTATTTTTATTCAAATAGAGCAGCTGTCAACAGAGCTAAAAGATTTTTAACTTAAAACTGCATCTTAATTAAAAACTAAGTATTACTTTTTACCCACTAAAACTACTGAACAAAGTACTTAACCCTTCAAAAACGACCACATACTAATCTCAAACTAACAAGTAAAGGCCTAAACTCAAATTAAAACCCTATCAATGTTCGACGCAAAAGGAAATAGTATTGAATAGACCGCTATTAAGCACCTGGTAGTCTGGTAGGGTAGATGCATTTATAATGCTCTTATAATATCTGGTCCTGTAATCATCAGATTAGTCTTTTTTTCAGTGCTCACTTCATTAGTAATGTTTACTAGACGTATAATTTCTGTAATGTATCGGTAACCCGTCAGACGGTTTGTAAATACGTAATTGCAGGTTTGAATAATAGTGAATTTAGGGGATATATTAGGGGATACGATTTTTTGATCCTGATTGTAATACTAGTGCAGTTCACTTTAAACAGGGTAGAAAATATTTTAAACTAAACATGTTTTCATTTGCTTCCCTCAACCCTTGTGAATGAATGGTTTTATTACGGTTTAAAAAATATAAACGGAATGTAACGGAAATATACATAAGAAAATACGTATTATTATTATTGACAAAAGGGCGTAACGTCTTTTTCAGGAGTTAATTTTCTTTTATAACATTTGGTTTTTGCATGCTCATATTCAAAGGAAAGTATGCCAAAGGAATCATGTAAAATCTTATTTATATATGATGGTCACCGTTGTCGGTAAACAAGCGCAACACCTGTGACGCCTCACGCTTCCTCCGAAAAATTCACCCATTCAGTCGGTAATATTCACACGTTTAAACAAACTGATTTAAAAGGACTTTTACTTTAGGCGATAGAGGTATACTTAACGGATAGATAGACTATTTTATCGTTAACTGATTTCCAAGCGAATGAAGCTGCTTACAAAAACTAGTAGATAATAATAAAAGGAGAAGAAAAATAAATTTAATAGGTTTTTTTATGGTATATGGGGTAAACGAGCAGACAGGTCACCTGATAGTAAATGACAACCGCCGCCCATGGGCACCTGCAACTCAAGAGTCACAAGTGCGTTGCCGGCCTTTAAGGGGGGAAGAGGGGGAGAGGAGTGAAGAGGGGGATAGGGAAGGGTTAGGGCCTCCAGTACACACACACACGCGGCGAAAACCAATGAAATCATTACTTTACTGCCGGTTTTCTGCGAGGCCGTGGTATCACTCTGGTCGATGCGGCCTATACGTGCCGAGCCATGGCTCTCCCACTACATATATTTAAATCAGTTCAACCTGAACCTTGAATAGATCTGTATACATTATAATGTATACCTCGTATACATTATATAGATAATGTAATTACATCCCTGAATAAGTAAACTTAAGTATACCTAGAGCGGAATTATTTTGCCTGAATTTGAGTTTGTGTTTACGGTTGTGGCTTTAACTGTATACTTAACTTATACAAATGTTACGTTTATTTGATCCTAGACTTTCCATGCAGTTTCACCTGCGTTCATGGTGACTGCTCCACTCCTGAGGATCATGGCATAATGTTACATAGCCTATACTATTCCTCATGAATCTGGCTATCATATACAAAAAAAATATTTGGATCCGACTTTTAAGTTACAGAGATTAGCGCGTTTAAACAAACAATCAAACAAAAAACTTTTCAGCTTTATTATATTAGTAGGGATAGATGAGTATAGATGGATGTGGCAAGCCTATGACATATAATTACCACACGATAATTCCATTCCAATGTTGGAAACAATTCTGTAAAGCTTTAAAATTGAGTATACACAAAAGGTACATACCACGCAAATCCCTGGTATACCTATGTATACATTACTTTTTAATCGTACCTGACAATAATACAAGGAATCGTAAATTTTACAGCCGTCTTCCAAGTAAGCACGGACAACGCACCTAAGTAGAAACGTATGTTTGTTTGTTTTTTGATAGGACTGTGTAACCGCGTGTGCCCTTTCTTCACCAAATATTTTTTTTACCCCTTTTTTAAGCCCTTTTACGTCCCCAATAAAGGACTTAGCTCTGATGTATATTCAGACGTTATTGTTTCAAAGAAATTGAGATATTCTAGTCTTAGCAAGTAAATACACTGTTTTTCATACGCTTTCGACGTTCGTTGAATCTTTAGAGGTTCATATCCGGGTCAGTTTGAGTCATTGGTTCAGCCTTATAGTGATTCATTGAATGATGATTTGTGTTTGATAGATAGATAAGAACCGTGTCGTTATATATTTTAAATTACTCATTTGCGGGCGGTGTCTTATTTCCTGTGGAATTTAGGGTACCTACCGACTCCCTGTATTAATCGGTACATACAGGTCGTAATAACAGTGACCTGATATAAATACTACAATACTGTAATTATTATTTATTTGTTTTATCTCCTTATTGTACAGCATTTCAGTCATTTGTCTGCCTACGTCTATTTTTTCAAACAATTATAGATAATCCTGAAACGTTCAAGAGTAGAGTGAATGGGTTTATCTTGGATAGGCGTGTACCATCTTCGCTTTCATTATCACTTTCTATCAGGTGAGTTGGCAAACGCCTATTCCATTACCCAGTAGGTTATGGAATAGGCGTTTGTCAAGGCAAGTTATTCAATCAAAGCCTAACCGCTTGCACCGAAAAGGACTTATGCACCGAATAGGTACAGTCGGAAGTGGGCATAGAAGAAAGCTAATATAGCGTTGTAGTCTTTGTAGAATTTACTATATTTTACTTACTTCTCATGTCCAAATTAAAAAAGAGCAATTTGTTAAAACTTTTGTGTATCAATAAACTATTATTATTATTATATATAGTTTGCTCAGTGATTACTTTATTAAACCAGCTTGACTGTACCGTACCTGGGTGGGTCGCCGGCGTATTTTTCTATAATTAAGGGTTTTTCATGAAATATACAAACTTAAAAAGAAAAACGTTATCTAAATACAAAACTTGATCTAAATCATTGGAGCCATTTCCAAGATACACGAAATATACATTATTTATATACTTAAATGTATACAAAAAATGCTCGTTTAAAGTAATTAGTTATGTCGGATAATGACAATATAGATAAAGTACAGATAATTTAATTACAAAAACCAAAAAGTTGTAAACCGTACATATTGCTAACTTACTTGTGTGGAAGAGAAACAAAAATATGCAATAATAATACCACACAGTTATTTATTATTTTAAAGGAATACCGCACAGAACTTTGATATTCGATCCCCTTTTAGTAATTAAAATGAAGTTGGTAAACAAAAAATTTGTGAGAAAAAGTGACATATTTTAGTATCTTTGTGGTACTAAAACATAATATAAAGCCTCTGCAAAACCATTTCTCAAGAATTTGTATTCTTTAGATTCAATTCGCATGAATGCAAAGAATGTTTAGTGGTAGGTGTATCTATACATTTTGTACTTTTGGTGTTTAATGTAGGTACTACAATGTAGTAGTCACAATCATTTTAAGATGATCTATAGATCTAATGTTATTAAATGTTGTTGAAAAAATGAAAGTAAGAAATCGTTATTTCGTTTATTATGTTGAACTTGGTCGGACATGCAACACAAATGTCCATAAAAATTCATAGAGAACACAATCTCAACAAAAAACACATAACGCAGTAGGAACCCAAAATAAAATTATACGCACATAATATTATATCAGTAAGATCCGTGTTAAAGTGTTAACAATAGATACTTGTTCGGATTTCAATCGGGTTGTGACAAGATATTGTCCGAGATAACGGTGGTAAAGAATCCACCTAAGGATGGACAAACACCCTAACGCATCAATCCACTTCGAATATATTATTGAGATACCGGGATCAATCGAACTGCGGATATCAGACTAAGAGCCATTGAATAGATATGTGATGACTTCCATAATTATATAGTTAATAAACTCAGCGCCATCATGCGGAAAGATCTATATTATTTAAAACTAAATTGAAACACTTCGAATTTCAATAGATCCAGCATCGCTCAATGTAAAATGATCACACCGATTAGTTAGTGTATATATACGATATCCCAACATCAAGCGAAGGATTGGCTAATTCTGGCACCTCCGGTTAAGACTGAAGCAGACTCTGTGAGGAAAGACTTTTTCCTTACAGCTTCTGCTTCAAACCTAATCTTTTTTGGCAGACTTAGAGTTGTATGATCATCATATAGTATTTATATTTAATATAAATTATGTTAAAAGTATATAAGTACTATATGATTTTATATTATAATAATATAAAAGAACTTTATGTATGAATAAATGAATTTTAATGCCCTAGGAAGGAAGTCCCCGAGAAGAGTTGTTTGTAAGTCCTGACCATCTGTGGCCAGCCTTATAATATAAACGCGTCTCTGTCATGGATTATAATAAAATTCATTGAATATTTTAAGGGTTATGTTTACATTACTATGTCTTTATTAGTCATATCGAGTAAAGGAATTTAGATTAAATACCTGTTTGTTGATCTTATTCCTATCCTTAAGTGTTTTGGTATAGAACGTTACATTACTATAGGAAGCAGTTATATGGACTCAAATAATATTATTGTGGTATTGTGGTATATCATATTAGGACGGAATATTAGTGCAAATGCAAATGTACCTAATTTAATTACTTTTTAAATAATACAAGTGTCAAAAAAATTATATTTCGTACAAGACTGAATATAGATATTCTATTTTACTGATGAAGCTAATCTGGTAGAATATGCATCCTGTTTAGGAATAATAATAATAACTTGACACATCTTACACACGGCCGTCTGATCCCCAACTAAGCAAAGCCTGTACTATGGTAACCAGACTGCTGATAAACATACTTATATATTACTAAATACATACATATATGAATTACACCCAGATATAGAACAAATGATCATGCTCATCACATAATTATTTGTTCTGGGTGCGAATGGAACCCACAACCTCTGGCTTAACAGTCAGGGTAGCTAACCACTAGACCAACAGGCCAGTCAATACACAGGATATATATTTAAAACAATTAATTGTACTTTCATCAGATCTGATTTGGGATTAAACATAAAACGTAAATTTAATTCTTTAGAAAAAATGTATGAACACCATTTCTAGTGTACTTTTAAATATAATAAGAAAATTAAGCTTAAAAATCATTGAATGTTTGACAACAAAACAACTAAAGATTAAAGCCGATAGTCTTAATTTTACAAATGTATCCATTTAACGATCCCTAATGGGCGCCACCACTCATTCTGCGTCTGCACAATTTTTAAACGTCATCACTGAATGTATATAATCTTGTGATTTTGAAAAGTAAACATTGCGTGGGGGTAAAACCCTCGTTATTTATCATAAATCTTCAATGTGGTTTACACTTACTCCAGTCAAATAAAAAAATTACATTGAATTGAATCAATGGAGGTCAAACAGGATGATGGCATCTTTATTTTATTTCTGATTAAACCATTAAACGAAGTAAACTTAATTTCTAATAAATTACGTAATTTGCAGTTTCAGTATATTAAAAAATGAACTCAAAAATAAATTCAGATAATGTTCGGATTTTGATACGTAACCTTCCTAAACAAATAAAACATACATTTTTATGCGACTGTAGTTTGTTGTGGCTTTAATTGTATTGAATACGTGGTGGTGCATTGATTGACTTACTCAGGGCCTTAGTACCAAGTGATTCACAAGTTAATTGCTTCTGGTAAAGGCATACATTGTGGAATATTGCGATTGCGATGCCGAGTTGATGTGTATAAAGTCAAACATGATATGCATATAATTAAAAAAATATTCTTTGGGGTTTCTATCGATCCGCAATCCTATTGGAAATATCAATTTTGCGCTAGGTAACCAGATCATGACTGGTATTTGGGATTCGTGAGAAATGCCATTATTATTCCATCATTTTTAATTCTTCGAACAGTACAAAAAAATAAAGTAATTCAATGTTATTACGGTGACATACGGCATCTAACCAAGATATATCGAACTGCAAGGATCCTGTATAGAGCAAAGAAATTACTCGCGAAGATAACTGAATTTAAAATTTTGCTTACACGTTGTTAGGGGTACAAAAAAGAACACGGAGTACCTTTCATACAGAAAAAATTACTGTCTCCAAGGGGTAGAAAAATTACTTTTACGCGAGCGAAGCCACGGCAAATACTAGTTCATAATATTTTGAATATTACGAATTACGGGTAAATTTAAAAATTTCCTCTTAAGTTTAGAATACCACTTGGTTTCCGAAAAAAACATGAAAAGTCCCTAGTACTAGTGGAACTAAAACATGTCTTATCAGTATTATCTTAAATAACAAACACCGAAACACAACAATGAAAATATTATTACAGAATGATACGTTCTTTTTTACTATCAACCCTATCATCGTGCTTGGAATCCAACCCATTGAATGGTGCACTTTTATTTTACCGCACAATAACCGTACCGTATGTTGCGCACACGCTCGAAGCGGGGCGGGGCAGTGCGACCCGCGATTATCGTTGTTTTTTTTTATTATTTGCGCCGTAGATACCTTTTACATCGCCGTTCAATTACTGAAGCGCGAGTGTGGTTGGTGTTGGATTTATATGGATATAGCTTTTAAGATATTATTACGATATTATAAAAAGCATAACCTAAATAGTGTACGCCGCTCATCCAAAACAACCCATGCGGTTTACCAAATGGAAGTTTTATGGTCATTGTATGGTTTCCATTGTATTTAAATAAGAGAGCACTTAGGGGTAATGAAATTTGTTTCATGGGCTCGAGGGCTAGAAAACAAGAAAGGGTGGAAGTTTCTTTTTTAATGCAAAGAAACTTAGCTGAGAAGAAAGCCATTTTTGTGGGATTTCAAGCATGACAGGGAGGCCTTTGGTGTTCATACTTTTATGATTCTAGAGAAACCAAGCAAAGTCAATATTTATACGGCCCTTGAATATATATTTTAACATCCATTCTAGTTTTTATTTTTCATAATAGTTTGTGACATATCAGTAGTGTACCTTAAGATAGTAATAGTTTGTGAGAGGAATCTAGTAACTCGGTTCAGCAACTTTTTCGTCCTTGAAATTACTAAAATATTTATTATAAAGACAATTAGTGTAATAACAATTTACAGTACCTAAGACAATTGTAAACATGCCGCTACACTTGTGTGCATATACGGGACTAGCAACGCTGTTTATTAGTACTGTGATTAATGTGGTAAATAATTGCAGCACTACACAGCGAGGGAAATGTCAACTGAACTTAAGTTAATTAGATAGATTTGGGTTGTAGTATGAATTTTAAAACATTCTTAAATAGAATAATAAAACTAATAAAAACAGACCTATTCTGACAGGCATTCTGTTGCCTGACCTTTGAGCACTCTCTTAGGATAATGTTTTGTTGCTGTGTGTCTCATTTCTTCGTTTGTTCTAAAGCTTTACGATGTGTGCCTGAGAACTTGAATAGGTGGTAGATACAAGATGCACAATTAATTTTCTTGATTAAGTCAATAAAAAATATCAGAATGGTTAATTGTAGCAACTTCCGATAAGTAGTAACTTACTTAATTATGTAAAAAAAGTCAAGAATTATTTTCTATAGATTTAGCTGGTTAGACTCTTTCCTTACAAGTTTTTCGTCGCCTCGGTTTAAAAGTAAAACCGCATCCATACTAGTCTTACTGAGCGCCCACGCACCCTGATTGCGCTCGCCTTGACATTAGTTCGACTGTCGCGACCGCCGCGTTCCTCGCTTCAAGTGAACACCAAGCACGAGACACGAGCCCAATGATATATTTAATGTTACGAAACATTACTTTTCTTGCTACAGTAAAAATTCAATTTGGGATTTAGATGGGTATTTTTATAATTTGGTGCTTGTATTTCTTTTAAAAGGCAACTGAGATGAGGGTTTTTATTATATCGTTCGCATTCATGTAAGGTTATTCTGAATATCCAAGCAATTTAATGTCTGTTGTATTATTTTGCAAGTTGTTACGGGAAAAATAGTGTAACTGAAATTGATTTAATATTCTTTTCTATTAATTACAATATTTGACAAAGGGCAATTCACATTACATTTGGATTTTAATACATCATACAATATATATTCTAATAAGTACCATTAAGGTTTGAAGTTAAGTTTAACACATTTTTTATGAACTCTTATTGTAAAAGTAATTTAAAAAAAAATTAACACGTAAATAAAATACAGTGCGCATCATTCGATAACTTATAGATTTGATAGATCTATAGGTAAATATAGAAAAAAATATATTTACATGTGCATTTTATGATTTTATACACCGAAAAAACTATATATTTTTTCTTTATTATTATTTCGATCTTATTCCCTCTACAATCGATTTGTGTTTAACGGGATATCGGATTTGAGAATAAGTAGTAAATGATTACTGCACGGATTATAAAGGTAAAATATAGTCAAAAAATCTCGATTAGGTAAAAATGTACGTGATTGCATTTCTCTTCCTTCAGTAACTACCTACATAGGTAGTTTTAGCCAAAATCATATCGATGACAACAGTTGTTACGTACAATCGTATTCAATGATAATACAAACAAAGATGACGATGGTTTACAAACTAACAATATAATATGTTAAATGCATATAAAATATAATGAAATCAATGATTTCCGGTGTTCTGCGCACGTGTATTTTAAGAGAATTGTAAAATGTACAATTAGTTTGGTTAACAACGAAAACATACTATGCATTATTTTGCACCGTCATAGTCTAGTCTGCAATTTTTTCTATTTAAACGTATAAAATCCAAAAGCTAAAGATAATTTATTTATAAATCTGAAATAACAAAGTACAGTAGTAGTAGAAAAGTGTTGCAAAAAATATTTTTTGGGAGAGCCATGCTTCGGCACGTATGGGCCGGCTCGACTCCGCTCGATACCACGGCCTCACAGAAAACCGGTAGTGAAGCAATGCTTGCATTGCATTTCGCCGCGTGAGTGGGGTTACCGGAGGCCCTAACCCTTCCCTCTCCCCTAGTCCCATCCCTCCCCTCTCCCCTATTCCCGTCCCTCCCCTCTCCCCTAGTCCCATCCCTCCCCTCTCCCCTATTCCCGTCCCTCCCCTCTCCCCTTGTGACTCTCGAGTTACAAGTGCCCATGGGCGGCGGTAGTCATTTACCATCAGGTGACCCGTATGCTCGTTTGCCCCCTATACCATAAAAAAATATTGTAACTCAAATAACTAATATTTGTTAAAATTGTTAAATTTCTTTAGCTTGTTTTATTTGTTTATTCTTTGTTATTTTTATTTTGTTATTTAGCACTCTACTGTAACATATCAGACCGAAGACTAAACAATATAGTTTATAAATGTATTAATATGTATGATGTGGTTGTACTATTTAATAAATAAATAAGTGTTGGTGATCAAAATTCGCTACATAAGCCATTAAGTCTTTTTAATTTTTTGATGTTCTTAATCAGTTAACGGTTTTTGAAACATTATGAGGAAAAAAAACAATACCAAAAAAATAGAGTCTAACTCTGGGATCACTGTATCAAACACAGGGATATCTAAGCACTCATACCGTTACTGGTTAACTATTTAATCAAAAAGTGTTAATGTTTTAATAATGATGTCAAATAACAACTATATTAAACTATTTATTATGTTTAAAAATAACAAATTTAGGATACAAACTATATAAGTAAGAACTTGTTCTGTGACATGAGTTATAATCAAAGACAAATATGAATAGATCGCGTTAGTAATGGGGCTATCGTGTAAATGGATGCGATAGCTTCATAAAAACAGAACGCTGCTATACGTGGTCTCTCTATCCTTGTCTAGGGCGTATACTTACTGTATTGTAACTTACTGCAATATTCAACGTTCGTTAACGCGCAATCGCATCTAAAAGGATACAGAAGGTCCACGTATGGAAGCGTTATCTTTTTGTTATGACTAGTGCTCTAGTGGTTAGTACACCTGATTGTTGGGCCAGAAGTTACAGGTTTGATTCCCACCCATGACAAATAATTGTGTGATGCGCACGATCATTTGTTCTGTGTCTGGGTGTAATTTATCTATAATATGTATGTATTTAGTAATATATGAGTATGTTTATTAGCAGTATGGTTACCATAGCACAGGCTCTTTCTATTTTGGGATCAGACGGCCGTGTGTGAAAAGTATCAAGTGTCAAGTTATTACATTCATCTATCGCATATCACGCCCCGTTTCGCGCTCTATTCTCATACGTCTATGTTCTAATAGTGTCATTCATATACCTACTATAAAAAAATTATTAACAGTTGCGACAGGTCGGGTACTTTTTTCCAAATTAGTTGTCAAAAACATACACAATAAATATTATATTATACTTTAACTTTAGTTTATAAATGTAAAATTGTCTTAGAAACCTTTATATCTTAATAACAAACTTAAAATAGATACCCAACAGGTTATGAACACTTTGAAACCGCACACCAAGATTTCGAATCTCAAAATCAATGCTAATAGATAAGATAAGGACATCAAACACAAACCAGAACACCAGACCCCTCTTGTTACTAAATTTAATGATCAGAAAGGTCAAGTTAACATGGTTGGTGTAGAGAGGCTTAATTAGGTTCTGTAGTGACCGTCAGCCCGTATTATGCGGTCGTTTCATCAGGGGAGTACTGAAGTCGTTTCTGGATGAGAGAACTGGTGGCGCCTACATCGGCCGGCGCTTGAGCTTGTGACGTATATATCCCTGTATCGAATTACGTATTTTAATGATTTTCTCTGCTATGACGTCATACTTTTGTTATGCGAATATGGCAACTGTGATGCTATTATTACTAATGGATAGTAGTACCTAATGCTCGTGTTGGTACTGAACATTCACCACAAGTACTCATTCCATTTATAAAGTTAATATTTAACTATGTTGAAGTGACTTTCAACTTCAAAATCGTGGACTTACTATGTTGGTATTATTTTTGTTTGCCCTGCCAATACTACGGCAGGATAAATCGGTTGACATTGTATTTTGAAGACGGTAGAATGCCAAAATCTATTTTTCAATTATTTAAGGACACTAACAAAAACTATCGATCCGTATCCTTCAGTTTCGCTGATCCGAAAACAAACAACAAAGTACAGCAATTCACACCTTCACCTCTCATGGGAAATTATCCTGAACAAATTTGTTTATTGGCTCAAAACTATGGGAAGAATATTTAATCCTCATCCTACTGAGTTTTAGAAATAAATCCTTGCTTATCCTAGTTTATTCTTGTTTGGATTTTAGTTAGTTATTGACAGGTGACAGACAAGTTAATAGTTTTGTTAATCTTATAATGCTATAGTTATCAACTGAAACTAAACAACATTTTGTTGACAATATAAATATGTACATATCATCACAAAACATATAAACAAAAAAGTTATAATTTTTAATAACTTTTTTGTTTAAATATAACGTATGTACACGTTCATAAAAAACAAGATAAATATTAATAAAATACATTTGTTTTGTATTCCATAGGAACGATTTGAGACGAGTAAGCATTTCACGACATATTCAAAAATTGTATGTATATTGCATATACTTTTCATCCAATATTTTTTGATAAGAAAAATTATTACTTATCCTCTAGGAACTATAGAATACTATGCTATGCTAAGAAGTGTGAAAACTCGCAACATACCTTTTTTACTTTAAGAAATAAATGTTTTTTTAAATAGCAATATAATTTTATTTTATTTTAACCGCTACTATTTGCATGAAGCGCTGCAGAATCAGAGCACAATTTTCTTACTGAATAATAATCGAGAGAGTTTGTCTAAATTCCTTCTGTACATACACCCTGTAATCGTGGGAATAATGTCAACTAATCGCCACGCTTAGTCCGAAGCGTGCAGGGGAAACAAATCGTGACCATTTCGGAACTAGTGCTAAGCGAAGGAGTCGATTGTTGTTACACCCATTATCTACAGAGTTACTGGGAAAACTCAGATAATTCTTTCACTTTTTGTTGGCATTAATTGTTTATTTGTTTCATTGTAATGTGCATATTCTGCCTTTTCTTTTCAAAACTTCTACTGGGCAATAGAAGCGGCGACGCCTCCTCTAAACTCTGTTTCACTTTGAGTTCTCATTCTTTCAGAGCGGTGGATGTAATCTAGCAACTAAATCACCGTTCTACCAGGTGGAAGAAGATACTGGTGACTCTTCGGACAGGCAACGAAAAAACTTCTGCAAACATGTAAACACTTGTCTGTGGACACGGTATAGCATAACCTTGACCAGCAACGGTCAGGAAGGGTTTTTTTTTTGGGGATGGGAAGGAAAAAATAAGTTTACTCTCCCGATTACTGCCACCTGCACCGTTACAGAATAAGGTCACCACACAGGGGGCCCTCAGCTGCTGATGGGTACTTCCTACATTACTATTACAAATCAAAGCCGCATGTGCCGCAATGATGAACAAGACGCCTTGTAGCTTTGATCGGTGCGACATCAACATAACAGTTTGTCATGCCCTTAGAGATGCGAAGGAGGTTTCGAAAATAATAAGTTAAGGACCTTTATTTTATTACAGATGGCTCTACAATCTTCTTCCCAATCTTTTCATGGACAAGACAATTCAAAAAGAAGTTAAAGGATAAGAAACGAAAAGGGGTACTGATAGATGAAATTAATATACCTACCGTAATTGAAGTTGTTCTTATAGCGTGTTGTACTGTTTTTCTTTAATTTTAATTAACCTAGGTATATGAAATCAAAGATACATTTTTGGAAGTCTTAGATATAGATACTACCATACTAATAATAAACCAGACTATACAATAAATGTCCCTGTAAACAGTATGTTGTAATTGTTTGATGCAAAAACTTTAATGCACTCGTAGTTTATTACTTATCACAACAAGGTGCGCATTTCAAAATAACTAACTTTTTAAATTATCGTTTGTTACAGAGCCATTATGATACATTAAAGCGTTAGAGTTTTCACAAAAGTGTTATAATTTTCGATTTCATTGCTTTTTTTCCTGTACTTCTAAAGTACAGTTTTCGCATTTTTTATTATACTTGAATCGTCGCATCGCTAGGGCGGGCGTGAAGCGTCTGATAGCATAACCGTGGTTATAACTGATTTAAGTTTTTTGAGCGGATATTAAACATCTATGATATATATGGTCGATGCATTTAGTATAAGATTTTTGATTGTGTTACATCAGTTAAGTACTAATATGCAGTTATAACGGATGACTACATGAAAAAAAAATGCAGGCACCAAAACTATATGTGTGGACACTGGCAATCATTCAAAATGCCGAAGAACTCAAATTGCTATGAATTTTAATCCTATTTTGAATACCTGTCAGTTACAACCGATATCCTTTGACTCGAAGTCAAAATATCTTTACCCAAAGTCAGTGTCCTGTGCAAACACCAAACAAACCAATGACAAAACATATCTTTGTACCTCATAGATCGGATTAAATAAAATATAATCGGCTTTTAAATGTTAGAGTATTGTTTCAAATGATTCTATCCCACAATCCCACCCAGTGTTGCGGTCAGGATGTATGGAAAGGATGCATCAAAGGACAATGTACCCCCGTGATTTGTCGTGATGGATTTATAACCGAAGACATTTTTTACCCAATCGAAAATCTTCTTTTCAACTTTCCTTTGACTCTTTTCTAAAATAAACTTTAAGATAATTAAGCTAAAGTTAAAATTTGTGTTTTTGTGTATATTTTAATTAGAAACGCTTAACAAAAGAAGTTATTACTTTGAAAGCGTGCTACTGTTTATTACATAGATAATGTTGGGATTTAGATAACTGTTGAAAGTTTGGTTTTTATTTATTTCATTTTAATCCTAGACTCAAAGACTTTTAACTTAGCCAAAACACGTGCCCGCTATATTTTTTACGTCGTTTGCTTATTGTTTATTTACATAAAAGGAAAACAATTGACGGTGTTCGTGTAACAGATTATTGAAGTTTAACAGTATTTACTGTTATCAGATATTATTCATCTCTTGAAGATATTAAACTTAGCACGACTAAATTGGTTCGCTTATAATTTAATTATTCTTTTTGTGCTCATCTTAACTCAGCCTTTTTAATTTAACCTCAAAGAAATCCTTGTTAACCCCGTTAGTCTAAACTTCCTTGAGAATCACTTAACATTTATATATTTTTTATACCACCTTCTATAAAGTTTTTTAAGCTAGAAATAAAATAAAAGTAAACATAAAGATAGGTACAAAAAAAAATCGATTTTATTCATTCTAATTTCCGTGTAAGCGAGAACTAAAATATTTAAAAAAACTGCATACGTCAACTCATTCTTAAAGTACTTTTCATGAATTAAAGAGATACTCAAATCGTATCTGAGGTCCATGAATAATTTCCATAAATACTTAAAAAGATACACGTTGAATTAATTCCCCTGAATTTGTGCCTTTTTTAAAGTCATTGAAAAAGATAATAAATTATGTTTTGACTTTTAGCACAATCAGAATTTATCAACATTCAATAATAAATTTGCCATTTTTCCTCTCAAAACCACACACAGTTTCTAAAATAGAGACGTACTATCACCATTTCATTATCGCCTCCATCGACAATCGACACGGTGACAAACACCTACCACACGTAAGAATTTAATTTCTAGTTGACAAGAAAAGTGATAGAGTCTGAAGTCACCGCCGTATCTTGTAATCGTATCTTCAGTGCGGCAACCACCATTTTTAAATTAGTCGGATCTTTAATTTTAAATGAAGATGGTTTATTAATTGTATTAGCAAATTGTAGTAGAACAAAATAATTGGATTACACTAGATACACTAGCATAAGTTTATCGTATTGTTTTATAAATTATAATATTATAAATTTTAAATGAAGATGGTTTATTAATTGTATTAGCAAATTGTAGTAGAACAAAATAATTGGATTACACTAGATACACTAGCATAAGTTTATCGTATTGTTTTATAAATTATAATATTATAAATTTTAAATGAAGATGGTTTATTAATTGTATTAGCAAATTGTAGTAGAACAAAATAATTGGATTACACTAGATACACTAGCATAAGTTTATCGTATTGTTTTATAAATTATAATATTATAAATTTTAAATGAAGATGGTTTATTAATTGTATTAGCAAATTGTAGTAGAACAAAATAATTGGATTACACTAGATACACTAGCATAAGTTTATCGTATTGTTTTATAAATTATAATATTATAAATTTTAAATGAAGATGGTTTATTAATTGTATTAGCAAATTGTAGTAGAACAAAATAATTGAATTACACTAGATACACTAGCATAAGTTTATCGTATTGTTTTATAAACGATATATTAAGCATATAAATTTTAATTGCTCTAGTCAACAAATGTTTTTATTATGTATATAACTTAAATAGCATATATATTTAGAAACTTGCATTATCCTTTAAATTTTTATAAAATAATTTTCGTGTATGTAGGTGTCACATAACCAATGTGACACCTACATCTTATACTTTACAGCATTGGCAACGGTTTATGAATACTTCTATAGTATTGCAAGCGTTGATAGGCTACGGCTACAAACAGGGGATTTGCTGAGTTTTATTATAATTGCGGCTTGCTTCCTACTACCACCACCTTCAATCTGCAATTATTGCATTGCAGTTATTACTAAATTCATAAATTAGATGTACAAAGTGTTACAGTTCTACAATAAATTTGTGTTAGAAATGTATGCCGACTAATAATTTAAGCATATGCTTTCATGTCAAAATCTAAAATCTTTAATCCGAAAACATTGATTTTTTTTAATACACAAATAAATTATTATTTAATCTAAGTAGCATTAAAGGGAACTAAACATTACGACCTCAATGACGATTTTTGATTACAACTTCAAACTTTTGCTTCGGTCCACAACGTTTGTCCCAAATTTTAATTGAGCTATGTGGTGAACACACGTCATTATTCCTGAGCTCGCTCTCGAACCCGTGTCTCACAAGTTATAGCTCAATTTACAGAATAAATTCGTCCTCACTTGTTGTTTACTCGATTAATTTCAAAAGAAAAGGATTTTAATATCTTAAATTCACATTGTGCTCATTCTTGGAATAATATTACTTACATTTGTTGTTCCTTTACTTCATGTATGATTAAGGTAATACGAGTGTTTTACAAGGAAATAGTAACTTGTCTTAAAAATATTCGTATATCGTTTCGCGGTATAAGAACCAGATCAACTTATCCACATTTTCTTAATTTTACAGGAGAGCAAAAATACTCCGAGAATTTACCTAGTTCCTTGTGGTTCCTTAGCTATTTTGGAATTTGTGACATATTGCATTTACAATGACGTCGTTTTGGCATTTCATAAAGGAGCACTTTGTGACCCGTATTATGAAAAAAAACGATTTTTGACTTTTTTGTAGATACGGTCATCTGGTTCTTACACCGCGATTGCACTATAACATTAACACTTTTCTTCATGTACCAACCTATTGAATTCAGCAGGCTTCTAGACGCGAGTATAAGCCTCGAGTTATAAGTGTCTATAACGGATTTATATTCAGTTGTACATATTAAAAAAACGACATCATAAAACTATAAATTAGTTTAATAATGTAACAAAAACTTTATGACAAGGCTATTAGACGAAAATAACGCATAAAAGTTGGAGATAAATGCGAAAGCTCAAATTTTACTTTTTGCATAATTATGATTTTAGCAATTAAGAAAATATGGGTTTATCCAGACATTATATCTAAACTACTAACAAAAAGTAACAGTATTGCTATTAAATCCTAGTTTTTTATTAAAATAATATATAAAATTCCTTGGATCAACAATTTGCATTCAATTCAAGAGAAATGTTAAAAAAAGTTTCAGTCTTAAGTAAAACTAAACTGAAAACTATTTCTAAATAATATTAAACTAACAAATTTACTTTTTTAAAATTTATTCAAAGAACTAAATCTGAAATTTAACTTTTGACGAGATTGGGGTTAAAATCGCTACGCTTCCGCTACGCCTTACGAAGGCACCACTGATACAATAAAATAATTATATTTACACAAAGGTCAAAAAGATTCTCATAATACACTAATAGTCTGAAAACTTTAACTTCGTATTCCATAAAAATTAAGCAAAATTAAATAATTAAATTCGTTATTTACTTCTTACATAAAATATTCGTGATTTTACACCGAAGAGCGAGTTTCTTGGTTGTTCAATATTATCGATATAACATAAAAATTACAACAGTAAAATTGTAGATGGCGCTGTCTGTATTGCTATTAAGCTTTAAATCTTTATTTAGAGTTATCTTTTTAGAAATCAACCCTACTATCTTGTTCTTAACAACAACTACCTATACCTACCACATAATTTCGTACCGGAAAACAGTCCTAAAAATGGGACCAGTATCCACTGTGGTGGTCCCTTATCGGCTATGTGTCCACCATCGCTTCCAATGAGACATTTCACCTTTTTTATTGCCATGCTCTTCGCGACTTCACGACACCAGTTTACGAAAATACCTCAAAATCATACTCAATACCTTACCGATGCACACATAAGGTTGAATGTGGACTAATATCGAGAAGGCAAGGTGTATTTTGATTATGGTTGTTAGTATATTTTTATCGTAATACTTTCTCACCTTTTTACGAGTTAACGTGCGAGTCGAAGTGTCGTAGATACAATTATCGATTAGGTAATGTTATCGGGACCAATCTTTTGTCTTCCGGTTTATTTTTGTTAGTTTAGGCCTGTTTTGGGGTATTATATTGCTAGCTAGATATTGATAGGTATTTGTTTCCTGTTTGCTTCACACTTGGCTCATAATAGCGGAGAAAATTTAGCAAGTGTCACTTTTGGCAATATCAGACTCGTATATGTGAATGTGTATAGGGAAACTTTCAATTTAGTAACTGTGAATGAAATATGATAATTAATTGGCAAAATACAATTACGACGTATATAGACTAATGAAAAAAGAAAAACACTGTAAAGAATAGTTCGTTAGCTTGAGATCAGAATTACGTTATACAAACAAAAAATTCAATAACTACAACAGGATCTGTTTAACTATAGCGACCAGCTATTGCTGTGTTGTAGTTACAACGACTACGCAAATTAATCAGACGTATTAAAATTTACTAATAAAATGTTGCATTTGAGAGCTATCTATATACCTACATATGTATACAGAAATTGAAAATATATTGCATATTATTCGAATAATAGCATAGGGGACGACTTTTACGCCGTGAGACAAGAACTTAAATTTCTAAAAGATGCTATTTTGAATTATTATAACTTAAGACATAAGCTGTAACAGCAGTATTATATTATCATGCCGTAGCAAGCCCGTAAATGGTAAGCGGTGTCTATAAACACTAGCAAAGTAGTGACGTACCTACCTTACCTATGTGTTGCGAATCCTGTCCTCCATTCTTTTCTTTAGGATGGAGGTACTTCTCAAACACAATTAGTTTACATAGGTAATTATCAAATAATTTCTAACAAGTTCACTCTTCGTTATATAAATTATTATCCCTTTGTTCGATCCCAGACAACTTTTTAAGTAAGGTATGGAGGTTAAATAGTTTGACTGGAATTTAAGCTTACTTTAGCGTCAATCCCAGTCACAATATTATTATATGCTTTCGTAGATTACGCTTTGGGCTGATTCTTCCACATTATTTTACCAAAATTTAGTTTGGGTTGTTGTTATCTAAGGAGCTACTGTGTAAATCTATTTATCTATAAGGAGAAACAACGCTGCGGGAAGCCAGCTCGTAAATAGATGGCAATTAAGTGGACAGAATAGCGACATTCGCAATGTGTGGTCTTGAATGGCATTGCTGTTTAAATAACGACCTGGTAACTTGCCGAATTTGCACCAAAAAAGAAGTAGGCACGGAACTTGGCCTTGAGCAGATAAAGGCTGCACTCACTTTCAATTTGTTTCCCTAACTATGTCTATATCTAAGTATCAGTATAATCATGAACGAGGTGGAATAGAACATTACAGCATAATCGAAGTATCTCAGTTTGATTGAGACTCTAGTTCAGTCTCTTTCCGCAGAAACCCCAGCAAGTGAAACAGAGTAGAAAATGATCGTCAGGACCTTTGATCGTTGGCCTGAAGGTGATGGAAGTGCACTTATTGTGTTTGGTATATGACAATAGATACGCTACCACAAGAGATCTAAGACACGTAGGAAAGACCTTGGTATCTGACACCTCAACTTTTTTACGAGAAAATGTGTGACTGTAAGAATCCCACCTTTTCTCATAAATTGTTTGTCAATGTTTTATCTTTTTTTAAAGTTCATATGTACAACAAAAGAAAACCTTATCTTCTATTGTTTTATGGGTTAAAAGAAACTGACCGTTTACTTAATGGTAAGCAGTTACTTTAGCCGTTAAGTCTGAAACTGACGACGTTGTGCAAGCGCGTATCGTCCACGGACCATGTAATTTGAGCTTTAATAATGAGTTTTAAGAAACAAATCGACGCAGTCAACAAATGCACTGAATGAACACGCCCTTTGAGAAAAAGAACTAAGAAGACGAAAGGGAAAAAAAACGTGATTTCTCCATTACTTTCATTTGCCTATCATAGAATTTTAGTGACTTAAAATAAGAGCCTTCCAAGTTAATATCTACAATCAGGGGCGGCCTTAGACATTGCGAGGCCCCGGGCGATAGATCTTTGCGAGGCCCTATTGTCCTTTGAGGAATTTATGTGAATTGAACCTATATTTAATGCTAATGCTTAATGAAAAATGCAATAAAAAAATTGTACATAGGAAATTGACAAAACTTTTATGTCAATTTCCTTCACTTTTCTATGCAACGGTATTCACTAACCAATTGACGATCTGTTTTATTTTCCGCTAAATCTTTCAAAGCATCACATATATCGCTTAGCTGATATTTAACGGCCTATCGACTCTACCCAGAATTTTCACGTAGTTTCAGATAGCAGTTTTGACTTGAGCCAGCAAAGAGATTTTTCTCGGGTCTCGGGTGGTTGTGCGAGGGCGCGACGCCCCTGCAAGAGCGAGGCCCCGGGCGGTTGCCCTGCTTGCCACCCCCTAAGGCCGCCACTGTCTACAATGTTATAGAGACACGTTGACCTTTTACAAAAATGAACAATGCATAGTTATTTTTAGCACAAAGAGATCATTTTTCAATTATTTATGTCTGTTTACCTTGTTCTTTCTCGCCTACATCATATTAAGACGTACATTTTATTATGCTTGGATATTAAATTATTAATTAATTATACAAAGTACTCATACATTTCCTTCACAGTATGTACTTACAAATGTTTTCTACCAAAATGAGCTTTAGAAATATGGAATTACGGTTTATATTTACAATGAGTTGATATTATAAAGCTCAGGTGCTTTGAAGTGATAGGTACTGTAAGATGTTCAACGTTACATGCGCGCGCGTTGATGTTGGAACAAATATTATTGGGTACTAGCCGCACATAAATATGATTTAAATACCATTTACGTAAAGCTCAGCACACGGGGTAATTAAAATAACAATAACACACATACTACAAACATTTAGTTCCTCAGCACTTTACGGGGCGAAATTTAAGTCGTTTTAATTCTACAAATCATAAGATTTGGTGGATTAACTTGATCAATTTTTACTCAGCTAGATTATTTTTTATTAAAACAGAATCTTGACGTCAGGGTACATCTACCTGTAGGTATTCTATCGGTAGCACTTTTTTGAGTATGTGGCAGAATTGCATAATTTGACTTTGCACGAAGACCTGATTTCATTAATGGTCAGTATATGAAATTCTTCTAACTTAGTACATACACAAAAAAACACCGGGAGAAAAAGGCCAGAGGAAGAGCTTGCTAGGCCTCATACTCTGGACTTTCATTATCACTGGCCTAAGGACAGTGGACAAGGTTAGACTTTGGCATAGTCTTACTAACGCTTGATCAAACCACCAACCAGCTCCTTTTTTTTTAAGTCTTGTGAAAAACAGGGCTGAAATCATCAGTTATCACAAAAAAAGCCGGTTAAGTGCGAGTCTGACTCGCGCACCGAGGGTTCCGTTAGCAAACAAACTTGTATGTCGACAATACGACCATCTCGGGAATAAATTCTCTAAGATTTTTGCCCGTCTTTTCCGAAAGACAAACCTAACTTTGCAGTTTTAAAAATACTCTCCCATACATCGATTTATGACAAAGTCAACTTTCCAACGGCAAAATATAAGTTTGTAATCACCAAAACTATTTTTTTTATGTGATTATTTAACAATTAACTAACGACTTTTGGATTTTTCCTTTACTTGTGCTGTAAGACCTTGCTTCTTACCAAATTTCATGATTCTAGGTCAATGAGAAATACCTTATAGGTTTTGATTTACCTGCGAAATGTTTAAGTTTGGTCAAATCTAAGGCTTAAATGGTCTTTTGATTGCTTTGACTTAGTAACTTGATTTTTTTACAGCTTTAAGGGACCGCAGACATAATTATTTGATATTAATCTCGATCCTATGAGGGTTCCTTTTTCCTTTTAAGAAACGGAACCCTAAAAATTGAGCCTTAAACCCGCACCTGTAAGTATTATAATTTGCTACTCACACACGTCACAACAGTTATTCTGCTGTCCCTACACTTTGACGTCTTTATACCTTTGTATGAATGCAATAATATGCACATATTTAAGCTCACTTTTATGCAATCCGATGCTGCGAACAATTTACAATGTCTAGTGATTTTCTTTACTGAAGTAGCATCGTTGTGCAGTGAAAATTATACTTGCGATTAAATTATAGTGGGTTTTTGCTAGAATTATTGTTGACTTGTATGTTAGGGTTTAGATACACTGACACTTTTACTGCTGCAACTGATTTTGATTAACGTTTTTAACTGATAAATGAAAAACAAGTGATGAATGATGAATGAATGAATGAAGCATGAATGAATACAGCATGTAAGTTGTGGATTTATTTTCACAGGAAATTACAATTGTCACACCTTGGCTAGAATGCTAGTAATTTGGGACCCACTTACCAGTATTTATATCAATGTTACTAAAATTAGTCAAAAAAATGTTGTGTTCAATCCATAGGTATAGCACAAACTACATTTGTACAAACATCTCTTCCAATTTTGCAATAGTAGCTGGTTGCAGCATACTAACTAATTTATACTTAGATAAATTATAAATGCGAAAGTAACACTGTCTATCTGGGTGGGTACAGACAAGGAATAAGGATACCTTCCATCCAGAAATAAGTACTGTTCTTGAGGCCTGGCAAAATACATGTCACGAAGCCGAACTTTTCTACAAAAGCTAGTAATATTATTAACCGTCCTAAACCCGCCTGCTTATAGATTCAATTTGGTGAGTGTGCGAAAGCTCTCTTCGAACTAATTGGACCCTCTCCATTCCTTCAAAGAACGACTAGACGCAGACAGAGGTTCCACCCTTTCATTGTCGAAATACCAGAAAGTCAAAAGAAACGTTTTGACAGCTCGTTTTTGGTTCGAGTGGCCAAGCTCTGGAATGAACTGCCTGCGTCTATTTTTCCAGACAATTATAATCTTGGAACGGTCAAGAGTAGACTGAATAAGTTTCTCTTGAATAGCCGTGTACCATCTTCGTTTTCATCATCCCTTTCCATCAGGTGACTTGGAAGACAAACGCCTATTCTACTACACAATAAAAAAAAATAACGGATGTGAGTTTGTTGGTTTGTTACGGTTTTACACCTTAACTACTCAATTGAACATCATGAAATTTACATACATGTTGTAAGGGTAAGAAAGAGATAGAAAAGGACAGCGGGTACCTTTCATCCAGGAAAAAAAAACACTGATAGAAAATAACTTTTACGCGAGCTAAGCCCAGGGAAAAACATAACAGTAAAAGTCCGTAACACTAGTAAAAACTAGTTGAAAAATACACAAGCAGCAAGACAGACGAAACAGCCAAGTCAATTGGGTGTGTTTGTTATCTGATCAATACCCCAGAGGTACTCATAGCTAATTCGAATTTGCTCTGAGCAGCATCGGTACGTCCAATATGTCTCTAACCTTACCTCTAGTAGCTTACGCTATGTAATCTGAAGACTGTGCATAATCGCTTGACGTCGAAACAGAATAATTTGCAGAGGGCGAGTTGACATCGATATACGTTCTCGACGTTAAGCGGCAAATATTATGTGTCTGCAAAACAGTACAATGAAAATATTTTGTTTGTTTCTGTGATTTCCTACCTTTACAATTTTTTGACGTGACAACGTCTTATAAATTGGTTTGCCGGGTGACACTTCAAGAAACTGCGTTACGCTCCGCTCACGTTATGCGCTCACAATGAGAGCGAGTGAGAGGCACGCGTTTTAAATATAATTCTTTGTATAAATAAATGTTTTAAATTGTTACTATTATTTCATCCATCTTCCTACTATACGAATGAATATTCACATTAAAATTATTTTACCACTCAAAGTCGTTGTCACGTAAAACTTTCGCCCGTATACCGACTTTACAGGCAACCAATTTTTTTTTTTTAAATGTGTATCATTTGAGCACTTCTTATACTAACCGACAAGGCATTCCACAACCGCACAGCTTGAACAGTAAAGGATTTGTCCAAAAAGTTTGTCGAATGTGCCGGCATTACCAACCTCAAATTGTCAGTAGGAATATAAAAGGTTCTTTTAAATAGAACGGGGAGTAGGGGTTATAGAGAATATTATACAAAATTTAAGTAAGTACTATTTTCATAAGACTGGGAAGTGAAAGTATGCCATGTATGTATTATTGCCAAATATAGTTAACTTAGCGTTATTTGAAAAAATATAATAGAATCTACTAGAAAATCTTCAAGACAAAAAATATACTATCATGTCGTGATTTCACAAGCAAGTTTCCTTGGCAGTCGCAGGTGGACGCCCAATACAGTACCGAATTATACGCTGAGACTGTAATTAATTTTATCTTGTTGCCATGTTCATTCAAGTATATTGTTGTCAGCAATTTGTATGCAAATGTACTTCTTTCTTGTTTCAAAGTTGCGATTAATGATGTGTTCGTGAGTTACTTTATAATGCAAGAATATTAACGTACGGTGCAAAATTAACATTTTGTATGTAGAACTGTACAATATATAACATAGTAAAACCTCACTGATCAAAATAGAGTTTTAATATTATTGTAAATGAAATTTTAAATCAACTTTAATAAAAGAAAAAACTTTTTTCGATTAGGTAAGTACATATTCCTCAGCAACTAGTTTGATGGTCAGGTTGTCATTTGACATAGGCATCGCCTAGTTGAACGTAGATAGAAGGTATACTATGTACCACTATATACAAACTCTTAAATTGGTTGGGATTCTATAATTGGTAATTAATGGAATCAATCATCAAAAGAAAAGAGAGGCGATTTACCTACGCGAATCGACACTTCGTTGATTCGACTCTGACATAATCACTTGATCATATCTACGTCGATCTGGTACCAGTGGATAACAAGATAAGATTTCAATCAATCAATTGGCTCATTGATACCTCAGTGCACTGCTGGACATAGGCCTCTTCCAATGTGCGCCATAGCACCCGATCCTCCGCCTTCATCATCGAATCCAGTTTATCCCAGCTACCTTCTTAACATAAGATTTATTTCTTACCATTTCTCTTATACCTACCTACTGAAGTTCAACTTGAAAAATCTTGGTACTATAACGTAGTCCTTTCAATATAGGTAAGATTATGTCACAAAATATTTAAGTACAAAATTACTGCCATATGAATCAACCTTCAAAATGTTGGAACATATCTTAAATATTATTTTGAAACTAATAACATACCTATTAAAATAACATTTAACTTGAAAATCAAACAATATCGAGTGTCCCACGACAAATTGCCGCCAGGCTAGACAGGTGCGGCAAAAAATTCGCTCCACTTTACTACAAAAACGTTTTTATTGCGACTAACGAGACAGCCGTGATGCTATCTCCCGTATTACTTTCATCCTTAATCTGTAACGATGTTGCTTTCTATAACCACGTCTTTATAATTAGTCAGTGGTTGGTTTATATGTTACGGTTTATTTTCATTTTGTTGGTATTTTAAGTGCTGCACTATCTATATATAACTATATTACAATAAAAACTTTCGTGAGCGGTATTCCGCACATTCCGAAAGACAAAGAAACCGGTGACAGCGTAGTAATCCCAGTGTGACGCCTGACACCGTCGCGGCAGGACGCTTCACTCCTTGAAAAAGGGCCCCTGTCGGGTCCGAAACTAGTCAGGCATCCTCGAAATACAAACGTGAGTAAAACCGTATAGTCTTTAATAAACATAAAATAACTATATCCTACGCATAAAATTTACTGAGTAAACATCCATCAAATCGCGGTTTCTTAAGTATGATTTATGCAAATCTACATAAAACTATGATGTAACCAGACTTACTGCTTATCAATAACTATTCACCTTGATTATTAGGCCTTATTTTATAAGAGTACCTTATCCTTCAATGGGAACTAACAAATAGTTATGAAACGCGAATAACATTACGCAGATAATTTACCAACAAACAAATGCTTGAAAAATAAATATATAATTATATATAAAATAGTAACTTCGTCTCAAAAAGAGTCTACCCTGGGCGTCCAACTTTCCTAAAAGTCCATAAAACTATATAAACCAACACTAAATATTTTTTGTCTCCGCAATAACGATAATCATGTCACACGTTTTTTACACAAAACCACACAGGACAAAATGGCGTTACCATCAGATTATCATAGGCTTGTGGTCGGATTATTACTTAATTTTTTTTCTACCCTCGCCTACCTGTTCGAGAGACCGAGATTCTTAGATGATAGGGCTTTTACAATCGCCCCCAATCGCCCACACCATACTGAACCTTAAATTCAGCTATTATTAATTTTCTTGCGGTTCATGTTACACTGGTTATATTATACAAATTAATAAGGCAAGCAAGCTTCTTAACCGGGTGAATATTTTGTTTATTATACCTATTAGAAATTTGTCGAAACATTTTGGTTGCGTGTGTTAAGATAAATACTTCTGTGACATTTATTTTTGTTCGTAGTGTCAAATATTTGTGGGATCAGTTAGGATTGTTTGAATGTTTGATCAAATGTTTGTAGCAGATAACGAGCTTGAATATTTTATTAAGTGATAATCCTCAACGAAAGAATTTGAATGAAAAAATGATGTAAGATTTTAGATTTGATATATGGCTACCGAAGGATAACTGGCGATATATATAAAATTGTAGCTTTATATAGAAAATAAATCAATAATTAACTTGCTAGAAATTAATCATTGTTACCAGTCAGTGTTGTATTTTGACAATGTTATCGTCGACAGGAATTTCTAAAAAGGCAACTCTTGCACTAGTGAAATATCCTGTGTGGCAAGCTTGCGGATACCTTAGGTACATACAATTAACAGTTAAAATACTCACATTAGCACTCGATGGCAGTGTAGCTTCCTATTAGTAAAAGAAGATTTAGAATCGTATCAGTAGTTTCATAGATTAACTTACAAACGTTTCAGTTAATTTAGTATACTCTATAGTTAAGCGGTCATGTACAGTGTGTTAAAGACTTTAAAATTTGCAAATAACAAATTATTTTGATTGCTTTTATTCTAAGTTACCAAAACAGTGCCGTCGGAATCTCTCCATGTTAACACAGCTGTATCGTTCGTACATTATCAAGTTTTACTGGTGTCAATTGATTTTTATAGGCTTTTTACACGCCTTGTGACTTTACGAGCATATAAGCGAAATTGAAGGCTCTTGCGGCGTCCATCCATCCATTTCACTACGTTTAAATAAATGCCCTTTTTATCTGTCGTTACATAGTTATTTTTGTATTCGCACTTTATGACGGTTGGAATTGCTATACTACTAAGTTGTTATGGTTAACATTGAATATTTTGTAAGTGACAAACATTGATGCTTTTATTTTTAAATGTATAATTCGATTTAAAATTTTAAACAAATAAAATATTATGATTTAAGTATTGTAGGTAACACGATAGCAACTTTCAGCATTTCGACCATGACTCAAACTGAAACAAATTATTAAAAAAAAAATTATGTGGTTTATAGTGTGAAACTTATCATTTCATCCTCAATCTTATCAATTTGTTTCATGGTATTATATTCGTGATCGTGTTAATTCCCGTATAAATACATAGTTAAGTATATAATAGAACGCGAAAGTTTAAAAGTTAGTATAAACTTATCAGTGTTGGAATATACCTTTAATGTCTAGTTTGAAGAGCAACACGAAGATAAAGGTATAGCCTGTAAGAATGAGCCAGACCGACGGCATCATCATTTCAGCCATAAGATGTCGTCTGTTGCAGGACATACGCCTCCCTCAATGACTTCCTAGAAGAACGGTTGTAAGCGGCCTTCATCCACCGACGAACTGCGATCTTTACAATTTCTTTACTAAACTTTATCGAAAACCGATATTTATACTACAAATTAAAATATATGATTATCAAAACAAATATAAATGTAATTGTATGTGTACACATGTGACATTAAATGTTATTCATTCTAGTAATTAACATGTAACAACTATGTAACCCTAAAGTCTCATTAATTTATTTACTCATTTTAAAACCATGCACTTGAAGTTCATAGTTTTAAATTCAAAACATAAACCCAATAAACCAAGACCCAAGTAAAACAAATGGAGTGTACTAGTCAAGGTTATACTTCGAACTGCAGTAACAGCAAATCCTCTACCAAGCACACGTTTTTCTGTATGGAGAACAGACAGGTATAGTTAACATCAACATCTTAGGGAAAACTGTTTGTGTTTATTTGTAGGAGGGATCCAGGTCAAAGCAGATTTTAGAAATATTAGAACCTTTTTCTTGGGCGCCTATTCATTTAAAAACTGTTTAGAAGTAGTCAAGTACGGAACGTAGCCAGAAACGGTAGATATGACACTCAGAATGTCGTAGGTAATGGCAGGACCCGGGAATACTGGCAACAAAGTGTTAAATAGCCTTAAAATATGTTGATGGTTTATGCGGGATAATACTACGGACGGGCTTCGAACCAACGGCTATTTCGTATCTGAACTAGGCTTATCTACTGTCGCTATTTCCATTTTTATAGCGCCATGAAACATGTGATGGCTAACCTTGATCCTTCGCTAAAGCCGTATTTGACCTTAAAGATCTTTTCATTTATGATGTCAGCTATGTACGTGGACATATGAGACTGCAATAGCCTTGTTGGATATATAGGTCTCAACGGTCTATCTACATATAATAAATATCTATAGTCCCAGCCTGGTCGCAATATTTCAGTTATTTTAAAAAGTATTACTAACTTCCATTGTACTAAGTCATGGTAAATTCAAGCAAGCTTTATTGTTCATCTCTTAATTTTCCACCCTCTAAGGGTAGTAGGCTTTTAAAGAAATATTTTCTTTAAAAAATGAGCCCAACCTTAGTCAATACAATTAAAAAATAATTATTCAAATTGGTTCACGGTAAAATATCAGCCGAATTGATAACCCCTCCTTGTGTTGAAGTCAGTTATTGTTGAACAGTTCTTCTGGTACTTCAAAGGACATTAATAGAATCGCCACCCGTGAAGTGCTTATTATTGAGTAGTTCCAATGCCCATCTATGGTGTTCATCATCAGTTCCGCTTCATAGAATAAGATTGAATTCATCGAAGAAGCACTACTGTGACCTCAAATCCTACGAAGGTTCTCTTTCAGCACTGACTCTACAGCTTATCTTTCTTCATGATTTCAGGACCAACATCAATATTTCCCAGCCGGTTTCAGACTTGTATGAGATAAGCTCTTTAAAGTTGCAGTCAAAACGGATAACGTATTGTTGTGACGGACTCCCCGCGCCCACTTGTGATCTCCTGTGATTGGATTAAGAACTCTTTGGAAATGGCGCGATAAGTCCGGCTGGCGGCTCCATACTCAAAATTGTATTTAAAATAGTTAACAGATTCGAATCGCAAGAAAGGATAGTCGTCTGGCGGACTGGTGCGTCAGGTATCATGCTGAAAACACGAAGCCTCAAGAAATATTAATTTATTAATTTATTTGATGTTATAATCAAGTGTTATTGTAATTTGGAGTTAAAGTATAGCCACTGTGTTGCCTGCCTAATGTTTTACTTACTCTCCTTATAATATAGATCCTCCTACCCCAGTACTTACTACTATCTGGGTTACTGCAGTATATACTGCTCCTAAACTATGTAAGCTACAGTAAACAAACCTTAAAACAGGTCAATTTGTATTTATATTATTTATCCATAAACCAGGACTGACCTGGTCTGATGAAATGAATAACACAACTTATCCTGACTATGATTTTAACTTATTACATACTAGCCATCCCCGCAGTTTCACCTGCTTTTATAGTCATTATTCCATTCCTATCGGTCGTAGCGTGATGTTATATAGCCCATAGCCTTCCTCGATAAATGGGCTATCCACACTAATATTGATTTTTTTCATTTGAACCATTAGTTCCTGAGATTAGCGCGGTCAACCAAATAAACCCTTCAGCTCTGTAATATTAGTATAGACAAAAGTTTTATGCGTTAAAAGTTTCCTATCCATTTTCATTTGTATTGTATGCTTTTACGCTTTAGTTCCGTTTAAAATATAATAAGTAATGATTCTTATATTTCTAAAAAACATTCCTTTGCAGGTGCGGATCATGCGGGCAGTGATGCTGTCTCTAATCTTGTGTTTTCTGTTATTTCCTGTTCAGTGTAGGTACATGTTCTGACCCGATAGTGGATGCTAAATCTAAGCCACTATAAAAGTAGCAAAACGTGGGTGTTCTTAAACCTTTGTTTTATAGTAAATACCACTTTTATTATAGTTGCTGCCATAATGTGTCCGTTTTATGGTTAACAGCCATTTATAATGAGCGGATGATTCACGAGTATTTTACCACAAAGAGCTTCTTTCCTTATATTAGTGAGGAAACGGAGGCAATATGAACGTAATTTATTTTATTTGTCAACGGGTTCATAAATCAAAGTTGTTGTTTTTATACCTTTTCTGACCTTAAGTACATCTTTAGGAAATACGAGAATGCTTATAACTCAAAGCATTACGGGCCATGACTCTTTAGTTATTTAGTGCGATGTCTTCAGTACAATATCCATTTTATAAATTAATGTACGAACTAGAATTCACAAAAACTGTCGAATTAACTCACAATATAAAACACGTAACGTGATGATAAAAAAACTAATAAAACGAAATAATTAAATGAAAACAATACGAAAAGCAATCAGTTTTATAACAATGTCTGTAATGTCTATGGAGTAGCCCACACTGACTAAAAACTTATCATCGTTTCATCCCGGTCTTCCTGACAAGTCTCTCTGTTTATTAGTTACCTAGTTCATTGCCAACTGAGTTTTAGTATTTGTTTATAATCATCATCATTCTCAGGCTCCTAAATTTCGCTATTGACACCCACTATTTTGTGAGGGTTTTATTCAGTTCCTCCAACAAATTTCACTTTATTATCATTGCCAGGTTTATACAACTTTTGGTTCCATCATTATAAAACTTTAACCTAAACGCACTTGAATTTATGTACCAAGGGCTGCCACTGATTAATTAAGGTTTAATTTTAGGTTTCATATTATCTCCTCGCTACTTTTGCACATGCCTTTGCAGACTGTATAAGAAAAATATACATTATGTAGGCTCTCTAGTATATATATGTAACTGTGCTAAATGAGTGATTTATGTGTACATCAATGTTGGAAAAAAATAATATAGGTAATTAACTTGAATCGGCAAACTTCTGATCATAGTTATTTATGTGATTTATAGATTAGTATGTATGTGAATATACTTTGTGTCCGTTGATTTTAAAGTCGCCTGGAAGTTATTAATTTTACTACGGCTCTATACTACGGCTTTTTAGAAAAGCTGGTTCAAAGTTTTTATCCCAAAAGACTTCATCAATCAGTTTCTGGACCAAACTACAAAAAGGTAGTTAATCAAATAACAAAATAATCAAGATATAAATTCCTTAAACCCTCTAAATCTATTGATTAATCTATGGTCCCGTGTTAATCTAACAACAATAAAATGCAAAAAATCACTGAGCACAATAAATCAGTGAGTGGCCAGCCAAAAATGACCAAATAAAAGGCCCTCAAGGAAGGCAGCTCAATCCGAAGTGGGTTATTTATTAGTATAGATTATCACTACAAATCACGGAGACGATTGTCGTGGCGGAATCATTCGGTGTAACTTGAGAACGCCCCTTATATTCGATGATTGGACAAATAAATGTATTTTCCGTATCCTGTTTATCTGGTTTGGGGTGTTAATAAAAATGTAGAGGAGAATTGGGTGAAGTCCACATAGATTTTTTCTTGGTTTACTTTTAAATCATTTCATTGTATTATATTCAAGTAATTCCTTTATTACTATTTATGTAAATAGAGGAAAGTTATAGTTATAATATCCTTGAAATACAGAATATGCTTGAGATAGTCAGAACGGTTAGTGAGAGGTATTAAATTATGTACTAAAAATAAAAGGAAACTTAGATGCACTTACTACCAACAAAAGAAATATAAAAAATACACAAAATTACTAAAACCTTGTTTTGTTCGATAATAAATATTAATAAACATCTTATAAAAACATCTAAAAATGTATGAAAGACAACGTGGAATATAATTAAACACAAAGAACACTACAACGAAAATCACAAGCATTGACTGAATCAATGGAAGTGGTTTGAAATAATCGATAATTTTAATACCTTTTTTATTAATACAGCAAATAATGTATGAAACAACCAAATTAATTGTATTTTTAAAAATACCATTGATTACGTTGCACCTAATATATTTTAATACCTTGCTCCATATATGAAACCATTAAAAAATCACTAAATAACAGAAATTCACAACAGTAGGATATGGTTCTGTTTATAGAAATATCCTTAATAAAAACTGTGCACCTATTGTAACTTATCTCATAAACCTATCTTTATACATAATAAATACAAAAAAGAGAAATCTACATCTCAGCCTTTTGTTAATTGAAAGGAGTAACTGAGTACATCGGCAAAAAATACCAGCAGAAGCTATATTTTTTGATAAAATTTGTCTATAGCATTCGGCTGCGTAGATCACAACATCTTATTATCATATATATTAAATGCAATAGATATAGAAATAGCTAGAAAGTTACTTAAAAACCGCCAACAGTGCGTTGAAGTGTCACGTTTGAATATAGAAAATGGAATATAAAGAATAGAAAATATGTATGGTGTACCTCAGGGCAGCATACTTGGCCCGTTTTTATTTATAATCTATCTTAACGATCTTTCGAATTTAACGCCATTCGAATCCATACTTTCACTGATGACATTTCGATAATTTTACTAAAGAATGACATATCAAGTCATTTTGACACTATAATAAAGAGTGCTTTTACCGACTAAAGCTACTCTATAGGATTAGTCCCTACATCAGTGTCAATATGCGCATAATGCTCTGTGAATTGCTCATATTATCCAAGCTCAACTACACTGACACTGTGTTTGGGGCCTGCTTGTTCAGTAGAACTGAGAGACTCATACAACGAGTACAAAATGCGTGCGCTCGATACTGCTTCAATATTCCTCCTCGGTCACATGTCACGCCATTCCTAAATCGTGGAAACTTGATGAAGATGACGTCGCAAAGGAAGCTTCACTTGTACACGTTACTATTCGGAACAGCACTGACTGGTAAGCCGGACTATTTATATGAAAAACTGTCATAGTCTAAAGATCATAACCAATATGCGACTAGAGCATCGTCTTACCTCATGAGTACACCGAGACACAGGACTGCTGCCTTTAGAGGCAGTTTCAAACTCGCCGCAACCCGCTGCTGGAAAGACCTGCCATCGCTACTTCGTACCCTAAAATGAGTTTACAGATTTAGTATCAGATACAAAAAGTACTTGCTTGACCTTCAAAAACAACATATTTACTACCATACCTTTCCCTTAAGCTACACACATCATCCACTTATACGGTTCATAACAACAGCGGAAGCACCCTTCACAATTTCTCGTCCATGACGCCTCATAAATTGTACCACATTATCGTCTTATAATCTTATCACCACATCAAACACCTCAGGATCACTAACCACTAGACCAACAGGTCCGTCAAAACGTGTCCGTATGCCTAACATTTTTGGGGGTATGTGTATTTTTCATAACATATTATTTTTTAAAGAACGTCCATAATATACAGAATAAATAGTATTAGAATCATTAATTTCAAAATGCTGTTACTTTTATGTGTGTTATTTTAAAACTATAAAAAAAATTACTTAATATGTTCTGCAAAGTTTTAATGATGATGGTGACAGATACGGAGATTCTTTGTGATCTTAACTATAATATCATGGAACATATTACACATCACCATCTAGACCCAAACTAAGCAGAGCTGGTACTATGAATTCCAGAACACGGATATACATATTATACAAAGAAAGCCCAATGCAAATACACATATTCATACATACAAATAATAATAACTTCACACATCTCACACACGGCCGTCTATTCCCAAACTAGGCAGAGCCTGTACTATGGTAACCAGACTGCTAAAATATTTGTACTGAGCGGAAATCGAAGCACTGCAGCCGCGCCACAGAGGTCGTTAATTACACAAGCGGTCGGAATTTGTTACTTCTCTTTACGAAGCTGGAGCTAAAGAATAGTTAATTAACGTTTTGTTCTGCTAAAAATACACTTCAAACTATAAATGAACAAAAGTTATGTCGATGTTCAATTTGTTATTCGTATTTCTTATAAATAAGTAATTGATTTGACCTTTCTACTGGTTGTTTATACGTGTGATCATATCGAATGCGAAGCAATTAAGTAGTAAAAGAATCGAGGAATAATGAGTAGTTGTCATTGGCCTTGAATTTATTTTATTATTTCAACAATTTAAAATAAAAGTGACTCGATTTCATTTTACCCGCACCTCCCCACTTGGTGTGAATGGATCCTTGGTCAGGGTGGCCGGCGTCTGTCGTCCTATCGTTCCCAATAAATTAGAAGCCACTAATACAAGCCGTGGCTTTACAGAAGACTGGTCGTGTCAAGTCGCCACTAATGTACGGGCTTGATAACACTTTCAAAATCATTTATGTGCACATCGCCAGTTTGACACGACCTCCTTGTATACTTGAGATTAAAGTAAGATTTGTCGTGGTGCAGAGGTCAGGGGATATTGGTGTGTTTGAATGGGCATTCGCCGTTTTGAGGTGCAAGGATACCTTGCCTCTTTTATATCGTTAGTATAGAATTCAATGTCACCTGGTCCGAGCCTGTAATGTACATTCTTACTTACTTTATTGTTGACGATGACCGGTAATTGATTTAATGGTTGAATTTATGGGGGCAAGTTCATTTTGGAATATTTGAGATATGAGTCAGCTTGGTATCATCTGGTTCAAATTTCGCATTCATAAATAACTTTGGATTTGGTTTAAGATGCATGTGGTAATGTCAGCTGCGTACTTTACCTCAAACTACAGATATTTTTAAAGGTGTCTATCTACTGTTTCAATTATAGGACTGTTTATTTAGTAAAAATCTATTCTCAAAATTTCTCATACTATTTCAATTTATTCTAAAAGTTCAGGTAGTCCTAAATGTTATTATTTGGAAAAATGTTATAAAACTGTTGACAGAACGATTAAGTGATAGATAGCTGTTTACGTATTCATATTAGCTGTTGGTCCATTAGAATAACTGTGCTCTTTGATGGTGTAGGATTGCGAGGTCCTATGTTTGATTCCCGGGTACGTCATATTTTTCTTGGATTCTTAATAATTTGACAGATACAAACACTGACTCGAACGTCATGTTGATCATAAATTTGGTATATATTCCCAATACCTCTACCGGAAACGCAATCCCATCTGCTCTCACAAGCTACCTTAAATGAGACTATGCAAAAAACACTTAATCATTAACTCTCTGTCAATATTCTCGTATGAATAATTCGAATATTTTTTTGTACAGTAACCTTTAGATCGGTTACAATACTAATATGTTCTTGGATAGGATCCGACGCATGCGCGCAATGGTGCGGAATAACGGACGGCGGCCGCATCTTGCGATTTGTCGCTGCGATCATGTCGCGATAGTACAGTGCGACTAGCGTCAAGTAGTGTAATGGATAGTTATGTAGAAGATGGTCACAAGAATTTAAATTTAATGTTGAAAAAAAATCGCAGTCACGCAAGCGAAGCGAACAAAAATGATTTTGATTGATTAACAATAAACGGAAACTATTCTAACAAATTAAATTAAAGAACCGAAATGTTGTATTAATATATTTCTTATTTCTTAATGTAATGAAAAAAGTTAAAAAAATACTAAATTAAATCATGTTTTTCTGAAATATATGGTTCATGTTCTTTGAAATTTTATTTTAAGTCAAGTCTTTTACTTGCATTAAGTTTTTAATATGAGCTAATTAACAGTAATCATAAATTGGTATAAAACTGCAGCATTTATTTAAAAAGTACACAATAAATTAGATTTTGTATGAATGTTTAGAAATGAAAACACTGCCATTGCACTTGCCACACAATTGTGGTAATTCTTTATAGACTATGTGTGCATTTTTATTTTACTTTTCGTAGCTTTTTAGTTATAGAAAACAACACATTTCAATTACAATTCAAATACCATACTACAGGTATGTGCCCGACCCAGTTCTCGAAAATGGTCGTGCAACATTGTACTGGGATCGATCTATCATCACTGACAGGACGATTGTTGCCAATAAGCCTGATATAGTGATATACCGATTAGAGCGCCGAGCAATGATTATTGACATCACCATTCCCCATGACGACAATCTCTTAAAAGCCGAAAAAGATAAACAAATAAAATATTTGGACTTACCCCACGTGATACGACGAAGTCAACATGTGGCATGTGGATTCAGTGTGATAGTCATTTCGGCCCATGGGTTAATTGCTAAGAGCCTCGACCAAACCTGGCAGCTGGATTAAGAGCCTGATGCAGGAGGCGGTCCTCCTCGATACGGCACGCATAGAGAGGAGGTTTCTGTCTCTGGAACCCTAACCACCGGTAGCTTGGTTCCTGTACCCAATACCGGTAGGACACTATTTTTTTATATTTTTAAATATATCTATTTGTTTTTATTTTTATTGTGAATGTATTTAATCTAATTATTAAACGTAATAAGTAGCCTATATTTTTTGTTTATTCGGCATGTCTAGAGATGTCTGATCTGTTTGAAAAGTCCTTACATGTTATCATAACGATAAAACTGCCTGATGCCTGTCTAAATTGAGTGATGCAAGCTTGAACAGCCTTACAGGTGACATCGATACTTCTATTCGGTGACTGAAACTCATATTTTTCAATCGAAAATGTTTTTCTTTTGTTTGAGAACATATCATATTTTTGTTTTGAGATCACGTTTAGAAATTGAACAGTTTTAGGTAGTGATTGTAAGGTTCTTTGTCAGACGCCAGTGGTAATATTATGTGACCAGTCTACCGTAAACATGAATATGGCTATTTTACATCATACTGGTTGCGTTTAAATAAATATTACATGTCGAACGTTTGAATTGTAATTTATATCTTCGTGGTTTGTACGTTGGAGATATTAAAATTCATGCCTAATATTTTACCGCCTAAATATATTGTTAGTAAGTCCATTCACATTCACATACAATTGTGTATCGGTTAGAATCAATGAATATTTATTATGAATATTTGGATATTATAATTAAGTTACCTTATCTAAGAACATGTCAGGTTTAGTAATACTGCGTCTTGAGAAATGCATGTCCCTACATTCCAATATTTAGTTAAAAAAACAAAATAATTTTATTAATTTAAGAGCCTTAAAAGTTGGCAACATTCAACATAACATCATCCTTAATATTCCGAACAAAAAGTACAATTGTGCAAGCCTTGTTAAGCCTCGGTCGCACAGGACAAGCACCGTACGAACTACTCGGACATAATCGATTCGTCGCATCGGTGCTCATTCAATAATCGAAACATGTCGCTAGTCTGCCCGTATCTTTATGCTTGAAACGTAATCTTTTTAATTTATTAAGCTCTTTTATATGAAGAGATAATTGGTAATTTTGTATAATTAAAAAGTCTGTTGTTTATTACATTGATAAGAGACACAAAACCTGTTAATATAAAATACGCTTATTTTTTTTTTAAAAGCCTGCTACTACTCGAGATTCCTGTGTTGGGGGTAAGTTTTCTAACATTGAAACAACGAAATAAAGAACACCCCGACTCGGGATAACTATTATTGGATCACACCATTTTTTGTCCCGTGTGGGTATCGAACCTACAACACTAGGCGCGTTTCAGTGGCAAGGTAAAGTCTTTTACCACAGGGCCATATAGAGCAAAAGCAGCAATAATATTAATAAATTTACTTACTAAAACGTTGCTCTAGTTGTTAGTGATCCTGAATAGAGCCACAGGTCAAGGGTTCTATTCCCATGCAGGATAAATTATTGTGTGATGAGCACTATCATTTGTTCTGTGTCTGAGTGCAATTTATCTATAATATGTATGTATTCAGTAATATATAAGTATATTTATCAGCAGTCTGTTTACCACAGTACTGGCTCGGCCTAGTTTGGGATCAGACAGCAGTATGTGAGGTGTCAAAAAAAAAATAATACATACTGATGACTACTGTCAACACTGATTGATGTCAACGATTTATCATTATTATGTATGTATTTGGAAAGTGAAAGCTATGTTACAGTCAATGTACAGAAACTGATATTCGGGCCGGTTAGTTTTAAGGTTGATTTAACTAATGAGCCCAAATAAAATTTTATTCCACTGTAATCGAGTAATGAGATTTTTACCGACGAGAAAGAATTCAGTAATATATGGCTATCCAATTATGACCAGTCTCTGAACAAAGAAGTATACTAATATAAATAATAATCTATCAAATGTCCATTGCTGAAAAATCACAGCTTAATCTAGGTCAAGGATTTCTATTGATTAAGTCTCGATCCGGCTTACGGTTTGGAAAGATCAGGAACGATGGATAAATTTTACGAGTGACTACTTATAATCGAAAAATGTTTCAAGCAATCAATCAATTAGCCCATAGTACCCGGTCCTCCGCCTTCCGCATCCAGTACCTCCCAGCTACCTTTGAAACATGTTTACTGAGAATAAATTGAGTTAGCACCGACTTCCAATATCTCACATTAAACTTTCTGGAACATGTTTACCGAGAAAAAATAGGGTTAGAACCGACTTTCAATAGCTTACGGAACTTAACCTAACGAATAGTTGTCTTCAATAAAGTCTATCTGTCAAATCCTCTCTAAAATGTGTTACTAAAACAGAAATTTTGGTATACATGATCACTACATATTATAAAACAAAGTCCCCCACTGCGTCTGTCTGTCTGTCTGTCCGTCTGTTCGCGATAAACTCAAAAGCTACTGAATGGATTTTCATGCGGTTTTCGCAAATAGATGGAGCGACTCATAAGGAAGGTTTTGGTATATAATTTGTTAAGGTTTGTGTAGATTGGTTGAAATATGATGATGATTGTTGAAGATGTCTCTGCTACCCGTGCGAAGCCGGGGCGGGTTGCTAGTATTTCATATATATTACATGTTAATTCACACTATTTCTTCATCATTCAGTTAGATATCATCATCATTTAAGAAAAGATGCAGCAAGTTTCAATAAATAAATAATATTCATGAAATAGAAATTTATTTAAAACATTAAAAGCAAAATAGGCTTCTAGAATTCGTACTCTACTACTGCGACGTTTTCTTAACCAGCAATAGTTAAGGCCGGGAAAAGTAATGAGTTCGTGTATCCTGTACACTTTTTCAAGAGGGAGAGGGATTTGATCTGCACTCAAAACTGCCACAATTGGTAATCAAATACCCAGTGGGGGATTATATGGATGCTTCCGTGTGAACACACTTTCATTTTTAGAGATGGACACCGATGTAAAAAACCGCTAAAAGAGGCATCCCACGATGACACTGTTTTATGTACTATACTGTTTATGAATAATAATAGTTTAATCGGTATTTTACGTCTGATATTTATTTGTATCAAGTTCACTAAAACAGTGATCATGCTGCCGTTGCCAACTCAGTATCAAGTTCGAAATTATATACGGAAACAAAATCAATCTAAAAACTAGTCATAATTATGCAAAAGGAAGCTAATAATTAAATAACACATAATACCTTAAATTATAAATTCTTAAGTCATAATTTTAAGCTGCTAAATTATAGGGCTGCGCAACAAGCTTATATTTAAGATCTCATAATAAGCGGTTATTGAAGAAACAATGTTGCCCCGTTTAATTATAATTATTGTTGCAAAACATTAACGGGAGCTGTTTTTGCTACATGCATGCATCGTTAAAGTAAAAAAAAATATATAAAAATTTGATGTATCATACGAATTAAATATTTTTAGTTGAATGGAAGGGAACTGAATTTGCTTAGAGGTGCCAGAAACCTTCAATTATGTAACTTAAAAGCTTATTTATAGAGCACTGTGAGTTTCCAAAGTATCTACGTCATCTATTAGGTACCATGTTTAAGCAAGCCGTAGTTTCTTAGTAATAGGCACGTTACTTAATGCAGTGATACATTAAAAAGTAATTATTAGCGTTGGCTGGACTAAAACAATATTACCATACTATACTATAATAGTTAAACTATATAAATACACACTAGGTATATCAATATCATACAACACACTTGATATACTTATATATTCTTATAAATATAAGGTCTGACCTATGAGGTTTTTTTTTATCGTAGATTCTGTTACAAAACGCAAAAGATTACTAATGTGTGCTTTGTATGATTTTAGAGGCGCTAATTACACTTCTGTGTTTATGTCAATAACATTTGTAAGCAGTGAGTAAAATATAAAAAAAAAAATTATGAGATAGCCGGTTTTTAATTTCCGATTCATTACATTTTATGTATATTTATTTCTAAACAACGTATTATCAACTTTTATGTCTATTACAATGATTTTTTTTATTTTTGTTTATAACGACCTATCGGACAAATTCGGGACATTCCATAGAACTGAGAATATGTATTTAGACATGCCATCAACAATTCTGTTCGAATTCATGTGTCGCCGAAATTTCATAATAGGTACTTTGTGAATAATTGCCAATATTTGTAATTATCGCAGCATAATTCTTGTTTTTTCAAGCAGCTACGTTCCCAGCGGCGGAAGTATATACGAAAGTACTAAAGCGCGTATGAGTGTTTGCTTAAAGCCTTTTAGATTCATGGGTCAATTTTAAAGTTCATTAGTCTGTTTTAAAACTGTTTTAAAAATAACAGATTTCCCAAAAAAATGGAAGGGCATTACGTCATTCATGGAGTCTACAGTGCGATCCGGTAATGTTGAGATTTAAATTTACTTTATAAATGAAATATAATAAAAATATAAACTTATAAAGTATTTTTTCTACACTAGCTCATGCTGTTTTTCTTTAAAAATCAAGAAAACTAACCAATTGGACGAAGCAATGAATACAAAATATACATATATTAAAAATCTGTGTTTCGTCCCATTAGAATGAAATGCCTGTGAGACGAATCGCTGAATTTCAAGATAGGATCCATGTGTACCCAACTGCGTCGAAGCCGAAAAAGGAGGGTTGGATATGTGTTTGACCTGTATGTATGTCCGTCCGTCTTTATGTTCTCTAGTAACTACTAAACGACTGAACCTATTTTGATTAACGAAATGTCGTTATCGTTACGTTCGTTTTCATGGCGAGTGATACTGGGTATATTAAAATTATAAAAATCAAAATGGCAAATTTTTGGCGCCAAAACCTACCTGTATGTAAGAAAATAACTTGCAAGTGACAAAATTATTTAATTGGCTTCGCACGGGTAACAAAGCATATATTGATTTTTCCGATATCTTCAACAATCATCGTCATATTTCAGCCATTTTACACAAAACCTTAATGAATTATACACCTAAACTTTCCACATGAATCACTCAATCTATTGGTGAAAACCGTATTAAAATCCGTTCGGTAGTTATTGAGTTTAGCGCGAACAGACAGACAGGCAGACAGACAGACAGACAGACGCGGCGGGGGACTTTGTTTTATAATATGGAGTGATAATTTTGATCACAATATTTAGTAAATATATATTAGTGATAATAGTATATATTATGGAGTACCTACTAGTAATAGTATACATATGTATTTAGATAATATATATTAATTTTAATGAACTTGACTACACGGATGGCGCCATGGTTTAAGTGGTCACCTCGCCACTACGCCGTGCCGAGTGTTGTGGATTCAAATTCCACAGCGGACAAAAATTACCCATAAATAGTTGTCCCGAGTCTGGGTGTTCTTTGAGTCCGTTGTTTATATGTTTGTAAAGCCCCCCGCGACACAGGAATATTACTAATGCGGTAGTAGTATCTTAAAAAAAAAATTGACGTTAAGACCAATATCTTTCAATTTCTTGGAATTTCAAATAATATTATTAAGGTCTGACATTTCTTAAAAAAAAATTCTATTTGAAATTGTGATTTTTCTTTGCAATATCAAGATTTTTGTTTCTATAAAAGTTGGAGAGATCAAAAAAGCATAAAATAAAAGATTTTATAGACGAGACATGTCGCTGATATATTAACAATCGAAAAGTTTGTCAGGCGTTTCTTTATCTCTCTCTATGTAATGACTAATACTGATATTCCATTATGTTCTCAACATAGTTACACGCGTTACTGACGGTAACATTACCGCAAAAATAAAAATTCAAACAAGGAGCGAAATAATCGTATGAGTTCACTCATAAAGCTATCTATACGACCATAAGTCATAACATATTGATGATTGATTTTTATGTTGTAGAATGGGCAGTTTTATGACTGTGCGAAATACACATATTATATTTCTTGACCTCGTTAATATTATTTACGTTGAGTCAACATTGTTGTCCGAAGCACGTGTCAAATGTCTTTATGACTCGTTCCTTTGTAAGAGATAGTTTGTACGAGTTTTTCAAACATGTTTATCGGTGGTATGTTGTGTGGTCTGGGAATGAATAGACCACCTCGTTATTTTCAATAAGATGTATGGTCTCAAGCTATGGAAATTCATGTTTGACATGTCTTATAGTTTTTGTTAACGATGCACACTTTCGCACTTAGAAATTACGCTAAGACATCAAGGCTTCAAAACTCATACACTCAAAATAATACACTCAAATCAAATCATACACTCAAAATACGTATCGGTGAGTCTTAGAAATCATTGTTTTAGGGTGAGAACGAGCACATAACACTCGACACAGTAGTTGGCCCGGTGAATACTAGAACTGCTATAGGTATTTATGTAGTCAATATATGGTTTCAGACAAGCAAACGGCCTTATTGCTTAACTTTATGCTACAAAATTAATACGAGATATATTACAAATATAATATCTAGTCATAAACGGTAGATACTCATTGAGAAATAAAACACAAGTTTTCCTGATGACATCATCTACGTGATTTTTACTATACATACCTAAACTACTCGTAAAATAATAAAATAAAATATTAATAATAAACTATTACCCATCTCGTTTTAACTACCCGCGGTGATCCAAATACTGGTAGCTTAAACCTATACTTATTTGCTATCTTAAAATATAAATTGTTTTAATATTATGAGTGTTGCTCGCAAAAGTGGCTTTGTTTGTTACACTTCCACACCTTAACTACTCAATCAACCATTATGAAATATTGCATAGATACACGTTATCAGGGATACAGAAAAGTACATTAATTAAAAAGTACAAAACCTTTTTTTTTTTTTTTTATCGTGTGGTAACCCCCACGGGTCATCACCTCACCGGAGCTAACGGTAAAGTGGTATGTCGGAATCGAACCGACTAAAACCACACGGTGTTTATGGTGGGTAGACACACATCATGGGGTACGGGGGTAAGGCCCCCCGTACCCCATGATGTGGTCGCCTGCTGAAGGCGGCCAAGGTCTGCAGGGGTTCCCGGAGGACTCCTTCCTAGGGTATACCCGGGTTCCCCTGGAATCTATTCTCCCCACATTAGCGTGAGCGAAGCCGCTGACAAAAGCTAGTATTAAATAAGTTAGTCAGAATAAAATATTTTATTACTGCAATTTTTCCGCGACTCCGCCATCAAAGATTTCGGTTTTCATATGCGTATATATTACAAGGCATAATGTGTATGCCAAAAATATTGTAATCAGCAGCGATATAATTCTAATCTAGTAACAAACATTTTTACTCACAAAGAATTATCACAAAGCATTAACAAGTGTGTTCGAATTTTAAATCTTTTTGGACAATCTGTTGAATTTTTGTAGTCCTAAAAATATTTTTCGGACTAAAACCAACATTTAATACAATAATAACTTAATGAGGCAAATCGGTCTAGTCATTATTAAGTAATGCGCTTAGCAACGAACAGCATTTAATTGTAAATTACATGTATATTTTGTGCTGTTAACTGCGAATATTCTAACGTACCTACTTGTTTATAATATTTATCATATTATTCATAACAGTTTTAGTTTTATTGATTAAATTATATATTTGTAAGGTATTACTTATTTTCTCCTTTTCTCTCTCATTGTAATAGCCTGGCTGCACTCCCGTCCGTGTACATCAGTAGGTGGTAGCAGAATACCTACCTATGCTACTTCCTCGAAGAGGCATTACGCTGAGCTAACGACCATTTTTATTCTATTATAAAACCCGTATACCTGTGTATGAGGTCAAAATAATTTTATTTCTTTATTTCCTTACTTCATTTAAGACTTTGAATTATACTGGAATTTACCTAACACACAGAGCAGAGGATAATTAAAAGTAAATACACAAAAGAAATGAAAGTTTTACCGCGATGAGTCATGTCCGTCTCACGGCTAGCGCCTCGCCAAAATGACTAATAGCTTATTATTTTGAAAGGAATAATTGCAATAACACATAGAGAAACACATGTCATGATGATCACAGCTCAATTACATTATTCTCAATGGTACTGTTCAGTATTCGACTGCAATGTTGGGATCTGACTGACTTAAATGGTTAGTAAAGTACCACTAGAATAAAAGTAGTAGTTTAGAAAACAAAAAAAATACGCTTTAATTGCAAACCGAGTATCAAAGTATAAATGAGTTTTACTATCCACCACTTGACTCAATTGACTGACCACGATAGACTGATTATATCAATCCATCGTCGCCAAGCCCAATCTGTCGTACTCGTCAAAACAAATCATATGAGCCCAAACTCGAGGGGTTTACTAGCAGCCACTAAAGAAATCCATTATCCATCTCCTGCCTCCATCCTCTGATCAGCTCGAAGATGTAGTATTATTATCCGAACTTCATATACATACAGTTTCATTGCAATACGACAATTAGAAGTAGGTTAAAATTAAATTCCAAGATTTCTCTTCATTGTTAGTTAGTGACAAGTGAAGCTAGTAAATCGAGTTAAAAAGGTACCTACTGACTATACTAGTATCCAAACCGTTACGGTTCGGTATGGTTCTTTGGTAGGTACACCCCTTTGGTATACAATTACCGGTGCCTCAATACAAGGGATACCTTAAAATAAATGCCACCAGTTGTTACCGTTAGCAGTGGATTTGTTGTATCTCTTGCGTTGCATTTATTTCTCAATATTTTATTCTTTTAGCCATGTTAATAGGTACTAACTTTTGTTAATAGATGTTACTTCCACAACCTTCACTTAAATAAGAAGAATTTAAAGTAGAACTCTTCTCACGCTTGCGAGGAACTTACAGAAAGTCAAATTCCAATTGACCCTCTTTGTGATGTCAAAATATTATGGCGTATTAAGTCGGCAGTCCATAGCCTATAATTAAGCTTTAACTACTTAACTTTGATTCCGACCCATCAATCATAGCAATTGTTTATTGAGTTATAGATGTGATGATAAAAAATGGTGGCTTATGATCAAAATGCATGTTCGATGACGTAAATGCATTATCAATTATATTTTCGGTAAACGTCAGTTTTTGTACAAAACATAATGTTGTAGTCGTGCGAAATTAAAGGTTGTATGTTCTTTTTCCTGTATTTAATTAAACGAAGATAAAGTGGTATTGATCACAGTTTTTATTAGTGTTTGATAGACAGAAAAACCCAGAAGCAATATTAAAAACATACCGTATATTTATAACATTGCTTTATTGTGATGGCATGGTATAATATCTATATCTATACAATTTTGCTGTTGGGATACAAACTTTTTGTCGGTACGCAATGTAAAGAAATACCTACCTGTAACTGATTGAGTTGTGTCTTATATATAAGTTATTTGCTTATTTTTACTAAGTATCAGTACAAATCTAAATGTTAGCGTTAACCAAAGTCTAGGTAGGGAAAAAGTCACTGAACACAATTCTTAAGGATTATAGGGAACGTGCACAAAGTAAAGGTGGCAGCACAACTCGACACGAGAGCCACAGTGTGGTGAAAAAAAGAATCTTTTTAGAACTGTTTTCGTGTTGCCGTCAATGTAATTAAATTATATTTAAATCGTTATTATTATTATTATGATTAAAATTATAAAAGATTAGAAATGATCGTTAGCGTGGCTAGAATATGCCAAAGGGCCAAAACCTATTATAATTATTTGAGGTAAAGTTTAGTTACAGGTTTGTTTGTATTGAATGGTACTACTACATACAAAACAAACAAATGAGCTATTTTTACAAATAACATTATTAGTAATTTCTTAATATTTTTTAAACTCATACTTACATATGTTTTTTACTGCATTTGTCCACTTCCGTTTATCACATAACCATGGAAAGTGAGTACTATTTGTAGGAAAGTTTTAGAATTTTATGTAATTTGACTTATTTTTATTTCTCTTTGAAATGTTCGAGCATCCAGAAATACATTTTCACTTAGTTAAATGTTATTTTTTACTGCTTTAATGTAATTATTTAATTACGTCAAGTGCCAATGTCAAATATTGTTTACATAAAAGATTGGGATTTGCGCCACCAGATGGCAGAGCCATCGTTGTGCACGTTCCCTATACATTTTCTTATATTATGACCAGCTTTTAAGCGGCGTCGTTTACCACTGTACCGAATATCCTATGTTTTAATCCAGGTCATAACCTATCTGTGTGCCAACTTTTATCTAAATCTGTTCAACCGTTATTGCGAGAACGCGTAACAAACATCCATCCATCCATCCTCACCAATTTTGATATTTATAATAGTAATGGTTAGATATACCTACACTAGCAATTAAACTGTGCCTCCACCCTGAAGTAGCTCGTGGTTAACAACACAATATAATAAACGAGCACATGCTGCTTGTTTGTTACCTAGAAAGTATTATACACTTATTGCCTGATTGTCTGACCAATAAAAATGTTGAAGTGTTGATTTGAAGAATATCAACTCTAAAGACGTTAAACGTCACTGTTTCGAAACTGCTGGTATACTCAGCAGGAACAGCAGCGCACCCGCACCAGTCAGAGTTGAGTTTGTGATTTTATTATGCGTTTAGTTCGGAAATATTTAAAATTTTTGGCATTGTATTTCTCTCTTAACAGGTTTTTACATATTTTTTAATATTTGAGTTATATATCCAGAACTGTCTTATAAAAAATAAGAATCCAACCCGAAGAGAGCATGCAAGTACGGTGACTATTTATTTATTTATTGATAGGAAACTCAAGAGCTTTTTTACATTATACTTGAATGATTTCGATTACTTACATTAAATTCCAAAGCTAATTACAGAGTTTCACGACATTCGTTAGATATTTAAAACCAGAAAACACAGAGTATATACAATAATAATAATAAACATAAAATAAAAATATTTTTTTAAGCAAAATGTCGTTTTGCTGTACAATAAAGATTATTCTATTCTATTCTATTCTATAAAATAATTAATGATATAATCATAAAATATTACTAAGTACTAAAACTCTGTTATATCATATCACTTAGGTAAGATGAATTTTAAAGTGAAGGAAGTTGTGAATTTACATAATATACATTCAGTTTTTAAAAACTCTGAATCGTCACGAATCTTTTATTTTTTTATAGAATCAAGGTTATAAAACGGTAGCGTATTGCTGTTAAAATTACTTAAGGACGCTGGAATTACTAAGAGGTTTTGCATAGACCTAAACTGAAAGAAACCCGCTTTTCATATTTAAAAAAAATAAAAAGATTTTCAAGTAACGCTGTTTTATTTTAATTGTCCTGTGGTAGGACTTATTATACAACAATAATAAAGTGCGTGAGAGACGGTGTGAATTAAAGTATGTACAATATAAAACAATAGTTACTTCAAAGCATGACCTTTGGCTAATGCACTGTCTATCCGTTGGTGATAGCTGATAGCTAAAACTGGTAATTAGGCCGTGATTAACCGATACGTTGCGGCTGGCTCCCACGGTGTAGGGTTGCCACATTTAAAATCACGCAATAACAGTCCCATTTTGCATATGAGGAGGCTTTTTATTATTTTTTGTGCACAACTATATTATATATCATACAGTATATATAAGCCTAAATTTAAACAATACCTTAAAACAAAGGTAAATAAAATATCAGTCTTGCCTAACCAACGGTGCCGGACAAGTGCATTTAGCACTAAGTATTTTATGCTCAAAATTGGGGTAGCACAACGAGCAATATCATTAAATTCCAAGCCGCAAAATCAGATGAAAAATAGACATTGAAAACGAGGTGAAGCGAATAATGAAACTAAATTGGAGTTATTTTGGACACTTGCACGGACGGCGGTGGACCGAGGTGAGAGAGAGGAAACTATTAAATTGTGTCTTATCAGATCGAGAGAACGGGGAAAGCAGCACAGTTGAGTCTCGTGTGCTCTTCTCTACTTATAAGGGGGGTTAGTAAGTAGTAGTTCATATACACCTTCTACATGTAAGAGTAATTCGCCTCTTCCGACAGCACCGTGTAAGTTTCAGTCTGTTTGACTTCAATATAACAACAGTAAACAGAAATCCACCCTTTAAGGAGGGGTTAAAACAGACGCCTAGCTGACAAACTTATCAGCTAGTCACTCAAGTCAATCCTATAATCAGGCTTGTACAACATTGAAACAGATAAAAAACTCGTTAAAATCAAAACTTCAAAAGAAATTTATCAGTTATTATACCTAGAACACTATATCGATAAAGTACAATAAAGTTGTCGCTAAATTATCAAATAACTTATCTTTAGGCATCAATTGCAACCCTACTCACAATACTTCTCAGAAGAATAACCAAAGTTTTACACCTAAAAGGTTTTAGATTAGATAATTATACGATAACCAATCTTTTAACTTCAAGGGCAAAGAAAGGATCAATTGTTTGGTATGAAGATGTACCCGACGATTATGCGGTAGCTTCGGCATTTTGAAGTTACGACTCGAGGGTAATTTTCTCGTCAAATGATAACTTTTTGTGTGTAAAAGTTTGGCAGCCGGTAATAGCTTGCAACGCTTTGATGACGAAGCAAGTGGAGTGCATACGGAAATCATACAACACGGGCGCTTGATTTTTTAATAGATTTTTAAGACCCACGTATTAGTGAGTCATTTCTATATAATGATGTTTTATTGGACGTTTTCATTGCCACCATTATAAAATGATTAACACGGTATTCAGGAAGCTTAGTTATGTAGTAGATACAACTGTCCCGCTGTCCCGTCGTCTCTTCTTTCAAATTCTAGAATACAAGGCTAGACTACACTATTTGAACCGGGAGAATGACATCTTTGCGAATGCAGTCGCCAAGTTTAAAAAATGTAAAAAAAAAAACTTGTAAGAAGACTGTCTGCCTTTACCATAATCATTCATTTACTAAGGTACACATTTACTGAAAAACAAGCCTTTTACTTTTGAAATTTTAGCTGTAGATATATATAAAAGAAACTGAGAGTCGAAGGCTAGCCAAATACTTTCTCAATCTTAGACCAGCTTAACATAGAACGTTTTGTCTGGAAGTTGTTTTTACTAGTAGGCTAGTGGCCGCTCTTTTATACTGCCAACCTCACAAATAAGCTTTTAAGTACCAAATGGTACCTAAATCAGTATGCTTCGGGCGTTGCTTGCTCTGTACCTACTCGTCAGAAGAAATATAACAGAATGGTAATTTTGAGGAAATTTTAAGCAAACAAACCTGTCTCCCCCACTCCCAATTGCTTCACACTATCTGTGTCAAAATACTTGTGTTCGATCAGTCGATAGCCTTACTTAACCACTTAAGCCTTAACCACTTACATATTTAATTAATTTCTAATAGTTAGTCCAATACTTCCAGAGCTCCAATAGACGCCGCCGTCGTAGTGACTGGTCTACAGTACAGTTTCAGAGCAAGCTTTCATTGTAATTATGTATTTAAGTGGGAATTAACGCGATCACGGGGGCGAGCACCGCTGAGCCAATCAGCCTGTGACCACGGCCAGAGCGACATGGTCGAAACGTCAGGCAATTCAGAGGTATGTAATACTTTTTCGTGGTCGCGTTAATTCCCGCTTAAATACATAATTATATTATGAAACGCGAAAGTTTAAAAGTTAGCAAGAATTCATAGTTTGCAATACCAAGGGCGTAATTTAACTATGAAAAAGTACAGGGTTAAAATGACAATGATTATTTTAATACAATCAAAATAACATCACAAATATTATCACCACTCTTTAATCAATTAAACTCACCAACACCACACATTACATACTAACATTAAGACTACCCGCAACAAATTGGCAATTACGCGGTTAGTAATAAGCGGCGCTAACCACTCTTCTTAAGGGGCAGTCATTACCTCGTGCTCATTTAACAGGGCTTCTGTTACGCCTTTTTGCGAAAGGCTCGATTACCAACCGATAATGCGTTCGCGATACGCATCAGGGAGAGTGTGTAAAGGGTGTTTATGTTTTTCTAAGTCTTGCGATGCTATCTTATGGTTAATTAAACAGCATTGAAGCTGTCAGAATTCACGGTTATTCCTTTTTAGTCTTGTTTATTAGGTAAGAAAACGGATTTAATGATTATAATTACTAGTTAAGTTACGTATATTCTGTAATACACTTCCGTTTTAAATTAATTTAAATGTCTATTGGCCCTAGATAAACCACTTACTGTTTTAATATTTCTAATAAAGCACTTTCATGACTCAACTACTTCAGAAAATCTTTTACACATACAACCTTTTTTTTTTTTTTTTTTTTTTTTTGTGCGTGTGGAAACCCCCTCGGGCCGTCACCCCACCGGGGTTTTCGGTGGGGCGGTGTGTCGGAATCGAACCGACTAAAACCACACGGTGTGCCGTACTGCGCCTTAAGTAGGAGGGATCCGGGAACAGCTTTATTAAGACATCCGGAACCCTCCTAGCGCCTGCCCGCAAAAGCGCGGGCACCACCTTTGGGTAAAATCCTCTCAATTAGGCGACGTCCAGGCACACGCAGACGCCGCCTCCTCGCGGGGGGCCACTACAGCGGGTGGAGGGGAAAACCCGTCCCGTCCACCCGCGGCCACACTCAGGGCGGCATGAGGCGCTGGTAAGCGCGCCTCCGCCGCCCGGTTCGCCGGCGGCGAATTAGGTCCGAGTGGAGATCGTCCTCCCGGACCCTTTCCGCCGCCTCCTTCTGCGAGATGACGTCCTCACAGAAGGTCGCGACCGCGGTAAAATTCCTGTCGCTACCGGCCATGGAGCGTATGACGGCCGGTAGCGAGAGATCTCCTCCGATGACTGCAATGAGGGCCCGACGCTGCGTCGCCCAGGCGGAGCAAACCGCCAACGTGTGCTGAGCCGAGTCCTCACTGCAGTCGCAGTGGTGACAGGCGGGACTCAGTTCCCTCCTAGCGACCGAGTGCAGGTACTTCCCGAAGCAGCCGTGCCCGGAAAGGACCTGCGTCAGTCGGGAGGAAAGGGTCCCGTGCTGTCGCCCTGCCCACTCGACGATGACCGGCTGGAGCGCCTCCACGGCGGCAAAGCCAGCACGTGGAGCCTCCAGCCGGGACGACCAACGAGCCATGGTGGCTCGGCGAGCGGCCTCACGCCATTCGCGTACCTCTTCGGGCGGGGGCCGACTGCCGCTTCCCGCCCGGAACTCAGCCGTTCGCCGATATACTTCGGCGAGCACTTCCGCTTCCAAATCCCACGGGGGAGTCCCGGCCAACGCGCACGCCGCCTCCGTCGACACGGTGCGGTATCCGCGTATGGCTCTGACCGCCATAACCCTCTGAGGGCGCCAGAGGCGCGCCCTATTTTGGGCGGTCAGAGCTCCCGCCCACACCGGTGCACCGTACAGTGCCATTGACCGGACAACCCCCGTGTACAGCCGTCTCGTAGCGACGCTGGGTCCGCCCAAATTGGGCAAGAGTCGCCCAAGGGCGGACGCAGCGCCGACCAGCTTCGGAGCAAGCTGTCGGAAGTGCTCGTCGAAGAGCCACCTACCGTCGAGGATCAGGCCCAGATACCTTATGTGGGCCTGAACCGGTACGAGGACCGAGTTGACCACTATAGAGGCGCCAGGGGGTGGACCACGACGGGGCCCATGGAATAGAAGGGCCTCCGTCTTATCCAGGGCCACCCGCAAGCCCAGCGCCTCGATGCGCCCGACCACCAGAGAGACTCCCCTGGTGGCCAAGCGCGCCGCCTCCTGAAAGTTCACCCCCCGGGCTGTGACTAACGTGTCATCGGCGTAACAAATTACGCCGAGCCCGGGGGGGAAGTCGCCTCTAAGGGCCCAGTCGTACCCCATGTTCCACAGGAGTGGTCCAAGGACAGACCCCTGCGGAACACCGCACGACATGGGCCGACGACTCAAGACTCCATCTCGGTCCTCGTACATGACGGTACGCTCCACTAAATAGTCTGCCACTAGCCGCCTCAGGTACCCTGGCACTCCGTGATACTGGAGCGCTTCCCTGATGCAGCTGAATGGCAGACTATTGAACGCGTTGGCGATGTCCAACGACACCGCCAACAGCACGCCGCCACAGCTCACTACCTCTTCGGTCACGGCCCTCAGGCGCAACACAGCACCGACCGTCGAACGCCCCGCTCGAAAACCGAATTGGGCGTCCGACAAATCGGGGCCGACCTCGCCAAGGTGCCGGACGATGCGGGCAGAGAGGACCCTCTCAAACAATTTACCCGCCTCGTCCAGCAACACGATGGGCCTGTAGGCCGCGACCGAGTCGGTAGGCCGTCCCGGCTTCCTTAAAAGTACCAGCTTCCCGCTCTTCCAGCAGTCAGGGAAGCGTCCGGACGCCAAGCTAGCGTCGAACACCTCCCTGAGGCGGTCGGACATGTGGTCGAGGGCCAGGGCCAACACTCGGGCAGGGATCCCGTCTGGCCCGGGGGCGGTGTTCTTGGAACGGATCCGTAGAACAGCCGCCCCTACCTCCGCCTCCGTGACGGGTGGAACACCATCCTCCTCGTCCTCCCCGTCGTCTCCGGCCAAGGGGGCCATCGACGGGGGTACGTGTTCCACCCGTTGCGGGAAAAGGCCCTCAACCACTTCCTGCAGGAAGCTGGGCTGGAGAGTCTCCGTAAGGGGGGGGCCCAACGCGCGGAGCTTTTGTTGCGCCGCGCGATATGGGCGACCCCAGGGGTCACGATCGAGACTCTCCAGCATCTCCTTTCTCTTTCCTTCTTTGGCACGGCTAATGGCCAGCTTCAGAGTTTCCCGCGCCTCTCGGTACTCCTCATGAAGCTGGTCCTCTTCCCCCTCTTCGCGGTGACGCCGCCGGCTGCGAGTGTAGGACCTCCGGGCACGAGTACAGGCCGCACGGAGGTCCGCCAACTCCTGGGACCACCAGTAGACCTCCTTCCTTGAAGGCCGACGACCTCGGACGCGGGGCATGGCCGCATCGCAAATCTGCGTAATCGCATCGCGAAAGTGGCCTGCCCCCGTCATGTCTACCTCCTCAGTCAGAGGCTGCGGAGACAGCCAAGAGTAAATGATGGCTGCCTCCTCTAGTAGGTCCCTGTCCAACTTCGAAACAGCCCACCGCGGGAAGCGGGAAGAACGCCGCGCCGTGTGACCCCTTCTGGGGTCCTGGGTCCGGGAGAGCTCAAATCGGATATACAGGTGATCCGAGAGCGTCTCAACCTCTTCCAGGACACGCCAGTTCCTTACTCGTGCGGCGAGAGCAGAGGTAGCGAACGAAAGGTCCACTATCGACCCCCCCTGCTGTCGCACGCACGTGTTGGCGGAGCCTCTGTTTAGGAGACAGAGGCCCACCGATGCCGCCCACTCCTCTACGGCTTCGCCTCGTGCGTCCGTCCTGGGGGAACCCCACGCAACGGACTTTGCATTGAAGTCCCCCAGCACCAGGACGTGCCCAGACGCCAGGCGCCGCATCGAGGTCTCCAAGTTGTTGAGGAAAACCTCGAAATCGCTCAAACTCCGGTTGGGGGAGAAGTACACACCATATATGGTGATGCCCCCCCATTCGGCAGCAACATATCCAGTACCCTTGTCTCTTAGCGACAAGGGCGGGGAATGAGCCGCCGTGGAGCTGACGACTGCCACGGAGCCGTCCCGGTCACCCATCCAGTTTGGACGGGCAGGAACGTAATAGGGCTCCGCGGCTACGGCCACACTTATCGACCACTCCGCCATAGTTTGCAGGAAAAGGTCCTGCGCACCGGCAGAGTGGTTTAGGTTCGTCTGGACAAGGAGGCTAGAGACTTGGTCCATTTATTGGACCATCTCTACAGCCTCCTCCATGGGCGACGACGTCGACGCACGAGTGACATCAGAGGTAGCCCGGGTCGATTGGCTAGCCCCCGATGTATTCTGAGAACTGCGGGGAGGCTTGCAGCCCCCCTGCCCCATCTGGTGATTGGCGGGTAGATTACCCGCCGCACACGCGGGGCAGTGAGGGGCAGCGGAACATTCCGCCGCCTTGTGCCCCGGTCTACCGCAGCGGAAACAAAGTCCGCTGCAGTCAAAACAACTTGAACACTTGACGCGGGTGTGCCCTGACCCTAGGCATTTGAAACACCTCATCGGTCTCGCCACCAGGACTGTGACTCTGGCGTTCACGAAACCGATGAGGACCTTGCCGGCGTCGCCCAAAATTTTGGCCGACGCTACAGGACAGCTGACCCACACCGCGCCAAGGCCCCCTGGACCGGGGCGGATGGTGCCGACTCTAATGCTGTCCACGTTGCATCCCGTCTTCTCCTGAACGGCAACGCGGACATCCTCGACCGTGACCGAATCGTCGAGGCCCGAAATGCGCAGCTCCGCGCACTTGGTTGACCTGGCGATCTTCACACCATCCGTCGCTGCAAATATTCCCCGCAGTTTCTCTGCAAAGGCGTCTGCCGTCTTTGCACCTTCAGCCCCAGGGAACTCGAGAACTCGAGCTCCCGTTTGAGCGAGGCGCATCTTCACGCCCACGGCCCCGAACTCACCGGCGAGACTATCCCGGGCCTTCTTGAAGACGTCCGCATAAGATAGCCCGCTGTCGCTCGCCGCCGGCGATACGGTAACCACTACTGCCGCCGTTTTGGGCGTCACCAGTTTTCGTGGCTTCTTTGTGGTGGTCACTGCCTGCGGCGGAGAAGGTGCATTCTTGGCAGCCTTCTTATTTCTATTTCGGGACCGCTTCTTGCCTCCTTCGACCTTCTGCCACCCGTCGTTAGTGGGGGCAGAAGTGGAGGGGCCAGACGTGGAGGGGGCAGATGTGGAGGGAGCAGGCGTGCTCGTCCCTCTAGGTGCTGGAGAGGGAAGCGGAGGGAATTTTGCTACCACCTTCGTCGTGGCCTTAGGTGGTCGCCCCTTCTTCGGTGCAGCTGCAGGCGCTGGTGCTGACACCGTCGCCGCATAAGAAACCACGACCCTGCCCCCCGAGACTGGAAGCGCCGTCGGGATTGTAGAGGTCTTTGCCTTGGCCGCGGCGAGTGGCGGCCGAACGATGGGAGCCGGAGGAAGCCTTGCCTCAAGGCCTGCGAGGCGCCCGTCCATCATCCTCCACACTGCGTCAATAATTTGACGCAGGTGGGAATCCGGAACTTCGGGGGGGAGAGGGAGGAAGCAGGCTGTGCCGCAACTGAGCTCGATGGCTCAGCACAATTCGAGCGCGCCTGAAATTGGGCGAACTGAGCGCTGAGCTCAGCCACCTGCTCCGCTAACCGATCATTTGCTGCCTGGAGGCTCGCCACGTCACCAATTAGGGTCTTAACGACCCCAGAGACAGCGGAGGAGGAGTCCTTAAGGGCCTTTACAAAAGAACCCTTAAGGTTCGTGGACTTGGTGGCCACTTTGTGAATTATGGCGACCGCCGCATCCGCTCTCTCCTGCATGGTTACCGGTGTTTGGGGGATAGAACCCCCTTCCACCGGCTCCCGGATTTTCAGCAGGAGATCCGCAATCTCCTCCTCCGCTTCAATTTCACCTTCCGCTCTGGCCCGGGCGTAAGCGCCCGACCTAGAGAAGGCGGAACCTGCTGGGGCTGTGATCGGCGTGCGCGACCTCGACCTCCCCCTTAGGCTACTAGCCACTTTGGGAGGGAGCATATCTGTGGATGGTTCATAATCCTCATCCCTTGAACGACCTCGCTTTCGGCTCTCGACTTCGCGGAGCTCAACCTCCATCTCCACAACTTCGGGAGTTTGATCAACTACTTCTGTGGATGATCCAGCCTTGGAACGCAGACGTTCCGATTTACGGTTGCTCCCAGGAGTCAGATTGACTTCTGGGAGCTCCACCGATATAGTCGCCTCAGACGAGACTTCATCGTCGGTTGACGAAACGTCAGCAACTTTTTTGTTGCTCCTCTTCTTCTTCCTTTCTTGTGCTTTCTCCTTCTTTTGTTCAACGTTTATTTTGTTTTGGTTTTGTAAAGTTAAGTCCATATTTAGTCCCACGATTGGGGGAGAAATAAAGGTCAACCCGGGTAGAGATCCCCCAATACCCGGGCAAGCGTAGATTTATGCCCAACCGAGGGGTCCGCAGGTGCCCCGGCTGGGAGTGCGCTTGTGACTGAACTACCCATCAGCCATGCATCCCCTGGTCACGCACCAGAACACGGGATTCGGGGTGATTTTTTAGAGAGGTTTTCTTCCTCGCAGTCCGGGCGGCTAAGCCAAGACCCTCGTTCCCGATCGGGATCGCGAGACATGACCACGACTCCTTTCGGGATTACGATATGCCGACGGTGGCAAGGAAACTAAATTTCCCATGCCTGCTCGGTGGCATTGTGAGTGCACGCCGAGCCCGTCCTCCTTCTCCACTGTGCACAGCGGAGAAACGCTGACCCGTGGTAGGGTCCTCTTTCATGATTTTTTACCGAGGTTTTCATCCTCATAGCTCCGAAGAGCGAAGAGCCAACAGAGGAATCTGCAGAAACGCCCGCTCTGTTGGACCAAGCCTCGACCGAGTGGCCGAAGAAAATGGCCTCCTCTCCTTACTAGAATATTAGCCGTTGGCGATGACGCCCTCCCCAAAAGCTGAAGAAGAAGCGTCATCGCCAACGTTTCCAGGGTGCACCACGTGGAGGTTTTCTAGACAGCACCCCTTTACACATACAACCTGAACTAACCAATAAACAATAAAAGGATACAACAATAAAAAATATGTTTATCCGTATTGTAGAATCCATATACACGCTAGTAACTTGGATCTAGATAGCAGTATGTAATATTTGTCCGAAAATGTAATTTTCATAAAATAACTTATTTTATACTTAATTGAAACTACCATCAAATTGGTTCACGGAACACCCTGTAGCCAGACGCTTCACATAAAATCCGTCAGAGCCGTCAAAAAGACGTAGTGCCCCCGTCAATCAAGCGCCCTCGCACCTTTCAACAAAAAAGTATAAAACCCATCGCCAATTATTGTATGCTTGCCCTTAATGGGTTTTACATGTATACTGATTGTGAAATGTATACTATTTTTGTTGTTTAGTGAAAGTTTATTGTTTCAAAGATAAACATTTTGTTTTTCTTTCGTTTTCTGACTGTAGTGGCACTAAAATAATTTACCTGAGATAATACGTTTTAGAACCGTTTTAAAAATATTAATTGAGATTGAATAGGATTGAGAGAAAGGACATTTTTACTAAGTAGTACTTTTGAGTTTGTTCAGTGCCGCCATACTCCTTGACCTTTGTGTCTTTAAGAAAGCGAATAGGACTACAGTAGATTTCTGTTCGAGCCGCCCTAAGGAGAGAGGTCCTTCCTACAGAAAACTGCAGTTTCAGTGATGTGGGGGATAGAATAACCAACGCGTGAGTGACAACGTACTGTTGATTGTTTGCCAACATAGTTGTATAAAACAAGGTATTACCAGTATTACTCCTCAGTAATGTAAATTAGTAATTTGGTAGTTGTTGTGAAGGGTTTTTTTAATTTTGTAGATTTGGCTTGACAGACATTAGTTTAACATTTTATGCTTGCTACAGCCGGTTCACTTCAGTTACTTCTGACAATATCCTTTTTTATTCAGTACCGAACCTCTAATCCGGTGTTAATATCACAAGGTAACAGTGAGTTCATGCCCAATATCAAAGCTAAATAGCCGAAAGTGTATACAAAAATATCCTTTCTTCAACACAATCGCGTTAATTACATTTACATATCTTATATACATAAAGGATGTTCAATCGATTCGTCTCGATTGTCTATCGAATCGTGATTTCCTGTCGATGATATTTATCAATCGATTCAAGGTGTATTTCGTTTGAATACGTTTTAACACAGGCTCCGGAAACAAAGAAACGGTTGTATATGTAGATATGTGAGTGATAGTATACATGATTGTGTACCGGTACAGTCAAATACACAAATTTTATCAAACTGAATCTATTGTACTGTTTTACTTTTCTGTTGGAAATAAATGTCGGAGGTTTTAAGTATCTACTCATATTAGAGTACCTACATATATATTGGATTTATAACTGTATATTTTTGCATTACATTGTTGTTGTTGAAAATCATAATCCTATGAACCTTTCGTACCAATAAATGGTGCTAGTAAAATACGATAACGACAAGGTCGGCAATTGTACAATCTCTGTGTTTTCTTTTTAAATTTTTATTTACTTATTAACCACAACTTTTTCAAGTTCATGATTTATTGTTAGGTATAATAAATAAGGTTATTTATTGTACTTTGATATCAGCAAGGCTTTTATAGACACTGTGTACTTAAATTGTGGTTATCCGAAATAGTATATTTAGGTTCGTAAAATTGTAGTATTTTTTTTTGTAATAGCAGTTTCCTTAATACAATTTAATATAATATTGAAACAGATTACCTAGTTGATTTCGTATTAACTCAGCTAAACAATTCTACGTAATCAGAGCAATTAAAATAAAAAATAGCAGATAATTAGATAACATCTTTCAGAGATTTGTATCAAACGGTGAAATCATAATAACAGGCTCTAGGCTCTATTTCTGGGGTCGTCAGATCATCTTATGCCACTGAGGGACGTTTTACAGACAGACGGAAATTTTTAATTGCATATCACTAGAACTTTGTGTATCAAATGCAATTATATAAATTATAGGGCCAGAAATACTTATGAATAATTCAATTATTTTGAAATGTGGATGTATTGATAAACATATACATATGTGATTGCATAAATTGAACTATCCCATGTCCTATGTGGGGCAGAGATAATATTTGGATGCAGGAATACGTCTAAATACGTCTAATTGTATTGATTTAGGTATTTCTGCGTTTGGCGTGAAGAACCTTCTTGTCGTGTATGTTTCTGGGGAGAAATTGCTGCTTCCAGTGGTGAAGCAAATGCGAATATGGCGAAAGTGGTAGACAGAATGCGGCCCACTCTCGCCATATTTCTCCGGTGAGTGCGTCCCTCGAGTTAGCAGAGGGTACAATAGAGAATGAGCGAGTTCAGATGGTATCTCTGCACTTCAGGGCGGTTATCTTGGTCTGGCATAGGCATCCGTTCCGCCCAAACTATATCCCTCAACGACAACAGATGGGAATGGTCTCAATAAATTACCTAAATTGCTGGGTAATGGTGGTAGGGACAGCTTGTCACCCGATTCTGGGTCACAAAAGGGAGGAGGGTTTGTCCTGTTCCACGTGTTGTTCTAAGTTCCAACCTGTCAGCCTTTTGGATTAATCGCTGCATTGCGTATAAATCTACTGCTGCCGGTAATTAATGATTTATCGGTTTTGAAAGGAGTTATTGAATTATATTAGGAGTGAGTAGGAACGACAAGATACGCTGAAATACCCAATATGAAAGCTAATAACTACACGGTGTTCCCTCACTACCATAGTAAACACACTCAGCCAAGGCAAGAGTCACTGCGGGAGTTTCTTCCGTTACTGAATACTCCTCAGATCATCCTAGTGTCGAGAGATATTCTCGATATTATTTGGTTTTGGTGTCACCTGCAATGCTCGGATACGGACACAGTTCGACTTATCTTCGATAGATGGCGCTGAGATATGTAAGCTGTAGGTAGACATCACCACAATACTTTACTTAATTAATTCAATAACAAAGCATGCCACATGACCCAGTCCTAAAATAGTTCTAGTCCATCCTAAGGTTGCCTGGAAGAGATTGCTCTAAGGCCTTATCGCGATAAGTGCCTGGAAGAGATTGCTCTGAGCGATAAGGCCGCTTTTGAACATTTTCAATGCTACACTTATTATGTATCATATTTTCTGTAAAACTTGGTGTACAAAAAAAGTATTATCTTTATATCTATATAAGAAATATATCACAATGTTTATTTGATATAGGCCTGTAAATGTTAGTTGTATAAAATTACCAGTTGCTAGCCACAGTTTGACCCGTGTTTATGTTCACTGCTTGGCTGTGGTTACATAGCCCATAATCTTTCTTAATAAACAGGCTATGAAACACAAAATAAAACAAATCAGAGATAACCGCGTTTAAAACAAAAAATAAGTTATCAGCATTATAAAATATGTGCAACAGCACTAATGAACAGTGCCAATAAAACTACTGTATAATACTAAATGAATTTTATACATATATAGGAGCATAATTCATAAAAGTATGTATACTTATATATAAAATTCATAACCCAACTATAATCTGATGCTGTAACATCAGGTAAACATTTACCTACAATATAGAAGATATATAAACTTATAATATTTTGTAGTAATATTACAACTCTTTTAAATTAATTTTATAGGTGGCGCTCCAATCAATGTCCTTAATTAAACCAAATTGAGCCAATCAGGATGCTGAAAAAAAATTATATGATCTCCCTTTGAAACGGAATCGTAATGGTACCATTAATAGCACCCGCCTTTTTAACCCTTAAATACTTGCGTAACAAATCATACAATACGAATGGATCATTTTGTCTAATACTATCAGTGGTACCGACCCAATGCTTCTCAATAAACGAATCGATTAATTAAAATATGGGATAGTAACGCGTGAACAGGGATCACAATAAAATTTGTTTTTTAATTATACTTTATTAGGCCAAATTGGCTTTGTTTTTTCAAACGTTTGCGGGCCCCGTAACGCCGGCGGAACCCTTTGTCTGTCGATCGGTTCTATTGATGATTTTATAAGGTCAATAATCATTATTGACTGTGATCATATAATTAACTAGTTTTTGGAAAAGGTTTTTGGTAACGATACAAAAATATATAAGTGAATTGTTTTATAATTGTTCTTTTACACTCAAAGCGCTGATTAACCATATTACGCCAATTATTTTTTGGAAATTGTATAACTAAAAGAATTAAATATTACTGGTCCCATTAATTTCGAAAACACTGAGGTGGTCACTTGATAAGCTTGTTTAGACATCTTGTATTTATGCTGTGTTGGGACACACACCTTTTATCTAAATTACAGTATTGGAAGCCCCGGACGTATCTATCTCAATTAACATAGATATTTTTTGTTTTAAAAAGTCATCATTTTGTTTAGAAAGTAGGCAAACCCATTTGTTTGTTGTGTGGCATTATTTATGTAAATGGAAAAAGATTTTTAGAAAAACAAATAACTATAAATTACGTGACAATATTAATACAATCCGACTTTCTTTTGTGAAGCCAAAGAAACGGTTTTACAAGAAACATTCTTAAAATTACAGCGGGAAATATTAGCACATTTACATGAACATATTCGTTTAAATTACAAATTAATTATGACCGCCAACAATCTGTTGTGTGACAAATTAATTTCGTTAATCAGTGTGTGTGCGTACGCAATGCATCACGACGACAGCACAACGCAGATAACATTAACTTGATATACGAGTCTCCAAAATCTGGCAAGGTGTTAAAAAGACCCGACTCGCTTTAGCACGGTTAACGTACTTGTGGAACATTGACAAATTTCCAAAAGATCGTGGAAAGAGCTTGTTTTGTATGTTTGCTATATTTTTTTCTTTTTCGGTATCAGGGAGGAATATCACTTTTGTCAAGTTGTAATAAACAATCACTGTTTTTTAAATTCTTTTTCTTGAGCAAAATTACATGGTAGGTACTGACCATGGTAGTAGGAGCAAGAACTTAGAAATGTTTATATGTAAAATGAGATTAACGTTTTTATTAAATTTTACTAAATTTAAATTTTTTGTAAACATGAATAAATATTTTAAAAATAGTATTGAATGAAACTGTAAAAGTAATTTGTATATAAATGGGAGAAATAAAGGTAAAATTGATGTGTAAATTTTTTGAACGTGTTTGGAAATGTAGATTTCTGGACTAGATTTAGATTCCAATAAATATGTTATAATGCTTACAGCGTGCGTATAACAAGTTTATTGTTGCACGTTCAAGCAGACAAGTCTATTAATGTTGATTTATTCTCACTACTTTATAAATGTTAAGGATCTTATAAATAGATCAGGAGCTAGTAGGTAGCATAAAAAGTAATTACAACTAGGTAGTTGTAATTACTTTTAACTGAATAAAGTATTCAGTTATTTTTTTTAATCTGAACCGTTTTTATTTTACACGTTTGGACATCCTACTCTCAGGACCTACCTATTTTTTATTTATTTGAAAAAGCTCATAGTAAGGAAACACACTAAGACAATCATTTTTTGTGGGCACCTTAATAAAATACCTTAAGTGCTAGTGACTGAATGCTCTAAGTCATTAGCAATTGCGGCAACTATTAAGGGAAGTAGTTACCGCTATGAGTTATAAACACTAGTACGTAATTCTATGATAATCATTAGATTTCAGCCATAGAACATCTACTGCTTAACATTGATTTTTATAGCTTTTAACAATTAAAGATTTAGCACTGAAATCACGGAGTGATTTGTGATTATTAGACATTAGACTGAGAGAGATTTTATTATATCACGGAATAATTATTTAACACAATAAAGAGTTATTCACAAAGTAAGCCATATAAAAAATGAGAAAGATGACTTATTTATATTATCTTAAGCATGGTAAAAGTTTAATAAAAATAACTTTACAGTTTAAGTGTGTGTTTCTTATTGTTTAAATATACATAACTATAAGAAAGATAAATAAGTATAAGAAAAAAAAAACATAAATAATTAGACAAATTGAAGAATTATTTAAATAAAACATTACAAAGATATTTTAAAATATTCTTAGATCCAGTTTATAACAAAATGTTCTAATTATTGTTTTCTTGGGCTTAACAGTAAAACTTTATTTATGATCATTGATCATGGAATATCGCAAAACTGATTTTCTAGGACTAAAAATATTTTTTTGTTTGAGATAGGCCACAACAGATTTTTTCCCAATTGGAGGCCATGATGGATGGATGCCATGGAAGATTGTTCCAGCGTTGCACGAGACCAGTCGGGTTCCATGGGTATTGGTTCTACATTTACTTTCCGCATTTCTTTTAGTGCATGTCGGTAGCGGCTTAAGAGTTTTACCCACAAAACTTTTCACCGTCAATAATTTTGTTGGTAGTAGTTCAGTTTGAATTTTCCCTCATTCTAACCTGTCTATCGGCCTGAAGTATGGTTGTTTGTCGCATTGTAGTTAGCGACGTGACAACGCGATAAAGAATCTTACTTCGGGCCGACACTGTGTTTGAATTCAATGTTAGACCAAACTCTCTCAACCGTTTATTCTAATGATTTTTGATGTTTTCTGTAATGGTACTCCATTTGCTTAATGATCCTCTGTTCTCAAAACTAATTATTATGTTAGTCAGATTTACAGATTACCTATCATAGAAATTAGTCTTTAGTTGGTTTCACACAATGTGAGAAGAAGAAGAAAGAAAGAAAAGGCATTTATTTCAGTGCACACAAGAGAAAAAATAATTATTCTAATAATGTACTTTTATCTATAAAAAAAATACTAATATCTTTATCAAGAAACCTGAGAGTCCCATATTTATAGATACGTGGGGTACACTGCAAGAAGAAGAAAAACAATTTACATGTAAAGTAATATATTTACTGCTTTTCGAAGTATTCTCCATTACATTTTAAACACTTTTTCATTCAGTCAAACCATTTTTGAAAACATGAGGACCATTGGTCTAAGGGCATGTTTTTCACGTGCTGGTGGAAAGCTATCACGGCATCTTCTGACCCGTAAATGTCATACCCCTCATCAAAACTAAAATTTTTGGGAAAATAAAGAAATCGCATGGTGCCAGGTCTTGACTATGTGCGGGATGGGTCACTAGCTCTACCTTTCCAGAAGCCAAAAACGACTTTGTCTTGTTCGCGGTGTGCGCCGAAGCATTGTCATGGTGCAATAGGATGCGACCAAGAAGGGTCGTTTTTCCCTAACTTTTTCAAAGACACTTGGCAAACAAATGGTGGTGTACCACTCAGCATTAACTGTCTTTTGTTCTTCAAGTAAGATCGTGCAGACAAATCCCGTCCGGGAGAAAAAAACACATTCATTTTTTTACCTACGTTTTTCGCCTGCCTGAATTTTATTGGTTTGCTATCACCTTTGAACACCCATACAGAAGACTCTTGCTTTCTTTCCAGCATTTACAAGCTTGAAAAAAAAAGCAAGAGTCAATATACTTATGTTTCATCTCCTGTCACAATGTCGTACACAGCATTTGAACATCCGGGATCGTACTTTAACAACATTTTTATACACCAATCAACACGAGTCCGTTTTTGTTCTGGGGTAAGTGCATGAGGAATCCAGCGGCAACAAAGATTCCTCACTTTTAAATGTTGATGTAATTTTTTTTTAATTTGGCTCATACCAATCCCTAAATATCCTCGAATCTCCTCATAGGTGATACGCCGGTTTTCTTCCATTAATTGCCTGACATAGCCACATTTTCCTCAGTGATCGCAGTTGAGGACCGACCTTCACGAATTTCATCATAGAGAGAAACACGGCCACGATCAAATTCTGCGTACCAACGCACGGACGCCGATTTTCCTACGGACGACGAACTAGAAATTGTGAAAAAAATTATTGACACGCGATTTTCCGCTAATTTTTTTTTAATCAATGAGTGAGTTTTTTATGTTTAAAAAAATATTATATTCGAAATTCAAACTTTCAGTGTGCCCTATGTATGTAAGAGAAGTGTTAACTAATAAAATGTTATGTATCTATATATATGTATTATCTATGTTTAACAAAAAATACATTTTTTATGATGGTTTTTTGTGAGGCCGTGGTATCGCTTCGGTCAAGCCGGCCCATATGTGCTAAAGCATGGCTCTCCCATCTCACATCTCGTAATGATATTTTAATAAAGCATAAAACTTATTAAACTGTTAATTAAAAAAAAAGCCAACCAAGTATTTTTAGCACTTAGCTCTTTGACTAGTATTATTTTAAGCAAGCAACACAGATTTTAGGGTTAAAAACTTAATCTTTAACATTAGACACAACGGTGAATGACACATACATATTGCTACACGGCTTTGCAATTTTGTTCTAAATTTTTTGTTAGCATATCTTAAGTATTAAGTGGTTTTGTACATTTATGCCATATTATGATCAGATATGATTTTTTTGTAAGGTATAAAGAAGTATGTAATTTATGACATATATTTTTAGTGTGTTAGCTTTAAAAGACACCTCGAACAAAAAATGATCAATTATTCTAATGTACCTATCGTTATGGGCGGGATTTAAAGTGTTCTCTGACTGTCCTAGACTACACAATTTGATTTCAAAGTAACACCACTAATGGAACTTATTACATTATTTTTTACATTAAAAGAAGGGATATAGTAATAAGATTGTGGCAAAATTTAGGCTACCGGTTAGGTTACAGTTTAGGGATACCGTAGGCCATCCCAAAGGATCCACTGCCTCTTTTTGTGAGGCAGTGATGTCCGCTAAAGAGGCAGCGGCAAGGGAACGGGAGAGGGCTAGTACTCTCTCGTCCCGAAGGAAAGGCACCAGGCGCCGGAGAGCGCAGAATGATCTCCGGCCTCCATGAGCGCTGGCCTGGGGGTAACGGGTAAGGCTGCCCGTTACTCTAGCAGAAGCAGGCCAGGGCGCGCCGTGTTCCGCGCGCACCTCTCTACACTGGAAGAGGGGCAAGGCCCTCCGCACTCAAGGGCGTGGCTGCCTTTTGATTAAGAGGCGGCAAAGGTCTGCCGGGGTTCTCGGGGACTTCCTTCTTAGGGTATACCCGAGTCCCTTGCAATAGACTCATTTATGACGGAACACCGTGTGGTTTTACTCGGTTCGATTCTGTCATACCACTTCACTGGCAGCCCCGGAGCAGTGATGACCCGAGGGGGTATCCACACGATAAAAAAAAGGCCCACCCAACGGAATACAAGATTCAAAGATTCAGGCGATCTACTAATTTTTGGAGTAGAGTGTGTATTTCGACATATCGTGTCATTGCGTTTGTCCATCTTGGCTGCTATGAACGAATACCAGTGACAGTCGATATGGAGAGTTAGCGCCATGAAATATACAGACAAATTCTTCACTACATATTATAAAAAAGTCCCCCGACGCGTCTGTCTGTCTGTCTAAAAAACTGTAAAACTACTGAACAGATTTGCATGCGGTTTTCACTAATAGATAGAGTGATTCATAAGGAAGGCTTAGGTGTATAATTTGTACCCGTGCAAAGCCGGGGCGGGTTGCTTTATTTATTATTTTAATTATAAAGTATGATTATTACTTTCAATTGCTATTGAGTGATAGCCCTAATATATACCTAGTCTATCTATAGCCCTAATAGGTAGTGGTCTAACATTTTTCGATCCAGTTCGACCCCGGTCGATCCCGGTTTGCTGTCAAGAGCAAACTGCATACCTGACAGTTCTTCATAATGCACCGTATGTATGGCTTTCATTGCATTTCTTGAAAAAATTACATGAAATCAAATTCACCCTCTATAAAATTTTTATTAGAACAACATACTCCTCTAAGGTATTTATTAAGGGAACAAAAAGTTAAATGTATAATAAGAACATAACATGGGCAAATAAAATGAAGTTTTTATCACATTTGTCAATAATAATATCATTAGCATTTAAATAAAGGTAGGAATGTAATTTTAAACCACCTACCAATAACACCTAATTTATTTTTATAATAAAATTTAAAAAACTTTTACCTACTTAACACTACTAAACACCCAAAAATTCAATTTAAAAAACACATGACTCATCTAATAAATTTACTCGAGATGCAAAATAAAGTCGCTCGTAAAAGGTCCAATAAAAACCGAGTGATTTATTTCAATAAAGTAAACCCATTTTAACACTTAAACGCGTAAGCCTTTATTTTAATTTGTCCTAAGGCGAGGCACGACATGCGGTGTAATCATCCCGCCTGCTATCTAACAAGATGACTGATCGCTTATTGTCCGCCTGCTACCGGTCTTACCTGCCCCCCTTATCATCGCAAAACGCCGCAAAAACCTCTTTCATTACATTCTAAAGTCAACCTTTAAATCTACATTACAAAGACTATTCTTGTCCAACTGAGTTACGCAACAAAGCCATTTCAGTTGCTCGAAAATAACCGGCTACTGGTGTTACATACACTTAAGCATCATAACTTAAGCTGTGTTGTTGTAGAACTAAAAGCGAAAATGCTTTGGAGTATTTTAGAATAAATTTGTTGACAAAGGCGTTGTAGATTGTTTTCACGTGATTCCAATGCAAATGGTGTAGACACTCATGTCTAAATGTACCACGTATTTAGTGTTGTTGTATTGTTCTCAGGAATATGCATATTACGAGCTATCGCATCAGATATGAAACGAGTATTTATTGATTATGCGTTGATTTAATAATCTTGACACTAAGCAGAAAAAAAGTTTAACAATATTTGAAACTTGAGTAACAATAATAGGCAAAACCTTCTAATTTATTTATTATTTGGAAAACCAACAGTATTTAACAATAATATCTCGCAGTGTGAATAAGAAACATAAAGCCAATTACAAGTTTTCGCTGATAGTATTTGTATAGGTACATACATATGTTACTGGACATTTGAATTACTTCCATAAATTATAGAAAAGTAGTCATTACGTTTATTTCATATTAATACTATAATTTTTAAAAAATTCCAATCTAAGCATCTGTCTCACCGAGTCCACTTTAGTGTTGTATTTTATCAATGTCATGAGTTCTGAATTTATTATTTAAGGCATTGCTTGATTGCTAATTGAGAAGGTCTGCAAAAAACTTTTAGAGTCTGGTGAAGTTGGTGATAAAACCAGAAAGTTATGAGGGGCTAGACTAGACTGACCTATGCACACAGTCATAAACACTACTTTTATAAAAAAAACTTATTTTTCTCAATTACAAGGAGGTACTTCATAAGCGAGAATAAAAACTACATAACACATCACCTATTCGAATACAAATGATTCCTGAGTTCGACTTGCTAGCATATCCTTAAAAAGCAAAAAATGTCGCTTACGTTATCTAAAGTTCTCAAGTTGAAAAAAACGATTACATTATAAATTAAAGTAATCCTTATTTTCAACTATGTACAAAATGTGTAGGTACTACATGACAAAACCAAAATTAATCATCTATAACAAAGAAATCCGTGCATTAGGATCAAACCACATTAGCCGTAGTATTCACGTTGATTTAATAACATCGACGGAGTCGATCGTTCGATTCCAAAATGCTTTTGATTTGCCAGAAAATTATTATAATATCTACCCGAAACAATGGTAGGCGGCGCCGCAGGCCGAGAGGTGCGTCCATTCATCGGTCCGTGACGATCTCGATGCGCAATCGTCACAATATCGCGACGCAGACGCTACGCAATCGCTACGCAGAGGGCAATGTACAATGACAGTGCTGGCGCTTGGTATAGAGAGCGCATGGAATAATGATGAGATGTTACATGTAATGTTTCTCGTAAGTCAAACAGGACGTATGGAAGGCTATTAATTTTGATGGAATTACTTTTGTGTGAGGTCGCCGGGTCCGCTTATTTAGCTCTTAAACTTACTTAATGTTTTACCATAGCTGTAGTACGCAATAAATGTATTGAAATCTTATTTCAATCAGAACTTTAATTGATTTAAAATAGATATTGTATGTTATATGTGTAAGTAATACTTTCGCTACTGGACAGTTATAAGTGTTATGGTTCATTTTATACCTTATTTGAAAATGTATATCATCACATATTATAAAACAAAGTCCCCCGCCGCGTATGTCTGTCTGTCTGTTCGCGATAAACTCAAAAACTATTGAACGGATTTTCATGCGGTTTTCCACAATAGATATAGCGATTCATGAGGAAGGTTTAGGTATATAATTTGTTAAGGTGAGGTTAAGGAAATATGATGACGATTGTTGAAGATGTCTCTGCTACCCGTGCGAAACCGGGGCGGATTGCTAATATACCTACATATAAAAAAGTTTCGTGTCACGTTGTTTGTTCGCGGTGAACTCCTAAACTAATGAACCGATTTTAATGAAAATGTGCACACTGTGTGCAGTTTGGTCCAACTTGAGAGATACGATACTTTTTATCTCAATTTATAGTCACAATATTTTTAGGGCAAATTACTTAGCCGCAGCAACGCGTGGCCAGTAGCTAGTAGTATCTACAATTCTTTTCAATTAGAGAGTATAATATAAAGTAAATGCACTACTTGTAATATTTACTAACCACTTGCAATATTTCTTGCATTTTTGCTCGCATTTTTTTATGAAACATCCGAACGTGTAACATGTAATTCCTAATGCGGGAGTATTCTTTAATAAAAGAGAAAAAAAAAAGAACATTTATCAACACGTTCAAATGTGGCTATTATCTATTATTTACAATACAAAGTTACTTTAAATAAGTAAAGGTCAAGCCGACGTCGAAACTCTGTCACGAACAGTTCTCAAACAAAAGCAATGGATGTGCGGAACAAATATGAACGCACTTCCCGTCCGGCACTTAAAGAAAACCATTTAGACTAAAATTGTATGAAGGTTATGTTCTAACAATGTTAAAGTATGTGGCGGTACCTATATGCAAAACAATACACAGCACAGAATTTCTAGAATATGCGAGTAATATGCCTAGAGATCTCTATCTGACGAATGAAGGTTACCGGCATAACTCAACGGATGGCACATGGGGGCTAAAAGTTCTTTAATGGTGACCACGGATCAGAAAGTGCGGCGCAGCACGTCCACCAATAAGGTAGACAGACGCCCTCGTAAAGATTGCAGGTCGTCGGTGAATGTAGGCCGCGTCCAAACTGGAAGTCATTGAGGGAGGCCTATGTCCAGTAGTGGATGTCCTACAGCTGCAATGATAATGATGATGCCTAGAGATGGAAATGATTATTTTAGCCGCTAATCATCAGGAAACCTGGTGACCAACATTAGAGGTCATTTATCAGCAGGCACCAGCGATCCATAATTAGATTATATGTATTTGCTATTTAAGTATATTTTTGGTTGTTGGTGAGAAATAAATTATTATTATATTACTGTAAAGGTTACAATATATTAGTTGAAGTCTTTTAATACAGTTAAAGTGACTTATATCGTTGGAGAGCTATGCTTCTGCACGTATGGACCGGCTCGACCGGAGTGATACCGGCTGGGATAACAGAAAACCGGCAGGGAAATAATGCTTGCATTGCTTTTCGCCGAGTGAATGAGGTTACCGGAGGTTGAGGTACCCATGGGCGACGGTAGTCATTTACCATTAGGTGACTCGTCTGCTTGTTTGTCCCCTATACCATAAAAAAACCTAATTGGCCCCATTAGCCATAACAATATGCAAGAAAACTCTTAATTGTTCAGGCTAATATATGATTTTGTAATAACGCCTATTCGATTAAAATACCAGCTAATAATATAATTAAGAATGTGAGTTTGTTTGTAACGCTTTCATGCATGCAATATTTCAGGAGTACAGTAAAAGACATAGGGAAATTCATTCAGAAAAAAAGTACTGCTCATCGAGGGATAGAAAATTAACTTAGCAACAAAAACTAGTCAATACATACAAATGAATAAAATTGAAGTGTCTGTTTGTAATGTCAAAATAATAGTTTTTTAAGCTCATACAGTTATTTGCACGATACCTATGCCTAAAAATCAGTTATTAAAATTTTTGTCTGGCTGTTTGTTCCGGTAAATCTCCAGAACGGATGGACTGATTTCCATGGGACTTTCAGTTGCAGAGAGCTGGTGTTATAAGGAATAACTTAGGCTACTTTTATTTTTGGAAAAATAATTAGTGTTCCGCAAAATAGATAAATATGTTCACTCGAGTGTAGCCGCGCGGGAACTGATAGTTTTCAATAAAATTAAAAACGTTAAAACTAAAAAAACAAAAACGATCAATACTTACATGAATTTAGAATCATCGCGGCTTGCCGAGTATATCAACAATCTTCATTGTAGGATGTGGCTAAAATAAGGTAGCTCAACATATCTTTGAGTTAAGTCACTAGTGGCTTGAAAGACATGTTAATGATTAGAACATTTTCTAAAATGTGTCTTTACTTGCATACAACAAGATGAAGACCAACATTCTAATGTCTAGATTTTTGTTCTACAATACACTATAATAACGGCCATTTCGTATGGTCTAGTTTGTATCATAACTTTACAGGTATTTGTTATCTACTATTAAATTAAGTATTAATTCAAACAAAACAATAAATATCAATATAGTAGGACTTTGAGATAATGGAAAGATAAATGAGCCTTACAGGAGGTTTCACTGATAAATCTCTTCTTAAAACATTAACTATCTACCTCTAGCATCGAACTAAAAATACCTTGCAACACATCAACCTTCATCGCACAAAAAGTCAAAGAAAAGCTGTCGAACATCAAAAATCATTAAAACAAAACATCGACATTTGAGTGCACATCGCTGTAATGGAAGACTGCAAATGAAACGACATTAGACATTTAACGTACAAGGCTATATATTTTAAGTCTCGCTCTTATGGCCCGTTTGTGACCTTATGTTGTCTGTCGCCACAGCTACGGGTTTAGCGAAAGATTGCGCCTGCGCCTCAAAGATGGGACGGGACTATAATGTTGGGTTTACTGTTTATCGATAAAAATTGTTATATATATAATATTTAAAAATTTTACAAGCAGAATAGTAAGTACAAATTTTAATGTAATAACATTAAAAATATAATTTTAACAAACAATGCAAAACCACCAAAGAAACTTACAACCTTGCAATAGTTTAATTGATGTCTTCGCAGTAAAGTTTCTATTTCCCAAGAAAGTGGTTTTAACAATTGAAATTTTCTGTTTAGGTATTTAAATTTTTAAGAAAGGAAGTGTCGTTCCTGACTACACATTCCTTCTGAAAATTTGAAATACTCCAGATGAAGGTGGTCCCTGAAAACTTATTATTTATCAGAACAAAGGCAGTTTCAAATCTTAAAGTCAATCATAAAGTGAACCAAGGTTTCTAAGAGCAATTTCAATTACAGGAAACGTTTTTATTTCCTGTAATTAATTAACTGAATGTTATATTATCAATGGAAGGGATATTATGTCTGATTTCTATAACATTTTATTATAGAAATCAGACATAATATCCTTTCTATTGATAATTAAATTCTACTCATATTAATTACAATTATTTCTCTAACGTAAGCTCACTTTATGACACATTAAAATTTATTTTATGACTGCCCTTAGTCTTGGCATGTGAAAGATAAAATTTTATTAGAGTACTTGTCAAAGGCTTTAATCAGGCCAAAATGTGAAATGTAGAAGGTATTCTACATTGTTGCAGTAATTGAGCAATTTAGTTCGCAATTAATACATTTAATTACGTATGAATGAAATTTCATCGATTATGATAACGGGTCTTTATTGAAATTTGTACATAACTTTACGATTACATTTTATTGAATCTTATGAACTATATGGTGGACCTATTATTACATAAAATGTTTATACTCGTAGTAAAACAATGCATATTAAAATTATTATTTTCTCTCTTGGAAAGCAAAATGGGGATAGAGCATAAAGAATGGCAGATTTTAATGAAAGATATTTTACGTGACCGTGTAAAATTATATTTATGTAGTGGTTGAGAAGTGCAAGAAAAAATATTTTATCGATATTCCGAGTGATTTTTAGTATTCAATCTCTAAAGCCAACGCCCACGCGGGTCGCGATCGTCGCTTGCGCCGCCCCGCGCTCGTGACGTAACATCACGGGATCGTTCAATATCTTTCGCAACGGACGCACGTCCACAACCTTTGGAAACGCCATGAAAAGATTACTAAATGCTCTCTTTGTGACACTAGATGGGTATTTGTTTTCCCGAAAATTACATGAGAAGAGTAGATAATAAAAAATACTTATTGAGATAATTATACGAGAATATTAAGTTAACTGGGTAAATATTATTAATTGCTAATGAAATTGATTACCAGAAGGGTAACTGATTTTAAAGATCAATTTCGTTGTCATAATTTGCTACACTTTCAGTTTTAATTCATTATGAGGAGTCGCCAAGATAATACTTTTTATTTCTTCGATTAATACGTTGTAGACGGTATCCATTATTATATCCATTACATTTTGTAGGTACCCATAAAACCAGCTGCTTACGAGTTATAAATACTCATCACTTGCGAAAATATTATACCTAAATTTAGCAAGTAGACTGCACACCGCCTACAATTAAAAAAATGTGTCACCGTTCAGGTTTCTATTAATTGGTCCACCCATTGATTGGTCAACGGGATTGTCCAGTATATTGTAATATAATATCAGATCATTAAGGCACTTAAACACGGAAGTGTGTGGGTGCAAAACCACCGTAACTAAAGTATAATTCGAGATCTCGAGAGCCGTTATCCATCTATAATAGCCATGACCAGTATAATTGTTGAGAGCTATGATTTGTTAATACCTGTTATAATTGTTAACACGTGCGTTTTGTGTGCTGTCGTATATAATGTACGATTTTGCTCTTTGTAAAACTTTCTTTTTATTTGGGATAGTGATGAGTTGCCCTGCTTGTGGGTAGTCTGTAATGAGTGCTGTACAACATGTTATAATGAATAATAATAAAAACATTACTTCTACGATATATCGGCTCGAGAACATGTATAAACATATTACATTTTTCGTTTTGTACATACCTACTTGTTATACATAAAAGCACCCAGACAATCTATACCCTAATATTGCGGTCAAAGGCTCGACCGCTGCGTGAACTCGGTCATTTTAATTAATTAATGTTAATTTTTTAATAATTAAATCGGAGTAGCAAAACCTGAGATTAGTACATTTCATTAAACAAGGAAAACTGTTCAGCTTTATAACATTAAACTGAACAGAACCTTAGAGGAACGGAAAAAAGGACAATAAGCGTTATGATATCGAGGTAAGGTTCTTACTCTCTTCTCTCTTGGGTATGGCTACATTCATTTCATTATTTTCAGCGTCATTATTTTTCCAACTTCTGCTTTAGTAAAAATATAATAAAATCTTTCACTTGAATCTATTCAAATTAGTAAAAAAGTACAGTACAGTCTAATAGAGAACATACTTCCTTTTTGTTTTTTTACATAAAAACTTAAGAAATATTTGTTATGCTAGAAGCTAACGTTTGCACAATATTGAAAAGTTAAAACATGTCTATTAAGGTAAATGAATAAATCTTTGGCTAATAACATTTTTCTAACATTCTAATTAACATTCGTTACGGATCTATTTGAAACAGTTCCTGTCGCCTTCGCTGTCAGTGTTCTTACGTTCATTTAAAACTCTAAAACAAACGTTTCTTTTGAAAATAAAACTATTTAAGATCTACCTTAAATAAATAATATAATAATTAATTCAACTGAGGATTATAAATCAATAAGCTGCACCTAATTTAATTGGCCTCATTTGTCAGGTACTTTGTCAATATTAATTAATAATAACAAACTTCTGACGTCATGAATATGCCCTATTAATTAATTAATTAAAGTACATCGTTTCCAACATTACCCCAATTACATGACAACGCAATATACAGTACAAAGTGATAAATTAACAACACCCTGTGGTTGGCAATCCCTGTCTCGACGAGAGGGGTCGGCAACGGCACGCGACAATGGCGCACCCCATACATTGGAATATTACCTAAATATAATATCATGTATTTATATGTAGCATAGTTATCAGGCTGGCAACATCTTCAGTAAAGGCTATGTACTCATGTCAATGTTTATCGATCAGTCTTGTACAATATTACTTACTCGTAGTTGATAGTATTTTTGTGTGTGTGTGTGTGTCTTCAGACTTACAAAAGGAATAAACAACAGGTAGTCAAGCCATATTCCAGTGATCCAAATGCGTGTATTATTTTATGTTTTTAGAAATTATTAAGTCATATTTTGTATTAAATTTCTGGTTTTGCAATAGGAAGAAAGACATCTAAAGATGCTCCGTAACATTTATGATTCGATTTTGACCATTACGTTACAATACTGCCTCCCTGACTGATGAGCATTCGCCTGTAATGTATGATTTGATTTCAAGCATTACATTACAATGCTGCCTCCTTGACTGACATTGACTGTAACATTTATGATTCGAGTTGATTAGTTGATTCCACAATGTCAGACGAAGCGGTCGTTGTGCTGAGCGCGGCAATATTAATTCGAAATTGTTATTTTCATATAAAAAACAAACAAAAACGACATTGGTGTCATGAATTACACACACATTACACAGGCGGTTTTACAAGTTGTATCAAAATATTACAGATTGTATCATTACAGGTTGCGCACTGTAATGCTTGGTTTTCCTCCCTCACTGATGTAATTCGGATTTGGAACTTTACATTACAGGCGAATGCTCCAGGGAGTACCTTTAAGTATAATTTAAATATCAAAGTTCATGCTAATTTCACGCCAATCTTTGAAAATATTTTTCACAATGTGCCACAGTTTAAGCTTAAGTACGTTAAAAATAATTGACTCCTTCACCCGGTAAATGACGCTTCCCAATAGTGGTCTGAGGCCAAAAATCAGAACTTATTCATTAGGCAGGGCATTTTTCCTCCCACCTTGAAACCGATACGGCACTTGATAGAGTCGAGACACTTGCTCAAACAGACGACCTTTCTTATAGCAGGATTTGTTCAGAAATGTTTTACTTACTTAGGAATTCTACAGTTTTCAAGCCGGTTCTTTATTAAATACAACTCATTTACATTCGTATACACTCTCTGCCTCTCCAGTATAGGATTAAGTAAAAATTTCAAATCCCTCAAGTCTCAGCTCATGTGGAACATCCAAACGATTTATTCAATGGAGATATTGCCTCAGTTTCACGTATATTGATAGTCGTTTATCTCAGCATAGGGTTGTGATTTTAAAATTTACAATTTAGAAATAAATATATAATATACTATACTTAACATATCTAATATGTTAGACATCTATCTAAAACATGTTTGAAACCTATTGGTTGATGAGTTAAAAAATGTAAGTGTCTTATTTTATATTTTATTTTCTAAATGTGTAAGTTAGGTTTCAAGTAAGATTTTAAGACATATGCCTATGTATAAGGAATTAGATTGAAAGTCTGACTCCTAACTTATTAAAATAAGGCCAAATCGTCATCTCATAAAAGCCAAAATAGAAGCAAAAAAGATCACGTAGAAACTATAAATACCAATTGTATGTGTGAAAAAAATAAGTTGACACGATGCAGATGGAAAAAATTGCTGCACCAAATCGTGCATAACATTTGAGGGATGGATAGATGCTTAGAAGGTGCTTTTTGAACTATTCCCGAATACATTTTAATTACCTTTATAGATAGATAGACAGAGGCAAATTACAACAGTTATATGCGTTTGTTTTTAGATACGATAAAAACAAAAAGATGTTAGTAGACAGCCCTCTAAACTTCAACCTCTGTAGTGAATGGGGGGCACTAAAGACCGTTCAACGGCCTGGCCGTGTCCTACACGATGTACAACACCGGCTATCGAACGTGTGTAGCGAAGTCCCTGTTATTTATGCAGTCCTGGTACACAAGACCTTTTATTTTTTCCAATGTCGAGAAGAATTGACGTTAGCGTCGCTAAAATGTTTACTTATTTTATGTTAAAAATTATTTTAATGTTTTAAATAAGCATTTTAATAATATTATATTATGGGTATAATATTAAAACCATATTGAACATTATGGTTAATATTTTAGACAGAGGTTTGAAATGCTGTGACGAAATAGTCCAAACTAGTCATTAGCACAGTAAAACAAGACAAACAAACAATGGGGAACAAACACTATTATATAAATAGTACATACAGACCCTAAAATAGTGCATCCCTGCACCACCAACCACATAAAAGCAGCATAGTAACTAATCGAATCTATAGATATTATCCTTTTGGACACAACACTATTTACCATATAAATAAAAAAAGGATGTTTTTGTCGACTGAAGTCAGTAGCTAATAAAACTCGGTACTCTAAATGAAACAAAAGCCAAACATTTTATCTATTAAGTATTTCTCATCAAGATGTATACCTATAGTTACTGTAAATAAATATATACTTTGTACTAGTTTTTATCTATTTACTAGCTGTACGTCACGGTTTTACCAAGTTTAGACTTGTATGGTTACTAGTAGTTGTAAGGTGATTTTATTAATCACATATATCACTACATATTATAAAAGAAAGTCCCCCGCCGCGTCTGTCTGTCTGTCTGTCTGTATGTCTGTCTGTTCGCGATGAACTGAAAAACTACTGAACGGATTTTCATGCACTTTTCAGTAATAGACAGAGTGATTCATGAGGAAGGTTTTGGTGTATAATTTGTACCCGTGCAAAGCGGGGGCGGGTTGCTAGTTAATATATAAAATAATTATTTTACGAACATGAGTCTATAAAAAAAATTTTTTTTTTTTTCAAATGAAACAAGTAAAACCTGTAATAACTGAGTTAAAACATACAAATGAAATCTAGGATTTTAATTGTCTAACGTATTTGAATTGTCTATTTTCTTAATTTAATAATTTGCCCTTTTGAAGATTATCAACAATTCCATTAGTTCCTCTGAACTTAAGATAGTTAGTCAAGATGAATAAACAGTGTCTCTGCTTAGCTGCTAAAACGGTCTATTATTTCTATACCTTACATATTTGCAACCAAAATTAGGTCGAAGCAACAATGTGAGTGGAAAAATTCTTCTAAAGTTAATTTCACGGCATTTACCGGTGTCCTGACCGCAACCACTGATGACATGTTATGATCCCATGACAAATGATCGAGCGCGTCAATCATTACACGGAGCTATACGAACGTTCTCGGATACTTGTATTTATTTTAGAAATTTCTCGAAGTAAACATTGGGACGCCCCGCCTGATGGACCGACGCGTCGGTGAAGAAGGTAGCAGGGATGGACTGGATGCGGAAGGCGGAGGACCAGGTGCTGTGGCTCACATTGGGAGAGGCCTATGTCCAGCAGTGTACTATGATAGGCTGATTGATTGATTGAAACATTTACAATGTATTGTTTTATCCTAATTTCTTTATTCAAACAAGCTCTTGTTTCCTTCTTTTAATAGATACGAGTCGCAGTCGGTCAAATCACTGCAAGTAATTACAGAGGTTTTTAATAATACTAGGAGTAGACTGTGTCCTGCAGAGATACCGGGATACATTACATTATTAATATACAAAGATTATAATTATAGATCCGTTCGCGATTGACATTATTTCTCTTTTAAATAAGAAGATAACCAAAAAGACTAGGTATTTTTTTATAATAGCTCGTCAGTCTATCCTCGATCCGCCTGATGGTGAGAGAGATTGAGGTCCAATGGTATTTTTTGATAAGTAAACAGTTACCGATTCTTTAATTCATCAAATCTGTTTGCACATCTTAATATATTTGAATACTATTTAATCCGTAGTACCTACCAGTACCGTAGCGGTCTTCTCAAAATGAGTGGACCACGTCGCAGGCGTAGGCGCGGTATTTTACACTGTGTGGTTTTAGTCCCCGGTAAGGAACCCGATGGTACGTACGACCAATATTTCGTAGCTCCAAGTGATCCTAGACCAGCACATCCTACACTGTTACAGCAACTGATTTAGTACGCATTGAATTTCTTCTATTGACATTTGATTCAAAGTGTATATACCTGATGTCGTAAATAAACATGGTGGAGAATATTTTACTGTAGGTCCCAATGTGCCCAGAACTTGGCCACATTAATAGGATTTTTTCTATTTTCTACTTGAAGTCCTGAAATGCTTAAGGCAATCGACTTTCTAGCAACGACAACTGTAATTGATGTTTATTAAAAAAATGTGAGAGAGAGAGAGAGAGAGAGAAAATAAATAGCAATAGTTTAAACAACAAATAATAATTATTGTATTGATTTCAATGTCTGTAGCTATTTCCATAAAATCGTAATCACAAATTCCTTGAAAGCATTATAAAATTATCTTCGGCTTTTCGTTCAATGAATGAATGAAAACTCAATGGACTATAAAAGCGCAAATGAATGGAATATATTTATATTCTTATTAATAACCACGTAGCACGCGAGTCATTGTTAATAATTGATATCAAATCATTCGGAATCGATTCCATATCAACTCATATGATATGATGTCATTGATGAAATGTAATTTTAGTTTGCGGTTAGACCACAGCGGAGGTCAATATTTTTTTAATTGTAATAGCTGTTGATTCTTCTTTAGTTCTGAATGAATGCTTAATAAATAAATGATACCAATTATAACATTTCCTAACACCGTCTTCAGATCTTTGTGTGATTGAATAATTAACTTTTAATAAAGTGTCACCGACTTCAATGCTTTAAATCATGATAAATTGTATTAAGTTGTATTCTTCATTCCTTAATTTTCCACCCTTAAAGGAGGAATATTTTCTTCAAATTTAAATGGTACTAACCTTGAGAACAACCAAATCAAGTATTAACTAATAATTATTGTAATCAATTTACAAATGGCAAAATATCGAGCAACATACACACAAAAAAAAAACAATGTTCAGACGAATTGAGAACCTCTTCCTTTTTTAAGTCGGTTAAAAAAGTCACGATCAAATATAGTCCGTATCCATGAATGTTCATACCTAAATGAAGTTTATTGTGCATAGTTTGCTATATTTCAAGATTTACAAATTAATAACTACATAATAAGCTTAAAAAAAATTAAATAAAAACGTATGTAAGAATTATGAAACCTTTGAAAATTAACCGCTTCAACATCCCTTATTCAATCCTCGCGTTGAATGGGCCGGGGTGTAGTTACTTCATAAACAATATTATTTAGTTAACTGTAACATATTACCACAAAAGAGACCAATTGTGGAGAATTCTTAAAAAAATCTTAATGATTATAAAGGGGTTAGCGGCGTCTGTTTTCGGGAAAAAAAATACGAAACTACACCAACAGTGCTGGTTTGAGACTCCGTTTAACCAGCTTTGCTGGTTCAGTTTTGTAGAGACAAGGTGCTACCCCTATCTTTTTCATAAATAAAAATAGAATTATGTTCTTTGGTAAGCACATTACCTACTCGAAAATGGCTAAATCGATTAGAATAAATTTAGTTTTTATATAACCATATTAATACGAACTAAGTTTTTTCCAATAAAATATTATTGAATGAGTTCTTTGTTTTCTAAATTCCTTGAAACTATTACAAAATTATCTTCGGTATTTCGTTCAATGAATGAATGAAAACTCAATGAACTATAAAACCACAAATGAATAGAATATATTTACATTGTTATTAATAACCACGTAGCACGCGAGTTATTGTTAATAAACGATAACAAATCAGTCGAAATCGATACCATATCGAGTCCTATATGATGTCATTGACGACTTGTAATTAGTTTGCGGTTAGGCCACAACGGAGCTCAATAATTTTAAAATCCTAATAACTGTTGATTCTTCTTTAGTTCTGAATGAATGCTTCCTAAATAAATATACCATTTATAACATTTCTTAACACCGGTTTTAAGATCTTTGTGTGATTTCCAGTCATGTTTTGTAGTTCATATCCGTGAATCTAAATAAATAAAGTTTACTGAGTACAGATTGTTGGATTTTAATATTTACAAACGATTGATAATTTCAAAAAATGTATGTATGAAGGGAAGCTTCGAAAATTGGCTGTTTCAACATCCCTTGTTCAAACCCTGTTCAAACAGGACACCTTTAAACATTAATGTAACACCACAACAATAAACAGTCATTGACAATTGTAAAAAGCAAATGCTGCAAATGCGAACCCAATTAACCATATTCATTTTTAAATTATGTCACAAAATCCACGTCTTATGAAAACTTCTCGCCATTCATATTATCTTTCATTGACACGGCTCTGCGGTATCCGTCAAACAAAGACTGAAATAAACCAAAATCTGGATTGTTGAACTTCAAATCGGTGGAACCAATGAATTGTTTAGCACTGATTGTATAACGAATCGCTATAAAATTTTGAACAATAAATATTGGTTCTAAGAAATTATTAATTTCGGTTTTAATTTTAACGTTTACCTTTTTTGGCTATCTCTTTTTTTTTCAAAGAATAGAAGCGTGTAATAAAATGTATGTATAATTTGTGTAGGTGTGAAAAATTGGGAAACAATAATTTTTATATTTGACCGCTGCTGCCTTACTATAAATAAAGAATACATTATGTATGTTCACTTCGTTTTAAAGTTTTCGTTCTATACTCGAACCGAGATAGGGAAGCTCTTTAAAATAAAAGTAGAATATAAGTGTTAGAAACATTCTCACAACCACTGATATAAAATATGAAAATCACTAACTACAGTAACTGCCAAGTTGTTCGTACCACTCTTCGCACTCAAGACAATGTTCTGAACTTATTTTTTCCCTTTTTATAACCCCACTATTCATTAATATTTATCAATCGACCAATTCTATTGCGTTACCGGTATAACCAGTCAAAATAATGTCTATTAACTTATTCTTATTAAATAGTGAACTGTGTTATCATCTATTATAGTTTGTCCCTAATTTTAATAAAATAAATAAGAGTTTTTGATGTGGTGACTACATAAGACAGAACATTAGAATTAGATATGTGATTTCTTAATGTTCGCCAAGATACACCGTAAATTATAATAGTAAGGTGGCACCCACTGTAGTATGAATGTGTTTATTTTTCTTTTGGAGTATCTTACTCCTGTCTTTAGCAATTATGATGCATTGACATCGTCATATTATTCACTGTCACTGGACATAATTTATCGCAATTTCTTTATTCAAACCCTCTTCCAACAAACATTTACCTAATCATGAAAGTTGACAAGTTGACTGTATAAACGGTAGTCTTAAACGGATGTTATACAAAACATTGACACATTTGAGTGCCTACATAGCGTAGGTAAGTAAGAAATATATACGAATCTGTTTGAGTGTCAAAAAAAATCCAGACACACATTATGTTAGCCAACTTTCGCCTTTATGACTGTGATGGAACTAAAAAATATTACGTTACAAATGTTAGCACTACGAAAAATTTTGCCTAAGGCTAACATATAAGCATGATCCCATGTGTGTGAACTAGCCTCATTAGTATAGCGCCTACGCACGCCCACACACTGGCCGATGCTCACCACTTATTATGATATTACCTATACTGTGATAGTCGATCGTAAAACAGAGCTGATAAGGGTTGCCAATAATAAAGTGATAGTTAGAACCCCTTTCTTTCTGGCGTTATTGTCTGATTATGAGCCAGGCCAGCACCTAGCAGGTATATTTCCTACCTTCCCCGCCATCGGTACCACCTCGCCAAAATTACCTACATCAAGTCAATGACTGGCCTGTTGTTCTAGTGGTTAGTGACCCTGACTGCTGAGCCAGAGGTCGTGGGTTCGATTCCCACCCAGGAAAAATAATTGTGTGATGTGCATGATCATAGTTCTGTATCTGGGTGTAATTTATCTATAATAAGTATGAATTTAGAAATATATAAGTATGTTTATCAGCAGTCTGGTTACCATAGTACAGGCTTTGCCTAGTTTGGGATCAGACAGCTGTGTGGGAGATGTGTGAAGTTATTATTATTATCTCAGATTGTAAATGAAAATAAATTCCGGGTCTCTCAATTTTTTGCAGCGATGTTGTTTAACACTTAGAAGAGATAACATTACTAAGCCTTACCGATAGAAGCTATGGACTGTGAGTAGTGTTTCATTTTTACTCTGGCTACACCAATACTCAGTTGATATTCACCTCTATTATATACATACGTCTATATAAATAACCCAGAGAGGTTTCTAACTCAGGTCCGCCTAACAGAAATATAAGGAGGTTTAAAATCCAAAAGATAATCCCGCCTCGACAGCACATTTGTTGAAAGTAGACACTTCTGCCAAAACAAAGGTCTGTCAGTTTTTGTAAAGAAATCGTACGTTGAAAATCTATTTATTACCTACTTAAATTATAAGCAAAAAGAGAGTAGAAAACCTGCCTACTTTTTTTATTATTCGCTAATGGAATAGGCGTCTGTCTT